>JBBWWR010000216.1:0-553145 GCA_039583875.1 Platanthera guangdongensis | reverse complement strand
AAGAATCATTACCCTAGCGTCCTCTTGGCGCCATGGAAAAGTAAGCGGATGAAAATCACCGCACTAGCTTTGCCTCCGTGGATCCGGAGTCGGCTCGCGATTTGGAGCTTCGAAGCTCCTCCAATGCCGGATCTAGCTCCTTCTTCCTTCCTTGGCTCTCCTCTCTCTCTAAGCTTTTATAAAGATATCCACTCATGAAAAGTGAGGGTTTCTAAGTCCAATCCCGGGTATATCCCTTCAGGAACAACCCCAGCTGTTGGATCATCAATTAAAGAAATGAACGGCTTTGATTCGGGACTGAAATGCCCAATCTGGACCGCACACGGCCTGGCACACGCCCATGTCCAGGGTCGTGTGCCTCATTCGCCGTCAAAATCAGCTCGCCTGGAACAACACACGGGTATCGAACATGCCGTGTTCGACCTAACACGCTTGTGTTCCACCTGACACGGCCGTGTGGCCGGCCGTGTACCCCCATCATTTTTCCCCGAAAATAACCGAGCACTGCACGGGTTCTAGGACACGCCCGTGTCCTTGCCCGTGTCACCTCGACCCGCCTGGGCTCCAGACCGTGTACACAGTCTCGACACTCGACACTTCGTCGAGCGAAGATCGTCGACCTGATGACACGGCCTTGGACACGCCCGTGTCCTAGGCCGTGTACCTTGTCTCGAGATATCGTTGAGCAAAATGTCGACTTCCCGGGACGAGTGTCGACATGGGTTGACACGCCCAGCGACACGCTAGTGTTGCAGGCCGTGTGCATGTCTCGACACTTCGTCGAACATAGAGTGTCGACTTCACGGGCTAAGTGTCGACACGGGTCGACACGCCCTGCGACACGCCCGTGTCGCAGGCCGTGTGCCCAGTCTCGACACAATGTCGAGCTCAAAATGTCGACTTCCCGGCTGAGTGTCGACACAAGCTTGACACGCCCCCGGACATGCCCGTGTCCCAGGACGTGTGCCTGCAATCAGAACCCAAAAACTGGCCCAAACATCCCCCGTCGCTCTTTGAGTTTCGGGGCGTTACAACTCCCCCTCTTAAATAATTTCGTCCTCGAAATTATATAAAGGAAAGACATGTACAAAACCAAAATTTGTACCTGAGCGGAACAACTCCGGATACTCTTCAAGCATAGTCTGCTCTCGCTCCAAGAGAGCTCCTCACGACCGCAATTGTCCACCAGACCTTGACCATCCTGATCTCTTTATTGCGTAGCCGCTTGACCTCCGAGTCCTCAATACGCACGGGCTTGACTTTTGTCATCAACCGACTATCCACCGGCACTTGATCGACCGCGATCACTTGCGTAGGCTCTTGCACTGCGTTCCGGAGTACTGAAATATGGAATACATCATGTAAACCACTAAGCTCCACTAAAAGCTTCAACGTGATTGGCCGCTTCACCGACTCGCTCCAGAACCTCAAACGGTCCAAGGTACCTCGGGCTTAGCTTTTTCAATCGCCGCACCCGCGAGACACCCTTGAACGGCTTGATCTTTAAGTACACATAGTCGCCACAGCGAACTCCACGTTCCTGTGCTTGGCATTATACTACTTCGCTTGCCGGTCCTGAGCGATAAGCAACCTCTCCCGAATGGTTCTCACCAAAGAAGTAGCATCCTCCACTTCCAATCGCTTATAACTTTGACTCACCCGTTCTAACCAAGACAATGCGTGCGACATTTTCTACCATATAGGGCCTCGAAAGGCGCCATCTGAATACTCGCTTGGTAGCTATTGTTGTATGCGAACTCCACCAAATAAAGGTGGTCTTCCCATTACTTTCCAAAATCCAAGACACACATGCAAAGTGTTGAGGACCAAGGTCCAGCGGGATTGGGTGTGTGTGGGACCGCATATTTGGGCTTCCCCATCGCGTTCCAGGTCTGGGTGTTGACCCCGGTGGGCCCCCCGTGTGGCGGAATATCCCCGCCATCCCGTGGTTGGATTAGTCCCACATTGCCTGCAGCGGGTGGTCCTTGGTGTTTATGTACCCCGTCCCCCCTTACCATTACCTCGGGGTTTTGGGAAGATGTGTGGTGACGGGTGGTTTCCACATGGTATCAGAGCCATCCCGCTGCGGGGGTGTGTTGAGGACCAAGGTCCAGCGGGATTGGGTGTGTGTGGGACCGCATATTTGGGCTTCCCCATCGCGTTCCAGGTCTGGGTGTTGACCCCGGTGGGCCCCCCGTGTGGCGGAATATCCCCGCCATCCCGTGGTTGGATTAGTCCCACATTGCCTGCAGCGGGTGGTCCTTGGTGTTTATGTACCCCCGTCCCCCCTTACCATTACCTCGGGGTTTTGGGAAGATGTGTGGTGACGGGTGGTTTCCACACAAAGCATGTCTTCCATGGTTCTATTGACCCTCTCGGTCTGCCCATCCGTTTGCGGATGGAAGGATGTGCTAAATTTCAACTTTGTTCCCAACATTTGCTGCACTACCCTCCAATCATTGGATGTGAACCGCCCAACTCGGTCACTCACGATGCTGCGGGGCACACCGTGAAGCCGTACAATATTATCCACATAAAGTTTTGCCAACTTCTCCACCGGATCATCCTTCCTATGCGGAATGAAGTGTGACACCTTTGTTAACCGATCCACGACCACCCAAATGGCGTCGTTCCCCTTTTGCGATCTTGGCAAACCGTGCACAAAGTCCATAGAGATGTTGTCGAATTTCCACTCCGGAATAGGCAAGGACTTAAGGAATCCTCCCGGCTTTTGGCACTCCGCCTTCACCAAGGCGCAAGTTTGGCACTTCGCTACGTAGAGCGTCACATCCTTCTTCAAACCCGGCCACCAAAACAGTTTCTTCACATCACGGTACATCTTCGTACTCCCCGGGTGAATCGAGTACTTGGTATGGTGTGCCTCGTACAACAACTCCACCCGTAGATTACCCACACTTGGGACACACAGACGACCGTCCTTCCAAAGTAATCCGTCCTCCACGACGAATTGGGAATTTGTCCCATCCAGAGCCTCTAATATGAACTGCTTCATATGAGCATCCATATCCAAAGCCTGCCGAATACGATCAGCCAGGTCATATTGGACTTCAGTCCAATTCACAACTGCATCAGCACTTGATTGCCTGTCCACACAAACAATCTACAACGCCTCCAACTCCCGCACCAACCGCTCATCATGCACTGATAGCCAATTGGCTTGAGCTGGGGCTCGGCGACTCAACGCGTCCGTAACCGCATTCCCTTTACCAGGCACGTAGTGGATCTTGAATGTATAGTCCCCCAGGAACTCCATCCATCGACGCTGCCGCATATTCAGATCCTTCTGATCAATAAGGTACTTCAGGCTCTTGTGATCGGTGTAGATATCAATCTTCACACCGTACAAATAGTGTCTCCACAGCTTAAAGGCAAAAATCACGACCGCTAACTCCAAGTCATGGACCGGATAGTTCCTTTCATGCACTTTCAGCTGTCTCGAGCCATTAGCTATTACACTTCCGTGTTGCAGTAGCACGCAACCCAGACCGCTGCCCTAAGCATCACTATAAATCTTATAGCCTTCGGCCCCACATGGCGAACTCAGCACACGCGCCGTAGTCAACCGACACTTCAACTCCTCAAAAGCTCGCGCGCATTCCGGCGTCGAAACGAACTTATGCTCCTTCCTTGTCAAAGTAGTGAGAGGTAACGCTATCCGCGAGAAGTTCTCTATGAAGCGCCTATAATAGCCGGCAAGCCCCAAAAAGCTCCGGACTTCCGCTACCGTAGCAAGCTCAGGCCACTCCCGTATCGCAACAATCTTTGCCGGATCCACAACAATACCCTCTCCACTCACTATATGACCGAGGAACGCCACTGAGTATAGCCAAAACTCGCACTTCGAGAACTTGGCATGCAACTGATTTCTCCTTAGCGTCTCCAAAACCAAATGAAGGTGCTTGAAGTGATCTTCCTCACTTTGCGAGTACACCAAAATATCATCGATGAAGATGATCACGAAATGGTCCAAGTACTCCCTGAAAGTCCTGTTCATCAAATCCATGAACACTGACGGCGCATTAGAAAGCCCAAACGGCATGACCGTAAACTCATAATGCCCGTATCTCGTACAAAACGCTGCCTTCGGGATATCACTCTCCATTATTCGCAGCTGATAGTACCCAGCCTTGAGATCTAACTTCGAGTACACCGTCGACCCTACCAACTGATTAAAAAGATCATCAATCCGGGGGATCGGGTACTTGTTCTTCTCCGTCAACTTATTGAGCTCCCGATAATCAATACACAGCCTCAAGCTTCCGTCCTTCTTCTTAACAAAGAGGACCGGTGCGCTCCAAGGCGAAGAACTCGGGCGCACATAGCCTTGCTCCAACAACTCTTGCAGTTGAACTTTCAGCTCCGCCACTTCTTTAGGCGCTAGCCGATAAGGAGGTCGTGACACAGGCTTTGCACCTAGTACTAGCTCAATCGTGAAATCTATCTCCCGCTGAGGCGGGGCTCCAGGAAGATCTGCGGGGAACACATCAGGGTATTCCGATACCACTGAAATACTATCCAACGCGGGCTTCAGTTTTGCAACCTTCACTAGTGTAAAGAACAGTTCTGCACCGGCACGAACCGCCTTCACCACCAGAAGAGCAGACATCAACGTCTTGCTCGACCCCTTTAAGCCCGTAAAAGTGGTCTCACGACTTGCTCCCAGCTTGACTTCCTTGCAACCGCAGTCAATATAGGCATGCTGCTCCGATAACCAGTCCATGCCAAAAATAACATCGAACTCCACCCACAGAAGTAAAGACGCCTGAAAGTTATTATACCTAATCACCTAGAGGGGGGGGGGGGTGAATAGGTGACTTAAATCTTTTTAACTTTTTAGGCAGAATTCAGATTATATCACAGAATTATAACTACTTTTGCACATCAATCAATCAGCAATCACAGCAAAACACATGCACACAGTGAACACCCAGGTTTATAGTGGTTACCCAAGGTTTGGGTACATCCACTATCCCCCTTCGTCTATCTAGTAGTGTACTAGATTCGGCCAAACTCCTCCACTATCTCAGATCCTCAGATATTACCCTCAGAACCCCAAAACAGGTTCCTACAGCTCAGGCCCAAGGCCCTACAACTCAGTCTTCTTCAAAGACCTACACTCAACATCTTCACAAAGCCTACACTCAGCCACAATAGGCCTACACTCAGCCACAACAGGCCTACACTCAGAGATACAGATCTCCTACACTCAGGCACACAGGCCCTACACTCAGCCTTTTTAATTACAGGCTTACAACTCAGATCCCTAAGGATCCTACAAGAAATTAGAATACAAAGTTTATACGTACAACTCAGAGAATAGAGAGAAGAGTTGATAGGTTCTTGATGAGTTCTTGGAAGAACTCTGCTGAGATCAACCTCACTTGGCTTTTCTTCAAAGCTTCTTGAATGTAGAACACAATAGGGTTGATCTTCTCTGCAGCTGATCCTTGATCTCTGCAACTTAAGATTCAGAACAAAGTCTGAACCCTTCTTCTCAGCCTGGTTCCAATGGATGTCTTCTTGGATGGAGCTCTCTCTCCAACTGCTTAGAACTTCACTTGAAAGTCTTCAATGAATTGCTTTTCAATAACTTGATCATCTATTTCTGTAGACAGTATAAGCCTATATATAGGCTTTCTTCATGGTAACCGGCTGGTCCGGTTCATAACTGATTTCTGACAACTCTGACAGGTGCAGTAGAGCGGCTGGAATGGCAGTTGTCCAGTCATCCAGTCAGTTCTTGAAAAATCTGTAACTGTCTGAAAGTGTCGAGACTGTCTGTCTTTAAGTGTCGACACTTATAGACTAAGTGTCGACACAAGTTGACAAAGTGTCGACACTAGCCTTCAAGGTGTCGACACAACTCCTTGTGTTGTAGAATTCACTTCTCGAAACAGCTTCTTCATCATGTGTCGACACTGATATTGAGTGTCGACACAATTCCTTGTACTTCAGTACTTTGTTGAATTCTTGTAAGTGTCGACACATCTTCATGTGTTGAACTTGTTCAGTGTCGACACATATTCTTGGTGTCGACACATGCCTTCTGTGTTGGTACTTGCTGAGTGTCGACACAGCTCCTTGTGTCGACACATTCTTCTTCTGTTGAGACTTTGGCTGAGTGTCGACACATCTCCTTAGTGTCGACACTTGTACTTAGAATATTTTGTTGAACTTTGCTGAGTGTCGACACAGCATCCTAGTGTCGACACTTTCTTTATGTACTGAGTCTTCTGCTGTGTGTCGACACATTCTTCATTGTGTCGACACTTTCTTCAAGTGTTGAGTCTTCTGGTGAGTGTCGACACATTCTTTATTATGTCGACACTTATACTTAGACTCTGCTGACTTTTGTTGAGTGTCGACACAGCCTCCTAGTGGCGACACTTTCTAATGTAGACACAGTTCTTCTGGGTGTCGACACTGCTTCTAAGTGTCGACACTTCTTCACTAGACTTCTCTTCATTGAGTGTCGATACAGCTCCTTATGTCGACACTTTTTGTCTAGTGTCGACTCTGCATCCCTGGTGTCGACACAAGTACTCCAAGTGTCGACACTGCTTGCCTGTGTGTCGACACAAGTCTTCTTAAGTGTCGAATCTTTCCCTCTGGGTGTCGACACATGAACTTAGAAACTTTTTCATCTTTCCCTACAAATACTTAACCTGCACAAGGCAACTCAAAAATACATCAAATACATTTTGATGTATATCATTGAGTAGGGTGAGGCTTCTTCAAATCAGGTACATTAGAACCAATGTACCCAACAACACCTGCAGGTCGAACTCCTGATTCCCAATACGAATCTTAAAATTGCAGATCCTATCCGCTCGCATCGAACACCCATTGGGCAACAACACATCCAACTTATACTTCGCCATCGAAGAAGGGACTCCGATGTGTGATATAAATCCTTCGGACAAGAAGGAGTGTGAAGCTCGCATATCGAAGAGTGCTCATGCCAGATTTTCACAAATCAAAACAAATCCTAAACAAGCAGGGGTAAGGTAACATGTGCATAACAAGTATTTAAGGAAATTGACTTGCTATAAATTAAACCGTACCTGTCACCACATCAGCTTGTTTGATGGCCTCCTGTTGGCCAAGATTATACACCCTTGGTTGGGCCAGAGCATAGTGGGATACGGTCGACTCCATCGCCTTGCCCTTCTCTTCATAAGTAGCTCCCGGCTTTCTCTCGGACTTAGGACGTCCGCTCCAACAGTCACGGGCAAAGTGCCCCGTCTTTCCACAAGAAAAACACGCGCCCGGGGTCGGACTCGTAGTCGCCCCAGAAGCACCAGAAGGAGCTGGACCCGAAGTCCTATGCTTCTTAAAGAATCTTTGATAGACAGACTTTGAAGTAGTCGGCACTTTGAACCCAGATTTATTCTCGCCCAAGCTTTTCTTTGCTTGCACATTCTTCATGTCCTTCTCCAAGGACCGGGCCGTGTTGACCAAGGTTAACAGACCCTGCATCATCGGCCCCGAGAGTAGTAATCTCAACTCATCTCTCAAGCCTTCGTAGAATCGATTCATCTTGCGCTCCTCATCCGCGATGGTGGAGCTAGCATATCGACTCAAACGAGTAAACTCGTGGAGATATTCATCCACGCTCTTCTCACCCTGAACCAACTTCAGAAATTCATTCTCCAACGCTATCCTCTGCGTCGAAGGAAGGTATCTAGCCAAGAACAATCTCGAGAAATCCTCCATCGAGACATCACCAAGTTGCCTACCTCTCAGTAAGTGCAGCTCCAATCCTTCCAACCACATCCTCACTTCACCGTCCAGAAGGAATGTAGCGATGGTGGTCATTTGCCACTCATCTGTCTCCGTTGCTATCATGACTCACTTCACCCTGGAGAGCCAGTCTTCAGCCTGAGATGGAGTTCCAAACCACGAGAATACCGGAGGGTTAAAGCTCATTACATGCTTAAGCTGCCTCTCGGTTGCCCTCCTTAGCACCAACGGTTCCACTACCACTTGTTCCACTCTCCTCGTCTCAGCCTCTTGCAGCAGGACCTGCTCCATCGCAGGAGCGGGCTGCTGTGTTTGCCTTGTAGGCTGCGCATTTATCACGGTCAACACTGCTTCGGCCACCAATCGTATATTCTCAGCCGATAGAGGTGTTGCAGGAGCAACATCTGGTGCACTGCTAGCCTCAGAAACTCGACGTTCTGACGGCCCAACACCACTTCTGGTCACCTATAGTGGTACAAAACACTGTTAAGCGACCAAATAAAATTGCAAACAGTAATTATAGGAACACGCAGGTTCCTCAAAAACGTGTATTTTCATTCCTAAGTGGACATTCATGGGTTCTTTTACTGTTATAACGATGACGCACACAATGTGCTCACCATCCCTTAAAAAGAATTCGCCCACGAATTCATTTTAAGCCCGACCAAAACCAGTAGTCTGATACCAAATTATAACACCCCCTATCCGTCGCATAGCATATAGCAGTAGGTCCGGCCGGGGCCCGATGCCATATACTACAGACAGACTGGGTGGTTACTCATGGAAACCATTTAACCAATCATAACGTCCTACACAGAGCATTCTAGCGGAAGCAGATTAATAAGTTGTAACAAAGAACCCAGCACTAAAGCATGAATGTCACTAATACCAAATAGGAATGTTACAAAATACACCAGTACAAGCCTTAAGGCCTTACAAAAATTGTTCACTTCATATTACATGTTTTACAAACCACGACACGCAGGCCGGTCACACATGAATAAAGCAGTAAACACTTCCAATTGGGCCTTAGAGGGCCGGCTTCGCAAAATTGGGCTTTAGCCCGCTATTGACCGCTTGGTCCAGCATCACCTGCAAGCAACAAAACACCGCACGGTCGCAAAACAAGGCAACAGTCAGCAATGCTGACCAAATTATAACGATCCCGCCCCCAACTCGGGGCGGCGATGCTCCTTCCCTGCATTTCATTAGAATAAGTGAGTAATATAACAATATTCATTTCATCACAGGAGTAGGCTTATACGGCCGCACACCCCGTGCACTCAGGGCACATTCTCGGTGAACGCAGTCTAAGTCTGCCGACTCGCCACCATCCCTTTGGACGGCCAATCAATGAGCAGTTTGTCTTCCCGGCATGGGTCACGGTAATTAAAACCATAGACCGCCGAAGACTCTCATCTATGCCAACGGCTCTAATCCGAACGACATAGAACGGGTACAGTTCCATCTAACCCGTGCTCACAACGCAACGGTAATTTAAACTATATGCGCCTGCAACGGTAATTTAAACCGTATGCGCAGGTCAAACTTCTCCCGAGTCCCGTTTCCATCACAGTTCACATAATCCGGTTATGTTCAAGTTGGCTCTCAGGCCACCAAGTTGGCAAGATCACGCATCCGCCCAGTTTTCCGGGTGCACCTTTGGGTTAATCCCCAAGGCACCTTATTGCAATCTACCGCGTAGAAAACCCGAAAAACAATCAATAGCACAGAGTCTTCTCCGGCATTTATGCAATGCAACATCACCGATCCAGACCAACCTGTCCGGGAAGGCTTCACACATCATGTCTATGTATGTTCTAGCTTACTGACTCTAAACAACGGGGACTTCACATATCTACACGAAGGAACGCCTCCAACTCTCCGCAAACTCGCGAGAGCGGGCTTCCTATGCAAAGAAGGAGAGCTACTCATGCTCAAGAAGAGAATCGTTACCCTAGCGTTCCTCTTTGGCGCCATGGAAAAGTAAGCGAATGAAAAGCACCGCACTAGCTTTGCCTCCGTGGATCCAGAGTCGACTCGCGATTTGGAGCTTCGAAGCTCCTCTAATGGCCGGATCTAGCTCCTTCTTCTTTCCTTGGCTCTCCTCTCTCTCTAAGCTTTTATAAAGATATCGACTCATGAAAAGTGAGGGTTTCTAAGACCAATCCCAAGTATATCCCTTCAGGAACAACCCCCAGCCGTTGGATCATCAATTAAAGAAATGAACGTCTTTGATTCGGGACTGAAATGCCCAATCAGGACCGCACACGGCCTGGCACACGCCCGTGTCCAGGGTCGTGTGCCTCATTCGCCGTCAAAATCGGCTCGCCTGGAACAATACACGGGTATCAAACACGCCCGTGTTTGACCTGACACGCCCGTGTTCCACCTGACACGGCCGTATGGCTGGCCGTGTACCCCCATCATTTTTCCCCAAAAACAACTCGAGCACTGCACGGGTTCTAGGACACGCCTGTGTCCTTGCCCGTGTCACCTCGACACGCCTGGGCTCCAGGCCGTGTACACGGTCTCGACACTAGACACTTCGTCGAGCGATGATCGTCGACCTGATGACATGGCCTTGGACACGCCCGTGTCCTAGGCCGTGAGCCTTGTCTCGACATATCGTCGAGCAAAATGTCGACTTCCCGGGACGAGTGTCGACACGGGTTGATACGCCCTACGACACACCCGTGTCGCAGGCCCTGTGCCATGTCTCGACACTTCGTCGAACGTAGAGTGTCGACTTCGTGGGCTAAGTGTCGACACGGGTCGACACGCCTTGCGACACGCTGATGAATTGTAAATATACCTATTTTTCGATACATTAATTTAGTTGATTTCATTTATTTTTATCATTTTTACTTATTTTTATTTAATAAATTGCTCATTTTATTGTAAATATTATACTAACTTATTTTATTTTATTTTTCAGGAAACAATTAAAAATCTGCCAAAAATTGACAAGTTACGCCCGTGACTTACTGGTCACGCCCGTGACCAGGGCGTGACAGCTCAAAATCCCGTCAATCAGCAAATTTTGAAGAGAAAAGCTTGAAACGCCCGGCCACACGCCCGTGTCACCCGACACGGGGCGTGACCCAAGCCCGTGTCCACCCGCTCGACGTATTCAGCTCAACGATCGTCGACCTCCTCGACACGCCTAGCGTCACGCCCGTGACCTAGGGCGTGACACCTCTTCCCGCTCGACGATTTTCAACTCGACATTTTCCGCTCGACGTTTGTCGAGTGTCGACACCAACCGACATGCCCAGAGTCACGCCCGTGACCTGGGGCGTGACCACTCCGCCTGGCCGAGAAGACCCGCACGACGACTTTTTGACGCACCGCGCCCAGATCCACCTCCATGACACGCCCAGCGTCATGCCCGTGACCTATGGCGTGACCAACGCGAGATCGACACGTGTCCAGCCCGAAGTCCACGTTCCTGTCACATCGCCGGCCGCCTTTGCAAATAGTACCTACACGCCGCCTGACACGCCCGTGTCAGAGGGCGTGTACTTGTAAATTTTCCCCTATAAATAACTGTGTTCTGTTTGAGTTCCTGTTCCCTTTTTGGATCCATTTTGTATAGGGGAAGTGCTGTTGGGATGCGTCCAAGTCTATGTTAGGGAATTTTCTCCCCCTCTCCTTAACTTTTATTTTCGTATCTTTGTAATTTGTTCTTTTATGTAATAAAATATTTTTTTTCTTCTCTTTATATGACTTCGGAATGCATCGGAACGCACTCACTTATGCAATCTTATTTTGCTTTAGCTTTTGTTTTTTGTTCTTTTAAATGGGTGTGTGTGTGTATGAGTGTAAATGTTACTTTTATGTTTTCATAATTTCGTTACTTAGACTTGTTTAGATTGTGATTGTTATAGCTTTACTTGCATTCCTATAGATCCGTCAAAAACGTTTTCAAAGTGATTTTCATTTCTTTTAACTTAGATTTTTCCCCTTTTTTGGTTGTAAAACTTTTTCGTTATTTCCAGTTTATTCTCACTTTTTAGCAATTTTACGGAGTTATAAGAATGATAATATACTCGTTTTAATTTTTCATGCACTTTGATTTTTCGTTTAAACTTTTGCTTCTTTTATTTTTCTGTCTTCATTTTAATCATTTCTACCGCATTTTAGCGGTAGAAATGTATTCATTTTTATTTTTCGAGCACTTGCATTTTCATTTTTGTTTGCAAAACTTTTTCGCTCGTTTAATTTTTATTTTCACTTTTTATGTATTTCTACCGCATTCTAGCGGTAGTAATGCAGTTGTTTTAATTTTTCGGTAACTTAGTTTTTTGCAATTTTTTATGTATGCGCATTTATTTCTGCCTACTCGTTAAGTGTTAAATGACGCTTGCTTATTTTACTTTTTGTAGAGTGTGTGAGTTTGTAATTTTCTTTATTTCTGTCTACTCATTCGAGTTAAATGGCAAGTCTTAATTTTCCCTACTCATTTGAGTAGAATTTGTGTGTGTGTTTTACTTTATGTCGAGAGAGTTTGTGTGTGAGTTTTACTTTATGTCGAGTGTGTGCGTGTGTTGCATTTATTTAGTCCTACTCGTTTGAGTAGGACACACTTTCTTTCTCCCGCACACGCGCTTGCGCCGGGACTCGCAATTTACAGCTTTCTTCAGTCCTACTTGTTTTAGTAGGACTTGCAATTTTCTGCTTTCCTTTACCGCTTTCTTTACTGCTTTATTTTCTGCTTTTCACCGCAAGCCGTCCCTATTCCGATGAGTGGCTAACCGTTCTTAGCCCTCGATATCGAAGAGCATTGGGACAGATAAAATAGCTTAAAAGAACTAAAGGTCTAATTTTTCTAATTAATTAAAAGTACTTAAGGTTTGCCCGGGGTTAACGACGCGTAGGACCACATATCGATGTGTGGGCCCTATTTCCGTAGTCCATATGCTAGCTAGCCGAGAGGCCGTGCATATGGACCGATCCACCCTTGGCAACGAGAGTTCCGCACTAACCCTCGAGCGAGGAGGCGCGCCAACTGTACCGGATTGGGTTCCCCACCCAATAGCGGGGTTCTTAGCATAATGCGGGCGTTAAGAGGAATCCTTCGTCGGACGAGAGCCCGGTCGAATAGTCTTAGCGTTCAGGTGAGCGATAGCCCTATAGCTAGGTGAGCTCATTTTAGTGGAACCTCCACGGCCAAGTCTCCGCCTTAATTAATTAGAAATTTAGGAGCTCTTTTTATTTAAAGTCTATTTTAGTTCAATTATTTTTTCGGTGCCATCGAGCTAAGCTCTTCATCGGCACCACCTTATTGCTTTCCTTTTATGCCTTTTATCTTCTGTCATTTTTATTATATATAATATATAACCCGACAAGTTAATTATCGGTAAAATAACAGTCCCCTCCAGGGAAGAGTAGAAATAATCGAACCAAACCCGAAAACAATACGACCTCGATATTTCACCCAGAATATCCTGTACTACTCACGATAGGTGCACTTACCTCCTTTCGTTAAAACTCGATCACAACCTTTTATATCCAAAATAAATAAATACGCGCGCCCCGTTTTCTAAATAAAAACCAAATCCGCTTTTCTACTTAAATAAAACCGCCCCGGGTCGCCGCGTGACCGTAAATCTTTTTGGAGTTTTAACACCATCAAGTTTTTGGCACCGTTGCCAAGGAAATTGTCGTTTCGTTATTTTGAATCCTGGAAATCTATTAATTTTACCTATTTATATATATATGTACTAAAAATTACAAAAAGGGCCCCCAAAAATTTTATTACTAATAATAATTAAAAATAATAATAATAATAACTATAAAAAAAATTACAAAATTATAAAACAAAAAAAAATTGAAAAACTTTAAAACTAAAAAATTTTGAAAAACCTTAAAAAGTAAAAATTTGAAAACACTATAAAACTAAAAAAAAACTAAAAAACACTAAAACCCAAAAAAATGAAAAAAATAACTTAACAAAAACAAAAGAAAAAAATTTATTTTCATTATTTTTATGAAAAAAAAAAACTATATAAAACTAAAAATCTACTTATAAACACAAAAACAAATATAATAATTTGATTTAAAAAAAACCAAAAAAATAATGTATATATTTTGTTTAATTTAATTTAACTTATTATATTTTAATTTATTTTGTTTCGGCGCGCTTTCCATTCTTGTGCGCGCTTGGGGTGCGCATTTCCATCACACTAACTTAGCTAAGGCCTTAGCTACCTTCGACTCCCCCACACACTTGCCCCCTACCGCCTGCAACCCTTTAGCCGAATTTTTCATTTTTTTTTGTTTGTTTTTTCTATTATTATTTTGCTATTCATTCCTCTTCTAATAATAATGCAGGGTTTCGACTCGGGCCTCCCCGTACTCCTCTTTAGGGAAGCTTCTGCCCTCCCTTTTTCATTTTGTACATCTTATTTTGTATATTATTCGTTCCGCATACTTAGATTGCAACATTGGGGACAATGTTGGGTTTAAGTATGGGGGTGTTTTCTTATTCTGCATTTTTATTCAAAAACTCATTAAAATACATAAAAAATTACAAAAATTAAACTACCAAAAAGAAAAAAATTATTACTCCTACACATATACATTGGGTTATTTATTATTTATGAAGAAAGAAGAAAAATTTATTATGTGAAAGGAAAATAAGATTTCGTTTTCCTAACTATCCAAAAAAAAAAAAATTTGGATGTTCGAGAAAAAATTACCTCGCCTCTATATTCAAGCCTTCTTCATAAACCACCAAACCACTTAACATATTTAAATGATTCTAGAATTAATTTGAAATTTTTTGAGAGCATAATTTTTAAATTGCATTATTTTCTTTAGCTTCTTTTAAGCTAAAGTTTTTTATATAAATCCAATCCATCTTTGTTAAACTAACAAAAATAAATTGTTGCTTTCTCTTTTATTTTATCTAGAAGTCTTTTTGAAATTCTTCCTCTATTCATAACATTTCATAAATTAGGATTTAATTCTTTAACCCCGGATGTTTATTTTGATTTTACTTTTAATTAATTCAAGCGGTAGGTAAACTTAGGATTTCTTTAATTTCTTATAAGTTCATCTCCAACTATTGCTCTGAAATAACAAAAGCTTAAGTATGGGGGTATTTAATGAATTGTAAATATACCTATTTTTCTATACATTAATTTAGTTATTTTCATTTATTTTTGTCATTTTTACTTATATTTATTTAATAAATTACTCCTTTTATTGTAAATATTATACTAACTTATTTTATTTTATTTTTCAGGAAACAATTAAAAATCTGCCAAAAATTGACAAGTCACGCCCGTGACTTACTGGTCACGCCCGTGACAAGAGCGTGACAGCTCAAAATCCCGTCAGTCAACAAATTTTGAAGAGAAAAGCTTGACACGCCCGGCCACACGCCCGTGTCACCCGACACGGGGCGTGACCCAAGCCTGTGTCCACCCTCTCGACATTTTCAGCTCAACGATCGTCGACCTCCTCGACACGCCTAGCGTCACGCCCGTGACCTAGGGCGGGACACCTCTTCCCGCTCGACGATTTTCAACTCGAAATTTTCCGCTCGACGTTTGTCGAGTGTCGACACCAACCGACACGCCCAGAGTCACGCCCGTGACCTGGGGCGTGACCACTCCGCCTGGCCGACAAGACCCGCGCGACGACTTTTTGACGCACAGCGCCCAGATCTACCTCCATGACACGCCCAGCGTCACGCCCGTGACCTGGGGCATGACCAACGCGAGTCCGACACGTGTCCAGCCCGAAGTCCACTTTCCCGTCACATCGCCGACCGCCTTCGCAAATAGTACCGACACGCCCCCTGACACGCCCGTGTCAGAGGGCGTGTACTTGTAAATTTTCCCCTATAAATAACTGTGTTCTGTTTGAGTTCCTGTTCCCTTTTTGGATCCATTTTGTATAGGGGAAGTGCTGTTGGGATGCGTCCAAGTCTATGTAAGGGAATTTTCTCCCCCTCTCCTTAACTTTTATTTTTGTATCTTTGTAATTTGTTCTTTTATGTAATAAAATATGTTTTTTTTTCTTCTCTTTATATGACTTTGGAATGCATCGGAACGCCCTCACTTATGCAATCTTATTTTGCTTTAGCTTTTGTTTTTCGTTCTTTTAAATGGGTGTGTGTGTGTATGAGTGTAAATGTTACTTTTATGTTTTCATAATTTTGTTACTTAGACTTGTTTAGATTGTGATTGTTATAGCTTTACTTGCATTCCTATAGATCCGTCAAAAACATTTTCAAAGTGATTTTCATTTCTTTTAACTTAGATTTTTCCCCTTTTTTTGGTTGTAAAACTTTTTCGTTATTTTCAGTTTATTCTCACTTTTTAGCACTTTTACGGAGTTATAGGAATGATAATATAGTCGTTTTAATTTTTCGTGCACTTTAATTTTTCGTTTAAACTTTTGCTCCTTTTATTTTTCTGTCTTCATTTTAATCATTTCTACCGCATTTTAGCGGTAGAAATGTATTCATTTTTATTTTTCGAGCACTTGCATTTTCATTTTTGTTTGCAAACCTTTTTCGCTCGTTTAATTTTTATTTTCACTTTTTATTCATTGCTACCGCATTCTAGCGGTAGGAATGCAGTTGTTTTAATTTTTCGGTAACTTAGTTTTTTGCAATTTTTATGTATGCACATTTATTTCCGCCTACTCGTTAAGAGTTAAATGGCGCTTGCTTATTTTACTTTCTGTAGAGTGCGTGAGTTTGTAATTTTCTTTATTTCCGCCTACTCATTCGAGTTAAATGGCAGGTCTTAATTTTCCCTACTCATTTGAGTAGGATTTGTGTGTGTGTGTTTTACTTTATGTCGAGAGAGAGTGTGTGTGAGTTTTACTTTATGTCGAGTGTGTGCGTGTGTTGCATTTATTTAGTCCTACTCGTTTGAGTAGGACACGCTTTATTTCTCCTGCCCACGCGCTTGCGCCGGGACTCGCAATTTACAGCTTTCTTCAGTCCTACTCGTTTGAGTAGGACTTGTAATTTTCTATCTGCTTTCCTTTACCGCTTTCTTTACTGCTTTATTTTTTGCTTTTCACCGCAAGCCGTCCCCATTCCGATGAGTGGCTAACCGTTCTTAGCCCTCGATATCGAAGAGCATTGGAACAGATAAAATAGCTTAAAATAAATAAAGGTCTAATTTTTCTAATTAATTAAAAGTACTTAAGGTTTGCCCGGGGTTAACGATGCGTAGGACCACATATCGATGTGTGGGCCCTATTTCCGTAGTCCTTATGCTAGCTAGCCGAGAGGCCGTGCATATGGACCGATCACCCCTTGGCAAAGAGAGTTCCGCACTAACCCTCGAGAGAGGAGGCGCGCCAACTCTACCGAATTGGGTTCCCCACCCAATAACTGGGTTCTTAGCATAATGCGAGCATTAAGAGGAATCCTTCGTCGGACGAGAGCCCGGTCGAATAGTCTTAGCGTTCAGGTGAGCGATAGCCCTATAGCTAGGTGAGCTCATTTTAGTGGAACCTCCAAGGCCAAGTCTCCGCGTTAATTAATTAGAAATTTAGGAGCTCTTTTTATTTAAAGTCTATTTTAGTTCAATTGTTTTTTCGGTGCCATCGAGCTAAGCTCTTCATCGGCACCACCTTATTGCTTTCCTTTTATGCCTTTTATCTTCTGTCATTTTTATTAAATATAATATATAACCCGACAAGTTAATTATCGGTAAAATAATAGTCCCCTCCAGGGAAGAGTAGAAATAATCGAACCAACCACGAGAACAATACGACCTCGATATTCCACCCGGAATATCCTGTACTACTCACGATAGGTGCACTTGCCTCCTTTCGTTAAAACTCGATCACAACCTTTTATATCCAAAATAAATAAATACGCGCACCCCGTTTTCTAAATAAAAACTAAATCCGCTTTTCTACTTAAATAAAACTGCCTCGGGTAGCCGCGTGACCGTAAATCTTTTTGGAGTTTTAACACCATCAAGTTTTTGGCGCCGTTGCCGGGAAAATTGTCGTTTCGTTATTTTGAACCCTGGAAATCTATTAATTTTACCTATTTATATATATATGTACTAAAAATTACAAAAAGGGCCCCCCAAAATTTTATTACTAAAAATAATTAATAATAATAATAATAATAACTATAAAAAAATTACAAAATTATAAAACAAAAAATTTTTTTTTGAAAAACTTTAAAACTAAAAATTTTTGAAAAACCTTAAAAACTAAAAATTTGAAAACACTATAAAACTAAAAAAAAACTAAAAAACACTAAAACCCAAAAAAATGAAAAAAAAAACTTAACAAAAACAAAAGAAAAAAATTTATTTTCATTCTTTTTATGAAAAAAAAACTATATAAAACTAAAAATCTACTTATAAACACAAAAACAAATATAATAATTTGATTTTTTAAAAAAAACCAAAAAAATAATGTATATATTTTGTTTAATTTAATTTAACTTATTATATTTTAATTTATTTTGTTTCGGCGTGCTTTCCATTCTTGTGCGCGCTTGGGGTGCGCATTTCCATCACACTAACTTAGCTAAGGCCTTAGCTACCTTCGACTCCCCCACGCACTTGCCCCCTACCGCCTGCAACCCTTTAGCCGAATTTTTCGTTTTTTTTTGTTTGTTTTTTTCTATTATTGTTTTGCTATTCTTTCCTCTTCTAATAATAATGCAGGGTTTCGACCCGGGCCTCCCCGTACTCCTCTTCAGGGAAGCTTCTGCCCTCCCTTTTTCATTTTGTACGTCTTATTCTGTATATTATTCGTTCCGCATACTTAGACTGCAACATTGGGGACAATGTTGGGTTTAAGTATGGGGGTGTTTTCCTATTCTGCATTTTTATTCAAAAACTCATTAAAATACATTAAAAAATTACAAAAATTAAAACCACCAAAAAGAAAGAATTTATTACTCCTACACATATACATTGGGTTATTTATTATTTATGAAGAAAGAAGAAAAATTTATTATGTGTTAGGAAAATAAGATTTTGTTTTCCTAACTATCCAAAAAGAAAAAAAATTGGAGGTTCGAGATAAAATTACCTCGCCTCTATATTCAAGCCTTCTTCATAAACCACCAAACCACTTAACATATTTCAATGATTCTAGAATTAATTTAAAATTTTTTGAGAGCATAATTTTTAAATTGCATAATTTCCTTTAACTTCTTTTAAGCTAAAGTTTTTTATATAAATCCAATCCTTCTTTGTTGAACTAACAAAAATAAATTGTTGCTTTCTCTTTTATTTTATCTAGAAGTCTTTTAAAACTCTACCTCTATTCATAACATTTCATAAATTAGGATTTAATTCTTTAACCCCGGATGTTTATTCTGATTTTACTTTTAATTAATTCAAGCGGTAGCTAAAATTAGGATTTCTTTAATTTCTTATAAGTTCATCTCCAACTTTTGCTCTGGAATAACAAAAGCTTAAGTATGAGGGTATTTGATGAATTGTAAATATACCTATTTTTCTATACATTAATTTAGTTGTTTTCATTTACTTTTGTCATTTTTACTTATTTTTATTTAATAAATTGCTCCTTTTATTGTAAATATTATACTAACTTATTTTATTTTATTTTTCAGGAAATAATTAAAAATCAGCCAAAAATTGACAAGTCACGCCCGTGACTTACTGGTCACGCCCGTGACCAGGGCGTGGCAGCTCAAAATCCCGTCAATCAGCAAATTTTGAAGAGAAAAGCTTGACATGCCCGTCCACACACCCGTGTCACCCGACACGGGGCGTGACCCAAGCCTGTGTCCACCCGCTCAATGTTTTCAGCTCAACGATCGTCGACCTCCTCGACACGCCTAGCGTCACGCCCGTGACCTATGGCGTGACACCTCTTCCCGCTCGACGATTTTCAACTCGACAATTTCTGCTCGATGTTTGTCGAGAGTCGACACCAACCGACACGCCAAGAGCCACGCCCGTGACCTGGGGCGTGACCACTCCGCCTAGCCGACAAGACCCGCGCGATGATTTTTTGACGCACCGTGCCCAGATCCACCTCCATGACACGCCCAGCGTCACGCCCGTGACCTGGGGCGTGACCAACGCGAGACCGACACGTGTCCAGCCTGAAGTCCACTTTCCCGTCACATCACCGGCTGCCTTCGCAAATAGTACCGACACGCCCCCTGACACGCCCGTGTCAGAGGGCGTGTACTTGTAAATTTTCCCCTATAAATAACTGTGTTCTGTTTGAGTTCTTGTTCCCTTTTTGGATCCATTTTTTATAGGGGAAGTGCTGTTGGGATGCGTCCAAGTCTATGTAAGGGAATTTTCTCCCCCTCTCCTTAACTTTTATTTTCGTATCTTTGTAATTTGTTCTTTTATGTAATAAAATATGTTTTTTTCTTCTCTTTATATGAATTTGGAATGCATCAGAACGCCCTCACTTATTCAATCTTATTTAGCTTTAGCTTTTGTTTTTCGTTCTTTTAAATATGTGTGTGTGTATGAGTGTAAATGTTACTTTTATGTTTTCATAATTTCGTTACTTAGACTTGTTTAGATTGTGATTGTTATAGCTTTACTTGCATTCCTATAGATCCGTCAAAAACGTTTTCAAAGTGATTTTCATTTCTTTTAACTTAGATTTTTCCCCTTTTTTTGGTTGTAAAACTTTTTCGTTATTTTCAGTTGATTCACACTTTTTTAGCACTTTTACGGAGTTATAGGAATGATAATATAGTCCTTTTAATTTTTCGTGCACTTTGATTTTTCGTTTAAACTTTTGCTCCATTTATTTTTTCGTCTTCATTTTAATCATTTCTACCGCATTTTAGCGGTAGAAATGTATTCATTTTTATTTTTCGAGCACTTGCATTTTCATTTTTGTTTGCAAAACTTTTTCGCTCGTTTAATTTTTATTTTTACTTTTTATGCATTTCTACCGCATTCTAGCGGTAGGAATGCAGTTGTTTTAATTTTTCGGAAACTTGGTTTTTTGCAATTTTTTATGTATGCGCATTTATTTCCGCCTACTCGTTAAGAGTTAAATGGCGCTTGCTTATTTTACTTTCTGTAGAGTGCGTGAGTTTGTAATTTTCTTTATTTGCGCCTACTCATTTGAGTTAAATGGCAGGTCTTAATTTTCCCTACTCATTTGAGTAGGATTTGTGTGTGTGTGTTTTACTTTATGTCAAGAGTGTGTGTGTGTGAGTTTTACTTTATGTCGAGTGTGTGCGTGCGTTGCATTTATTTAGTCCTACTCGTTTGAGTAGGACACGCTTTCTTTCTCCTGCCCACGCTCTTGCGCCGGGACTCGCAATTTACAGCTTTCTTCTGTCCTACTCGTTTGAGTAGGACTTGCAATTTTCTGCTTTCCTTTACTGCTTTCTTTACTGCTTTATTTTCTGCTTTTCACCGCAAGCCGTCCCCATTCCGATGAGTGGCTAACCGTTCTTAGCCCTCGATATCGAAGAGCATTGGGACAGATAAAATAGCTTAAAATAACTAAAGGTCTAATTTTTCTAATTAATTAAAAGTACTTAAGATTTGCCCGGGGTTAACGACGCGTAGGACCACATATCAATGTGTGGGCCCTATTTCCGTAGTCCATATGCTAGCTAGCCTAGAGGCCGTGCATATGGACCGATCACCCCTTGGCAAAGAGAGTTCCGCACTAACCCTCGAGAGAGGAGGCGCGCCAACTCTACTGGATTGGGTTCCCCACCCAATAGCGGGGTTCTTAGCGTAATGCGGGCGTTAAGAGGAATCCTTCGTCGGACGAGAGCCCGGTCGAATAGTCTTAGCATTCAGGTGAGCGATAGCCCTATACCTAGGTGAGCTCATTTTAGTGGAACCTCCACGACCAAGTCTCCGCCTTAATTAATTAGAAATTTAGGAGCTCTTTTTATTTAAGGTCTATTTTAGTTCAATTGTTTTTTTGGTGCCATCGAGCTAAGCTCTTCATCGGCACCACCTTATTGCTTTCCTTTTATGCCTTTTATCTTCTGTCATTTTTATTATATATAATATATAACCCGACAAGTTAATTATCGGTAAAATAATAGTCCCCTCCAGGGAAGAGTAGAAATAATCGAACCAACCCCGAGAACAATACAACATCGATATTCCACCCGGAATATCCTGTACTACTCACGATAGGTGCACTTGCCTCCTTTCGTTAAAACTTGATCACAACCTTTTATATCCAAAATAAATAAATACGCGCGCCCCGTTTTCTAAATAAAAACCAAATCCGCTTTTCTACTTAAATAAAACTGCCCCGGGTCGCCGCATGACCGTAAATCTTTTTGGAGTTTTAACACCATCAAGTTTTTGTCGCCGTTGCCGGGGAAATTGTCGTTTCGTTATTTTGAACCCTGTAAATCTATTAAGTTTACCTATTTATATATATATGTACTAAAAATTACAAAAAGGGCCCCCAAAAATTTTATTACTAATAATAATTAAAAATAATAATAATAATAATAATAACTATAAAAAAATTACAAAATTAGAAAACAAAAAATTTTTTTTGAAAAACTTTAAAACTAAAAATTTTTGAAAAACCTTTAAAACTAAAAATTTGAAAACACTATAAAACTAAAAAAAAACTAAAAAACACTAAAACCCAAAAAAATGAAAAAAAAACTTAACAAAAACAAAAGAAAAAAATTTATTTTCATTCTTTTTATGAAAAAAAAAATATAAAACTAAAAATCTACTTATAAACACAAAAACAAATATAATAATTTGATTTAAAAAAAAACCAAAAAAATAATGTATATATTTTGTTTAATTTAATTTAACTTATTATATTTTAATTTATTTTGTTTCGGCGCGCTTTCCATTCTTGTGCGCTCTTGGGGTGCGCATTTCCATCACACTAACTTAGCTAAGGCCTTAGCTACCTTCGACTCCCCCACGCACTTGTCCCCCCTACCGCTTGCAACCCTTTAGCCGAATTTTTCGTTTTTTTTGTTTGTTTTTTTTCTATTATTGTTTTGCTATTCTGCATTTTTATTCAAAAACTCATTAAAATACATAAAAAATTACAAAAATTAAAACCTTAAAATTTTTTTCCTTGTTTTTATAATAATCATAATAATAATAAAAAAACAACTAAACAAAAAAATCATAAAACACAAAAAATTCCCAAAAACAAAACTTATAAAACATCAAAAATTCAAAAAAAAAAATTATTATTTTACTTTGTAAATATTTTTTTAAAAATAAATCTCTCTTCCCCCCTCTTCTTCTCTTTTTTGTAAAAACTCGCATTTTGCCTCGCCCGCGGCGATCGACTCACCGAACCAACCACTTAAATAAGAGTCTGTTCACGTGCCTCCCTCGAGTTTTTTACTTTATATATTATTTAAAAACAAAAAAAATATTTATTCTCTTTCCTCGCTACCTTCTTTGTAAATAACACTTTTTTCTCTTCTCATTCTTGTAAATTACTTATCAAACAACACTAAAACATCAAAAAATTAGAAAAATCAAAGATCCCTAAAAAAAAGAGAATAACTCTAAAAATACAAAAAATAATAATAATCAAAACAAAAAAATGATAAAATCCCTAAAAAATCAAAAAAAAATGTTTTGTTAATTATGTAACAAAATAAATCGAATATACCATTTCTTAACCCTTTTGCTTTCCAAAAATATAGTTTCGAGTTAATTTATATGTGAATTTTAGTTATTCTTTGCTTACTACTCGTTTATTAATTAAAGTTCGATAGATTTAAGTGTATGTGGTTAAGTTTTAAAGAATTTTTTTATGTATTATCCTTATAATAGAGAACTTGTTTTTCACCACCACTTCTAATCTTATAAATAGACGTTCATTTTTTATGTTAGAAAATAACATCTATGGATTTCAATTATTTCTACTTCATGCTTTTAGAAACATTGGAACGTTCATTTTAAAAAGGTTGCTCTTAAAACTTTTTTATTAAAATCTAGTTTTCTTTTTGAAAAAAATAAACCCACTTCTATTTTTTTCATGTCTTACTTGACATGTTTACCCCGATCCTTTAAAAGATCTTATGTCAATGGGAATAAGATTTCATTCCGTAAACATAGACACCCAATATTTAAAAAATTTATATGATATGGAGTAAGAGGATAAAATTCATTACTCCTACACATATACATTGGGTTATTTATTATTTGTGAAGAAAGAAGAAAAATTTATTATGTGTTAGGAAAATAAGATTTCGTGTTCCTAACTATCCAAAAAGAAAAAAAATTGGAGGTTCGAGAAAACATTACATCGCCTCTATATTCAAGCCTTCTTCATAAACCACCAAACCACTTAACAAATTTCAATGATTCTAGAATTAAATTAAAATATTTTGAGAGCATAATTTTTAAATTGCATTATTTCCTTTAACTTCTTTTAAGCTAAAGTTTTTTATATAAATCCAATACATCTTTGTTAAACTAACAAAAATAAATTGTTGCTTTCTCTTTTATTTTATCTAGAAGTCTTTTTGAAACTCTTCCTCTATTCATAACGTTTCATAAATTATGATATATTTCTTTAACCCCGGATGTTTATTTTGATTTTACTTTTAATTAATTCAAGCGGTAGCTAAACTTAGGATTTCTTTAATTTCTTATAAGTTCATCTCCAACTTTTACTCTAGAATAGCAAAAACTTAAGTATGGGGGTATTATGTTTTCCTATTCTGCATTTTTATTCAAAAACTCATTAAAATACATAAAAAAATTACAAAAATTAAAACCTTAAAATTTTTTTCCTTGTTTTTATAATAATCATAATAATAATAAAAAAACAACTAAACAAAAAAAATCTTAAAACACAAAAAATTCACAAAAACAAAACTTATAAAATAGTAAAAATTCAAAAAAAAAAATTTGTTATTTTACTTTGTAAATATTTTTTTAAAAATAAATCTCACTTCCCCCCTCTTCTTCTCTTTTTTGTAAAAACTCGCATTTTGCCTCGCACGCGGCGATCGACTCACCGAACCAACCACCTAAATAAGAGTCTGTTCGCGGGCCGCCCTCGAGTTTTTTACTTTTTATATTATTTAAAAACAAAAAAAAATAATATATTTAATTCTCTTTCCCCGCTACTTTCTTTGTAAATAACACTTTTTTCTTTTCTCATTCTTGTAAATTACTTATCAAACAACACTAAAACATCAAAAAATTAGAAAAATCAAAAATCCCTAAAAAAAAGAGAATAACTCTAAAAATCCAAAAAATAATAATAATCAATACAAAAAAAATGATAAAATCCCTAAAAAATCAAAAAAAATGTTTTGTTAATTATGTAACAAAATAAATCGAATATACCATTACTTAACCCTCTTTGCTTTCCAAAAATCTAGTTTCGAGTTAATTTATATGCGAATTTTAGTTATTCTTTGCGTACTACTCGTTTATTAATTAAAGTTCGATAGATTTAAGTGTCCGGGGTTAAGTTTTAAAAAAAAATTTTATGTCTTATCCTTATAATAGAGAACTTGTTTTTCACCACCACTTCTAATCTTATAAATAGAAGTTCGTTTTTTATGTTAGAAAATAACATCCATGAATTTCAATTATTTCTACTTCATGTTTGTAGAAACATTAGAACGTTCAATTTAAAAAGGTTGCTCTCAAAACTTTTTTATTAAAATCTAGTTTTCTTTTTGAAAAAAATAAACCCACTTCCATTTTTTTTCATGTCTTACTTGACATGTTTACCCCTATCCTTTAAAAGATCTTATGTCAATGAGAATAAGATTTCATTCCGTAAACATAGGCACCCAATATTTAAAAAATTTATATGATATGGAGTAAGAGGATAAAATTCATTACACGCCCGTGTCGCAGGCCGTGTGCCCAGTCTCGACACAATGTCGAGCTCAAAATGTCGACTTCCCGGCTGAGTGTCGACACAAGCTTGACACGCCCTGGGACACGCTCGTGTCCCAGGCCGTGTGCCTACAGCCAGAACTCAAAACTGGCCCAAAACGTCCCCCATCGCTCCTTTGAGTTTCGGGGCGTTACAAGTAGACTAAGTGTTGACACTAGCCTTCATGGTGTCGACACAACTCCTTGTGTTGTTGTAACAGCTTCTCGACACTGCTTCTTCAGAATGTGTCGACACTGATCCTGTGTGTCGACACAAGTCCTTCTTCTTCAATACTTAGTTGATTTCAGCTAAGTGTGAACACAACTACTTTGTGTCGACACATCTTCTTATGTTGAAACTTGATAAGTGTCGACACATCTTCTTTGTGTCGACACATGTCTTCTGTGTTGAAAATTTTGCTGAGTGTCGACACATCTCCTTTGTGTCGACACATTCTTCATGTGTTGAGACTTTGTTGAGTGTCGACACATCTCCTTAGTGTCGGCACTTGTACTTAAACTTTGTTGAATTTTGCTGAGTGTCGACACAGCCTCCTAGTGTCAACACATTCTGCTGTCGACAAAGTTTCTCCGAGTGTCGACACTGCTTCTAAGTGTCGACACTGATTATGTAGACAATTCTTCAATGTGTGTCGACACAACCTGTATGTGTCGACACTTTTCTTCTGGTGTCGACACAATTACTCCAAGTGTCGACACAGCTTCTCTAGGTGTCGACACAAGCCTTCTTAAGTGTCGACACTTTTCTTCTGGGTGTCGACACTTTTCTTCTGGGTGTCGACATATGGACTTGAAACTTTTCCTGCAAACCTGCAGTTACTTAACCTGCACAAATAAACTCAAAGCACATCAAATACATCTTGATGTATATCATTGAGTAGGGTGAGGCTTCTTCAAATCAGGTACATATATTCCAATGTACCCAACAGGTAGACGTGCCATGAGAAATGGACAACAAAGCCTGCCTCAAATCGTCGTTGAGGCCCTGGTAGAACCTCTTGGCATACCTCCTATCATCAGTGTCCTGTATCCCTGCAAACCTGGCAAGGTGGTAGAACTCCCTCTGGTACTCAATCACTAATCTGCTCCCCTGTCGGAGGTTCAGAAACCTCTCATCCAAAG
Organism: Platanthera guangdongensis; assembly: GCA_039583875.1. Lineage (NCBI taxonomy): Eukaryota > Viridiplantae > Streptophyta > Magnoliopsida > Asparagales > Orchidaceae > Platanthera > Platanthera guangdongensis. Next base: position 526,416 of record JBBWWR010000216.1, on the reverse strand, counting down.
CATCTCTGTCTGTAGTAGATACAAAGTGATCCAAAAATACATCTCCGAACTCCTCCCAAGAAATGTCTGACAGCTCCCAATCAGCATATGTAGACTCTCGTACCGACTTCCACCATCTCTTCGCATGAGCCTCTAGTGTAGAGGTGGCTAGAGGTACTGCCTGGCCGACCGGGCAGCTGATGCTTGCTAAAATCTCGTGTATGGCCTCCAGCCATTCCTCCGTCTTTACCGCATCCTCTGTCCCATATTACATCGGTGGGGACAGGCTCTTGAAGGCACTTAGCCAGCTTGACCCCGGATTTGGCAGCGGCGCAGAGACTTGCTGGGCTTTGAAGGCATCCATAATCACCGTCAAAGTCTGCCCCATCTCCATCTGTAGAAATGGAGTGGCAGCTGGAGGGGGAGGAACCATGTTTTGCGGCGCGGCGTCCTATGTTGGTTGCATAAAGGTAAGGTTAAAACAGAACTGGTCTACCTCATTGTACTTAATAAACTGTTTTATGTGACTTTTTACACATGGGCACACCACTCCTTCCACTGCATAGTTTGTCCGCAAACTAATGCTCGCGCGGGGTGGTCAAGTGTTGTGGACTTCTTTCTCATATGATCGTTTGTTCAAGCGATACCAGTTTGTAATACCCCTCCCCCTTACCAAGGAGGCTCCCAGTCTTATGCCCAGAACAGTCGTCTTTCGGTGACACTAATGCACGGGTTAGTCGACACCGCAATACGCCGATTCTGCCGGCTAATACGATCATATAACCTGTAATCCAATATGAGAAATAGAAGTATAATAGTATATCAAATCCACTAGTCCACAAGTCACAGAGTACATTTCATATATATAAATGAAGAGTACAGAAACATAGTCCATAATGAGTACAAAATGAAAGAGTAATAAGGGCTTATGCCCAGTACATCATATCAACTCTCTCTCTCAAATCAAAGCGGAAGCTAATCTAATGCATCAAAACTCCTCCCACCTGAGGACGCACAGTAGTAGTAGTCTGCGGTAGCGGTATCTGCTCCTTAAGTCCTGCCTCCTCGTCGTGCTGGTGATCCATCTCCACGAGCTCCTAAAATAGTATGGTCACCGACCATTAGTCAAAAGGACTAAGTCGTTTCCTCCGCACCTCGCCCTGCAACTCCTAGGCACCGAGTGGAAGGACGAAGCGGAGGATAACAAGGGGTAGCAAAGTGGAAGCAGGTAACAAGAGCTAATTAGCAGTTTTAATAGATATTATTATTCTACTCTAGCAGTTCTAAGTATATAGTACAAGTAAGTAAAGTGCGGTACTCGTAAAGGAAAGAACTGAAAGTAAGAGCAAAAAAGTAAAGTAAAGCTGAAAGGTAAAGCTATCTACCATCACAGAGTACACTAACTTATATAAATGCCCATAAAAATATATAAGTTAGGATTACCAAAATAACTTATCATATAAAAGGGCCCATACTAATTTATATGATAAGGATCTATGAAGAGTATGTCCTAATGCAAATGGATGATATGTTATGATTTTTGAAACATGCAAGTGCAACACACGCACACGACTCTGAGATCCCAAACCTTTAGTTCCCACTTTTTGAGAGCTAGCTTCACTCTCGGGTACCACCGTTGTGGCTACGGCAGCAGCAGAGCGGGCATCTCCACATCTTGGCCGGTATGCACACTACCAAACCTTAGACCCCTCTCATACGCCTCTATACACGTCCAAGGTGCACTCTAGAGTCTATGTGTACGTACTTTGCTGACAACCCATCAGTCTTGTTGGGTCGGATATGCGTTATCGGGGATCGTCCTCCAGACCGCAGTGTAAAATAATAAATCAATACACCCACTGGCCCCTCTAACCCTCACACCCGCCTGGTGCACCGTACTGCCATCGGTGTGATGAACGGCCAGTGCCGCATGCCCCACCACTAAATAAATGCACATGCAAGTATTTCATCTTGAGCCTTCAGCTCGTAGGAACAAACTGTCCTGAATCCCTCCAACCCATCACGGGTGAGCATATTACACAAGTCTCCCTCCAACCCATCACGGGTGAGAATAAACCACAATCCCTCCAACCCTATACGGGTCAGAATGAACCACAATCCCTCCAACACTACACGGATGAGAATGAACCACAATCCCTCCAACCCAACACGGGTGAGAATGAACCACAATGTCTTAACCTATTAGACTACTCTTGTCTACGGGTTATTAAACTTAGTGATTTAAGGTTAAACCCAAGGACTGCCCAGGGTATACCCGGTGAAGGGCTATCGGGGGCACTAGGAACTACGATGGGATTACGCCTAAAGTTCCCTTTCTCAAGGATAATTACTTTTATTGGTGTATACCCAAGATTACCCAAGATTTATACCCTAAACTCTCGTATTACTTTAGAACGACCCTGAAGACTTAAGGTGTTATTAGGAGCGCGGCGGTCTTCCGTCGGTCCCCGTTATTGTTGCTGTCACGGGACTTGCACTCTTCCACACATGGTTAAGGAATCCTCTAGGAGACCAACCAGGGTTAATTCCTCTACTAAGATCCTCAATTTACTATTTATTCAGATTCCTCTCCTAGTGGCCCTACTAGTACGAACATCGGTGCTAGACACTTACCCATGTCCCGATACCACCCACAAATGTGACCTTCTAATTCCTCTGGCCATATGCCTCAAAATATTTATCCTAGGATGGTATGGACCTATATGATGACTAGGATGAATTCCATAATTTTCCAGATTACTTACACAATTAAATTAATTTCTTTAAATGTAATCCCTAGTCGTTTTGCATATGAAGTATTGTCAATATTAAACCTACTGTCCTAGGGATTCTTCTAGGTGTATAATATGACAATTAATGGGGCCTACCAAAATTTCATGCTTTTTCAATTAAGATTTATAATTAATTCCTATTTAGTACTATATCCACAAATCTACCATTTTCCAAATGAAGTACATAAAATAATATCTCAAAAATTATAATTAAATTATAGAGCCTTGATAATAATGAAATAATGCTATGTCCAGATTTACATTTGCATCTAGGTTTAAATGGCCTATCCATGATCAATTTGAGTTATTTACCAAAATGCCATTATGCGGCCTAAGTACATTATTTCGCACCCCAAAATTCTGAACTAATTGCACAAGGTATAAAACATAAAATGACAGCAATATGAAGTTTTTCAGATTTTTCAAAGGAATATACCCATCATTTCTACACAAATTCCATAAGGGTAAATTGGTCATTTTGCTCATTAAACTACATAAACTTCATCCAACAGAGATATAAATTATTTTTACTGTTTATTATGCCACTCTTTAGTCCTCAATAGAAATAGAACATTTTATGATAAGGGTAAACCTATTTTAAATGTATTTCCTCAAAAGGACCAAATTTTCAGAAATTCAAAATAATGGTATTTTTGTTCCCAAAAATCCCACCATTGCTATGAGAGGTGTATTACACCCTCATGTGTCTCTATAATGAAAATCATAATTTTTGAATATTCCAAGTTGGCTGAATACACATTATTTCATTTTAGGCTAAATGCACACCAAGCCTATAACAAGCCAACACATGCAAGTGGGTTTACCGAACATGCATTGGTCCAAATTTGCTGAAATTTAAAACATACACTTATAATGTCCCTAAGGACATGCCACCAAAATTTGGGGCCATTTGGAGTCACACAACACCAAATATTACATTTATGTCATTTTGGGTATTTTAGTAAAAACTATAGAAGATGTTTTCCCAAAAATTCTCATTTTTGTACAAGGATTAACCAAGCCCTAAACATGTATGCACCCAAAAGTTTGGGCAATTTGGATGAATGGTTGGACTTGGGCATCATTTTGAATTTCTACCCTAGCTAAGGACCAACCCTAGCCAAATGGTCGTACAGGTCAGACCATTGGACTAAATCTCAAGTTAAGGGTGGAAAATTAACGTTAACACAAAGGGATACATTTTTAATGTTCATGTCATCCTCTGGAAATGGATCTAAGAGCCCTATATTTGACATGCAAGATCACTAAATTAATGTGGCAAAAATGTAATTTCATTTCATTAAATAATAACAGAAATTAAAATGATTTTAATAAAAATGCACAGCACGAATCTTAAAGAGATTTAGACGGCATCCGTTTATCTTCCCCAAGCATTCAATGGCTGAGATCGAGCCGACCTGGGGGATATTGCGGGGCCATTTCCGGCCACCTGAGGCGGAGCCACCCCCGGTGAACGGTGCCATCACCTTCACGGTGGTGGTGGCTATCCTTTGCCGGTGATGAGGCGGCGGGAGATGGCGGCGATGGAGATCCCGAGCGGTAAGAAAAAGCTTGAAAAATCTTCCATTTCTCCCACGGCATCGGGCTCAATTAAGCCTGATATCTCCCCTAGTGGATCTAGGATTCAAGTACAAGGGTAGAGGGACGGTGAAACGAACTTGTGTTGGTGGCTGGCGGTGAGGATGGAGGCGGGTGGCCATTATCGACCTTGCTCTGGAAGCACCTCTCGGATTCATGGTTTCCTGCACCGTTTTCTTCACTCCAGCTGTCGATTTCTACTCTCCTTTGCCCTCTGAAGCTAATGGAATCACTATCTCTGGCTGGGAGGGGATATATGGGGCAATGCAACCAAGGCAAGCTCGGTTTGGAGCTTTGGTTGTATCACCATTCATTCCAAGTGGCCCTCAGCCTCTCACCTCCTCCTAATAACTCCAAGGGAGGTCTGCCAGCAAGCCATGGTTGAAGAGAAGGAGCCATGTTGCCTCCTCCCTTAATTTCAACCTTCTCTCTCCTCTTTTTGGGTGAATTTTCCAATTTTGCCCTTGCATGTATTCTCTCTCTTCAAATTGAGGGCCAGGGGTTGACTTTGACTCCTTGGGTTGGCCTTGGGCTGAGTTGGGTGGGCTTAGCCCAATGGAAATGGGCTTGGGTTCATCTTTCCCTTCTTTAGGCCTCATGTTGACCAAGTTGACTTTTTTAGTTGACTTGGTCAACATGATGATTGGGCTGACCCCACATAATGGTCATGAGCCTAGTGGCACCACCCAACTTGGGTTGGGCCAAGGGGGTGCCCCACTTAGGCTAATTGGGCCTATAGGTATAGGTTTGACCAAAATTAGGGTCATGGTTGACTTTGGCCAACTAGGGTCAAAGGGTTGACCTAATGGCATGCCCTAGGGTCCACTTAGATTGTTTTAGGGTTAGGGCAATGTGGTGGGGTCATGGTGTGGTTAGGGTTCCTATTTAGGCTAGTTTGACCTAGTTTGACTTTGGCCCCTTAGTTAGCCGCACATGGCTACAATCCACTACCTAGGGTCAAGCCTAGTTAAATCCCCTATCACCCACCCCATGCCTAACCCAATCTAAGTGAAGGGGGCCTAGAAGTAACATGGGATGTTACAGATTATAGGTCATGGTCTTCGATTTAGTGTTGTAATACTTACGTGTTGTGCTGATTTTGAGATGGTGATGTTGGGGGTATGAGTGTTGGTTGTGGTTAGCATACCACCCAACCGGGAGGCCCCTTCTTTCTGTGGATCATAACAGTGGAGGTATGCTTAGTTTCTCCTTTATTGGGCTGTTGGGTTCTGGTTGGCCCGGTTTGGTCATGTTTGTGGACCACAATACCGATTGTGAGATGGTTGAGGATCCGGAGTTTGTCTTAGGGCGCTTGAGGTCGTCGCCCTCTCCGGCCTACAACGCAGTCATACCATGTGTTGATGATCCACCCTCTACCGACTCGTATTGTGCTCAGTTGTTTTCTTGTGGTTTATGCCACAGTTTGCTAAATTTTGCTGATTACGCCTAGACTTGTTCACCTTCGCACTTGGTGCATTCTTTTTAATTTAGAGGTTATTATATTGGCTAACCTTTCTCTACTTATTCTATTTGGCTAATTGTTGTTGTTTTTTTTGCATTCTTCCTACTATGTTAGGTTTGGTACATCCTCCTTTGTTTGGCTTACTCACTTGCTTACCTATTCTTTTGACACTTGTTTTTTTTGCTTGCTGAGGTGTTCTCTTGAATGCCTCAGGTTCAGGGCTATAGCCGGTGATGTGGCTCGGTAGTTTTGTTGATGGGTTTGCTGAGGGTGCCTCGAGGTTGCGAGGTAGATTTTGTTCTTTTGTATTATGGTTTAAACTTGAGAACTTTTAGTGGGTTCGTGTCAGGTGTTTGACGCCCACTGATTGTTTAATGTCATTCTTGGATATTTGGCTAGTTGCTAGTGTATACTTCTGTGTTAGTAGTTCTTTCTCTCTGGGAATGTTTATGTTATGATGCCTATATGTATTTTCAACTATAAAACTAACTATTATTACTATATCATGCACATCATGTTTTAAAACTCTAAATCACTATATTTAAATACCGTACAAACTACTTTGATATCATTACTATAAATTTAGTGTAATGCATGCCTTGAGTTTTTGTTTGGTATGCTAGACTCATGTAGGATGTCTAACCTGTTTACTACAGTATTTTCCGCTGCGATTAACTAATTTTCTTCTGGTGGACTCGTGAGCCACTAAGATGAGGGATATGGGTAATTGCCTAACTTAAAATAAACTTCTTCAATAAAATATTTAAATCATATTTTTATTATTGAGTAAGAGTGTTGCCTGAGCGTCTGCAGTTATCCCCTGCTGACGTGGCATCATGACGCGCATTTTCCCTTACTCTGATATTTCGTCGTTGTGGTGAAAATGCGGGTTGTGACAAAACGCATGGTCGTATGTTTCTTTCACGCACGGTTTGCACTGGATCATGCGTTTTAGTCAGCTGGAAGAACGTCGAGCCGAGCTCCATGAATTTCGTCGAGCTGAGTTTTACGATCCTCACGCATGGTTAACGTACGGTTTCTTCAAAACCGTGCGTGAAGGAAACGCACTGTTTTCTTGTAGCTTTCTTATTTGTGCCTTCGGTGGTTAATAGTGCACATTGTTCATGCACGTGCGGCAGCGCCAGTGCGCGAATAAAACATACAGTGTTTCTGTATGTCCCTGTTATCCAACTCTCTGTCGCTACCAGTGCGATGTCCTTCATGCACGAGTAGAACTGCTCGTGTGCGAAGGAAAACGCACAGGTCAACGCTTCTCCTTCCGCAGGATTGTTTTGGAAGTTAATATCGCATAGTTTGCGCACGGTCGTGCGCCAAACCGTGCGTGCCTATTTTTCTGACCTTCTTCTATTTAAAGTATATATTTCCTCTTTCCAAGGGACCAGCTCCGCTTCGCACGCCACTTCCGCTCCTCTGAACGGGAAAACTCGCCCCCAGCTGCCATTTTCTCTCTCCTCCTTGGAGAGTTGATCCAGCCACCATTTCTCCTCAAAACGCTTGCAATAGTTGCATCTCCGGCCACCTTCATCTACTCCGACCTCCAAGCTACCATCCGATCTCATTGTTGCTGCACTTGCGGAGTTCTTTGGTCAGAACTAGCCCAGCGATCAAACACGAAGAAGACGGGTTATAGGGAGGAGGTGACAGCCCTTCTGGATCCCAGGTGACTTCCGAAGACTGAGCTCGGACAAGGATTGACAACCCTTGAATCACGCCGTGAATCTCGGAAAGCCTTCATGCACTCGGTTGTATTTCTCTACCTCTTCTTGTGGTTTCTTCATTCTGAACTTGTGATAGTGGTATTGTTGCTAGAGAACAATGTTTTGCTTAAGGTTTCAGCATGTCGATATGTTCTTATGTCTTAATCATTGCTTGTGTTGTTAAGCTTCAATTTTTCCTATGCTTATTGTGATTGAGCCATTCTAGCTCTTACTAGGAGCGTGCATTGAGATGAGGTGATCGCAACCCTCGCTGTTTCGTTAATCATCCATACTACTCTTCGTAGTAATCCACCCAAGGGACGCGGTGATGGTAACCCACGTTAGTTTTATTAGAATTAAGCTTAGGAAACCAAAACTAAACCCCCTTTACCACGTTAACACTTGCAATCACTTTTCCAATAGCAAATCCACACTTAATACTTGCACTCCTCGAGAGATCGATATCCTGGGATTAAAATCCTCACTTTTATTACTTGACAGCGATCAGCACACTTGTCGAGAGCGCATCAATAACATAGTTTAAGTTTGGGGGAGAGTTAGTATGTGTTACCTTTTGCACGCGCACATTTCATGTGCATACTAGAAGCTTTTATAGTTTTATTTTGACTAGATCATTGCATCGCACACCTCTGCGCCGACATGAGCGCGTGCTTAGCTATTAGCGCACTGCTAGTTAAACTCGTTTCTTTTGTATGATTCGGGAAAATTATTGTGCTGGAATAGGATTGTGAGATGAAGTAAAATGTTGACTCTGTTGTTCTCCAAATAGAGTGCTCTCGTCTCGTGTAGAAATTGGAGTAGATTTATTTTTTTTATATGCTTATAGTTTTATATTTTTTTAATTGCGTAAATACTATTTATTCTACTCAAAAATTGGTCAATAAGGTGCGAATCCGACGGTAGCTTAGGGATGTTTGTAGACAGCATTTAGATTCGTATTGCTCGAGTCGGGAGGAACAATACTCTTTCTCGTTGGCTAAGAACTTGCTCCAAGCTATTCTTGAAGCATGGGTATAGGTTAGTCATGCATGAGTGTTATGTAGGCCATCATTTTGGCCTGATCGAGCTTTGTACCGTTCCTAACATCTGATCCTCGCTATTCGCCATTGTGCCTACCCTTCTTTTTATTCAACTCCACAATTATTTCACCAAAGGCTCATAGCCGATCATAGTCTCACACCCAAGTCGAGTTTTAGTGTTTTACATTTTTTATGTTGGTGTATTGATGTGGTGATTTTACATGTGATTATATGGATGTGCTCCAAAGCTTCTATTTGCTGAAACTGTTTAAATAAAAGAAAATGATTTGAAAAAAATATATGAGAAAATGAAAAGTAAAAAAAGAAAAAGTGTAATTGAAGATTCTATTTAAAAGGAGATTGTATTTGGAGTAGGCGGTGCACACACCCATATTTTAAAAATTAAGACCGGGGGTGTGGTGTACCCGCATGTATTTTGTGTAGCGTTGGATTATTTTTTTATGCTAGCTCATTTGGGTTAGGTGTGTAGCCCTCTTATTTATCTTTGTTTACCTCACCGAAACCCAAGTCCCATATCTTCAACTAATGTCCTACTGGTTCGTGTGTGAACCTAACCAGTGCCGTGGAGAGAGTGCGAACGGGCAAGCATATGGTCACTGACATTGGTGGATTCCTTTGAAGGTTATCCCGAGTCCCGATCTTTGGCAATGCCCGCCTAGCGATTAGTCTACTTTCTTCCTACGCGTGACCGGAAGATTCACCGTGATTCCATTTTTGAGTAATAATAAAATGTCGATACGCATAGTGAAAAGTGTAAACTATTTTGCATACTTAGAAATTTTCTCTAATTATATTTTACGCGTACGAGCATGGGACTTCGCATGGTACTCCATATCTGTAACGCCCCAAAAAATTGTAAGAGGGACGATCAGCATTGTTTGGCCAAGATTGGGTCTTAGTTGGGGGTCACACGGCCTAGGACATGGGCGTGTCCCTGGCCGTGTCAAGCTCAGGCTCGTCGAGAGTCTGGGAAGTCGACGTCCTGTGCTCGACAAAGTGTCAAGACAGGGAACACGGCCTAGGACACGGGCGTGTCCTTCGGCGTGTCCCGCTCGGGTGGCGTAGTAAGGTGTGTGGTCGAAGAATTTCGGTCGACGAAATGTTTGGGTGGTCACGCCCTGGAGCACGGGCGTGACAGGTGGCGTGTCCCTTCGGTTCGACGATCGTCGAGTGTCGATCGTTGAGTAAGAGTACACGGCCTGTGACAAGGGCATGTCACAGGGCGTGTCCCGCTGTGTCAATCCACGTTCGATGATTTCCATGGATCTGCATTCGACGATTTCCCTAGCGATCCGCGTTCGAAGATTTCCATGGATCTGCATTCGACGATTTCCCCAGCAATCTTTGTTCAATGATTTGGCTGCGTTCGATGATTTTGCAAAGGAACTCCGTTCTACAATATGGCCAGCGATCGACGATCTGTGTTCGACGATCGTCGAGGCTTCGAACACGGCCTGAGATACGGGCGTGTCCCAGGCCGTATCCTTCTCGGGTTGTGAGCCGGGACGTGTAAGGGGTTGGACACGGCCTGGAGCCCAGGCGTATTCAGGTTGGATACAGCCGTGCCAAATGTGACACGAGCGTGTTAAGGCCCCGTGTCTTGTTTAGGGTGCGACGGTATCGGTGTCGATTGGGGAACACGACCTTGGACAAGGGCGTGTCACAAGCCGTGTTCGGCCCAGGTGTTTTGATTTTCAGTTCGAATCGTGGCCGTTCTTCCCTTTATTTTGGGATCTGATGGTCCAGGATTTCTCTTGCTGAGTTAAGTCTGAGAATAGGGTTAGAAATCCTCATTCTTCTCCAAGCTTTCTCTTACTAAAGTTCTATAGAGAGTGGAGAGCAAGGAAGAAGGTGAAGAAGAGATCCGGCTGTTGGAGAGGCATCGGTGCTCCAAATCGCGAGCTGAGTCCACATCCGTGGAGGCTATATCGTTGCGAAGGTTTTCATCCGGCTATTTTTCCATGGCTAGGAAGAGGAGTCAAAAGGTAACGACACTTCTCCTCTTGGTTTTAGGATGCATGTTTTAGCATCTTTTATTTTCTAGTTTTTGGGCACCAAACTCTCAAATGAGAGCGGTTTGGGTCGCCAAGGTTCACGAGGAACCTACGGGTCAATTGAGTCCATCCCCGACATGTTTTGCATTAGAGAACCGCTTCGTTAGTGGATTAGGCATGGTGGCTGAAGCCGTAGTCACGACCGTTAGTCCGACTCGGTGATGTTGCATACGAGGTTTAAGGATTCGTAGAGAATCTTAGCGGCAAGAGGCCGTTTGTGATGTTTGTGATGTTTGTGGTGTTCTTCCCTTTATCTTGCGTGAGTACGTGTGGCCGGTACCGGAAAAGGTTAGCTCCTCATTGGCGATAGATGGTTTCCTTGGTGGGAAGGTTAGCTCCGCATAGGTGGTAGATGGTTTCCTTGGTGCACGGGAACGCTTCAGTACGAATGAGGGATTAGGGTGGAATTGCCTTGGATTGTGATGTGCCAAGGCGTGGCTGTGTCTCTGTGGTTGGCTGGCTATCCCGTGACATGCAAGTCATGTGTGGAAAGTGTCCCGGAGAGACTAGCCCCCTTTTTGTGAGACTGACGAGAACGCTGAGCATGGGGCAAGCCCGAGCAATGAGGCTATGAGCGGGTGTGGTCCAGCAAGGGTTCTTATAATCGGTCAGTGTGTTGGACGGAATCCTGACATGAGAGGTCAGATTTTGCCGGCAAGCCCGGGTCTACGACAATGAGCGGGTTGGGCCTTGGCAAGAGTTCCGTGTGGCGGCTTGTATGCCGTTGGGGGACTATGGTTCCCCTTTGTTTACGGCTTTATTCCAATGGGGAAATGATGAGTACCCAAATGATGTGATGTTGTGCTAGATGCATACGCTATAGGGCACCTTTGGTGAAGCCTGGGTGTTGCATTCATGTTGCATTATGGTCCCTATTATTATATGCTCAACAATAGAGAACATGTATGATGTTTGAGACATCCAAGTCTGTTTCCTTAGTTGCTTTTATTGCTTATGAATATTGCATACGAAGTGCTAACTTGCAGGTTGGAGGAGTACCCCAGGGTCCGTTAGTGGCGGCTAAGAGGAGATATGTTGGTTACACAGTTTGAGGTCAGCCTTTGCTGACCCACGTTACTAATAATTTTTACAGGGTAAGGATCGCAAGCAGGAGCTAGCTCGCCGGCCAGAAAGTCCTCAGCCTCATGAAGTGTTACCTTATGCGGTAGCTCTACTTTTTGACATTGTATGTTTGATGCCCATGTTGACCGGCTTGCATGCCGAGGTAGACTAGGTGTGCTTATGCACTTTTGTGACTGATGTATTATTTGAGTTGGACTCACTTTTGTTGTAAGGCCATAAGGCCATTTCGTTACTCTTGTAGGCGTGGATAACTTCTAGTCTTGCTTGTTGTTTCCGTTGTGTAGTGTTATGAGTTTTGAGTTTGGGTAGTTATATCATCTTATAATACTGAAGCTGTGGCATCTATATGTTGTGGGGCCTCGGCCGGACCCATATTATACGGTCATTACAGGGGAGGTGTTACAATTTGGTATCAGATCCCGGTTAGATTCAAGGTTAGTGCATAGAAAAGTTATCCACATAAGAGTAATGCGGGATCATGAGTGTCCTTATGTTTAAATCTTAAGATTAGAGACTGATTTCTTGTTTCTTATTTTCTTGAAGAGTGCAAGCAACGAGGCGGGTACGTTGAGAGCAAGAGAAGAGCTTTTGGCGAGCAGTGCCACTACTCCGGGTCTTTTGGGCACGGGTGTAAACCCGGCAGACTTCTGTCGTATGCTTGCAGAAGCGATGGTGGCAGCCCAAGCTTCAGCGACAGCTCAGGTAGCAACTCCTGCTACCCCGGATACGGCGACGGCCATTCCAGGCAGAGAAGCCAGGCGAGCAGAGCCTTTGGCAGAAAGAGTGGTGGTCAGGCATGGGGACCGGCAGATGAAGTACTTTATGAGCTTCCATCCCCCATCGTTCAAGGGAGTTGGTATGCCAACTGATGCGAAGGATTGGTGGGCTCGGATTCAAGAGCTTTTGAGTGCGGCAGAGATGCCAGAAGAGAAGAAATCTGAGTATATGGCATTCATGTTAGAAGGAGATGCCAAGTTGTGGTGGGTGAGCCATAGCAGCCGCCAATTTTCTTGGACGCACCCCGTCGATGGAAGAATTTGGGGATGCTTTTCTAAAGAGGTACATTCCTGTTTCTACATGGTTGGCCCTTCAGAGGCAGTTTCTGTACTTAATGCAGCGAGACAAGACGGTGGACGAGTATGTGCAGGAGTTCACCCGTTTGGGTCGTTACGCGGGAACGATGATGTAGAGAGGGATAACCTCTTTTATCAAGGGATGAGGAAGAATCTAAGACAACCCATCATTTCCATGAAGAAAGCTGGTTTCAATGAGCAGGTGGAGGCTGCCAGAACTTTGGAAAGTGATCTAGAGCAAAGCCAACATCGTAAGGGCTTTGCGCCCAAGCAAGGAGAAGGGAATCCTTCTCAATCCCAAGGAAAGTCGGAAGGGAATAGGTGGAGGAAAAAGCCTCACACTTCCAGGTCCGGTGAGAAGAGGAAGTGGATGCCTGGAGGTTCTCACTCTAGGGGACCGCCGACGTGCTACATCTGCGGTAAGGTGGGTCACGTCGCTCGTGTTTGTACTCAAGAAGGAGTGGAGCAAGAGGCAAGGCAGGAGCAGACTATGCGCTCCGGCCCCAGTGCCGCAGAGAAAGGGAAGATGGCGGAGTCTAGTGCGTCTCGGTTCCAACCGATGCAACCAAGGGCCTACAACCTTGGACAGCAGGAAGCGATCCGCCAAACCGATCTGGTGACAGGTATGAGGAAATTTAAGTTTAACTTTGTGCTTCATACTTTTAGACCTTTATGTGTGATGTCTATGTTATAGGCTTCGTATTATTTTCCGGATACCCCGCAAGGGTATTGTTCGATACGGGAGCATCACACTCCTTTCTTGCGGAGAGCTTCATCTAGAGAATAGGAGTTGAGTCATTTTCGTCGGACGCGGAGCTGAAAGTGTGCATGCCCAATGGGTCATCCATGACCACCGGGGCCAAATGACGCATTTTTTGGGAGCTGGACGGAGTTGACTTCGTAGTAGTAGCAGCGGTTTTACCATTGGTTGAATTTGATGTGATTTTGGGCATGTAGTGGCTTGCAGAGCAGCGCGCTAGTATTGATTGCGTATCCAAGGTGATGACCCTAAGGAGCAAGGGGCAGGAGGAAGTCAAATTTGAGGGCCTTTGTGGAGTGGCCTTTTCCCTGATTTCGGCCATGCAGTTGATGCGGGCGGTCAACCAGGGTGGTGTATCACTTGTAGTGTTATTGGAGGTTCGCCTCTCCCAGTTGTCTATTGAGGAAGTGCCCGTAGTGGCAGAGTTAAAGGATGTGTTTCCGGATGAACTGCCTGGAGCGCCTCCTCGGCGGGAGATCGACTTCTCGATCGAGTTAGTGCCGGAGTCTAGGCCGGTGTCACGTCCTCCGTTTAGGATGGCACCAAAGGAGTTGGCTGAACTCAAAGTACAGTTGCAGGAACTGTTGGAGCAAGGGTATATCAGACCCAGTTCTTCGCCGTGGACCGCGCCGGTGTTGTTTATAAACAAGAAAGACGGTAGTATGCAGCTGTGCATACACTACCGAGAGCTGAATAAACTGACCGTCAAGAATAAGTATCTGATTCCTCGGATAGACGACTTGTTCGACCAGTTGGTGGGGTCGGTGGTGTATTCAAAATTGGACTTGAAGTCAGGCTATTATCAATTGCGAATTCGGGACGAGGACATACCCAAGACTGCATTTGGTACGAGGTATGGACACTTTGAGTTTACGGTGATGTCGTTCGGGCTGACGAACGCACCATCTGTATTCATGGATTTGATGAATCGAGTATTTCGGGAATACTTGGATTCTTTTGTGGTTGTCTTCATTGATGACATCTTGGTGTATTCCAAATCGGAAGTGGAGCATGAGACACACTTGAGAGTGGTCTTGCAGGTGTTGAGAGCGAATCAGCTGTATGCAAAGTTCTCAAAGTGCGAGTTCTGGTTAACGAAGGTGGCATTTTTGGGCCACGTGATTAGTGGGGAGGGGGTGGCAGTGGATCCAACAAAAGTGGAAGCCATCAGAGATTGGCCAGTTTTGAGAACCGTGGCGGATGTCCGAAGTTTTCTTGCACTATCCGGGTACTATAGGAGATTCGTGGATAATTTTTTGCGGATAGCTCTACCCCTCACCTCACTCACTCGTAAAGATCATAAGTTTGTGTGGAATTAAGAGTGCAGTCAAGCATTTGAGGCACTAAAGGAGATACTGATGATGGCTCCAATCCTAAGTCTACCGCAAGGGACCGAGGGATTTCAGATCTTCAGTGACGTATCAGGATGCGGTTTGGGTTGCGTTTTGGTGCAACATGGCAAGATGATAGCTTTTGGGTCTAGGCAGCTGAAGCTTCATGAGAGGAATTACCCCGTCCAATACTGGGAGTTGGCGGCGGTAATTTTTGCATTGAAAATATGGCAACACTATGTTTATGGTGCAAAGGTGGAGATCTTCACGGATCATAAAAGCCTAAAGTACCTCTTGGAACAAAAAGACCTGAACATGCGGCAGCGCAGGTGGGTCGAGTTCCTTGGAGACTATGAGGTGGTGATTCAGTCCACGCCAGGCAAAGCCAATGTGGTGGCAGATGCCTTGAGTTGAAAATACTCTGGGCAAGGGAATTGGATAGAATCCCATGATGAGCGGTTGGTGCTAGAATGGGAGTCCCTTGGTTTGGAATATGTGGCGAGAGGCGAGTCCAGAGTGGCTCGGTTGAACTGGATTGAAATGCAGAATGACTTGTCCGATCGTATTCGAGAAGCGACCCGTTTGGATGTGGAGTTTCAACTATATGTGGTGGAGGATCAAAAGGGCGAGAGCAGCGCCTGGGAGATTATTGATGAGATTTTGAGGAAGGAAGGAAGGATTTGTGTACTGCAGTTCGGCAAGCTCCGTAAGGAGTTGATGTTTGAGGCTCACTTCACAAAGTACTCCATTCACCCGGGCAGTACAAAGATGTACTTTGATATGAATAAATCCTTTTGGTGGCTGGGGCTGAAGCGGGACGTAGCTTTGTATGTGAATCGATACCAAACTTGTGCCTTGGTGAAGGTCGAGTGTCAGAAGTCGGGCAGGTACCTGAAGCCTCTTCCAATCCCTGAGTGGAAATTTGATGACATCTCCATGGATTTTGTACATGGTTTGCCTACATTGCAGCAGGGCAATGATGCTATTTGGGTGATCGTGGATCGCTTAACTAAACTGGCTCACTTCATCCGAAATCGGAAGGAGGACAGCATAGAGAAGCTGGTGGAGTTGTATGTTCGCAACATTGTGCGACTACATGGGATTCATAAAAGTATAGTCAGCGAACGTGATGGAGGTTTCACGTCCAAGGACTGGAGGTTGGTTCAGAAGAGTTTGGGCACGAAGCTAAAGTTCAGTAAGACGTTCCATCCTCAAACTGACGGGCAAACCGAAAGGACGAACCGTACTATGGAGGATATGCTGAGAATGTGCATTCTTGACTTCGGCAAGAAGTGGCAGGATCACCTCTTCATGATGGAGTTCGCGTACAATAACAGTTATCAAGCAAGTATAAAAATGGCGCCATACGAAGCTTTTTATGGGAGACGGTGTCGAACACCGATATCTTGGATCGAGGCGGGAGACACCAAAATTTTGGGAAAGGTGGTGGTGGTTGACGCTTGTGAGTTGGTACGGACAATTCAAGAGCGTATGAAGGTGGCGCAAGACGGGCAAGCAAAATACATTAATGCTCGTCACTGGAAGTTGGAGTTTGCAGTAGGCGATTGGGTCTATTTGAAGATCAAGCCGTTCAAAGGCGTCTCACGGATTCTCCGACTCAAGAAGCTGAGTCCAAGGTTTTTGGGACCTTTTGAAGTTGTTGAACGGGTGGGAGAAGCAGCCTATCGGTTGGCGTTGTCCGTGGAGCTGAGTGGACTGCACGACGTCTTCCATGTCTCCGTCTTGAGGAAAGCCTTGGTGGAGGCTAGTGTGGTGATCGAGCCTGCATCGGTGCCAATAGAGGAAGACTTGAGGATGCGAGTCCGTCCAATTGCTATAGAGGATTCAGAGATTCGGTAGATGCAGAATAAAAAGGTCAAACTCGTGAAAGTCCGATGGGACAACTGCGGTCGTGAGGAGCTCTCTTGGGAGCGAGAACAAACCATGCTGGAAGAGTATCCAGAGCTCTTCAGTTCAGGTACCATTTAAGTTTTGTTCCCTTTTCACTTTGTAATTTCGGGACGAAATTCTTTCAAGGGGGAGAGAGTTGTAACGCCCCAAAAATTTGTAAGAGTGACGATCAGCGTTTTTTGGCCAAGATTGGGTCTTAGTTGGGGGTCACACGGCCTAGGACACGACCGTAATCTTGGCCGTGTCAAGCTCAGGCTCATCGAGAGTCCGGGAAGTCGACGTCCTGCGCTCGACAAAGTGTCGAGATAGGGAACACGGTATAGGAAACGGGCGTGTCCATGGGCATGTCCTGCTCGGGTGGCGTAGTTAGGCGCGTGGTCGACGAATTTCGGTCGACGAAATGTTTGGGTGGTCACGCCCTAGAGCACGGGCGTGACAGGGGGCGTGTCCCCTCAGTTCTACGATCATCGAGGGTTGATCGTCGAGTAGGAGTACACGGCCTGTGACACGGGCGTGTCACATGGCGTGTCCCGCTGTGTCAATCCGCGTTCGACGATTTCCATGGATCTGCGTTCGACGATTTCCCCAGCGATCCGCATTCAACGATTTCCATGGATCTGCGTTCGACGATTTCCCCAGCAATCTCTATTCGATGATTTGGCTGTGTTCAACGATTTTGCCAGGGAACTCCGTTCGACGATCTGGCCAGCGATCTACGATCTGCGTTCGACGATCATCGAGGCTTCGAACACGGCCTGAGACACGGGCGCGTCCCAGGCCGTGTCCTTCTCGGGTTGCGAACCGGGACGTGTAAGGGCTTGGACACGGCCTGGAGCCCGGGCGTGTTCAGGTTGGACACGGCCGTGTCAAATGTGATACGGGCGTGTTAAGGCCCTGTGTCTTGTTTTGGGTGCGACGGTTTCGACGTCGATTGGGGAACATGGCCTTGGACACGGGCGTGTCACAAGCCGTGTTCGGCCTAGGTGTTTTGATTTTCAGTTCGAATCGTGGTCGTTCTTCCCTTTCTTTTGGGATCTGATGGTCCAGGATTGCTCTTGCTGAGTTAAGTCCGAGAATAGGATTAGAAATCCTCATTCTTCTCCAAGCTTTCTCTTACTAAAGTTCTAGAGAGAGGGGAGAGCAAGGAAGATGGTGAAGAAGAGATTCGGTTGTTGGAGAGGCTTCGGTGCTCCAAATCTCGAGCCGAGTCCAGATCCGTGGAAGCTAGATCGTTGCGAAGGTTTTCATCCGGCTATTTTTCCATGGCTAGGAAGAGGAGTCGGAAGGTAACGACACTTATCCTCTTGGTTTTAGGATGCATGTTTTAACATCGTTTATTTTCTAATTTTTGGGTACCAAACTCTCAAATGAGAGGGGTTTGGGTCGCCAAGGTTCAAGAGGAACCTCTGGGTCGATTGAGTCCATCCCCGGCATGTTTTTGCATTAGATATCCGCTTCGTTAGTGGATTAGGCATGGTGGGTGAAGCCGTAGTCGCAAGCGTTAGTCCGACTCGGTGATGTTGCATACGAGGTTTAAGGATTCGTAGAGATCCGTTGCGGCAAGAGGCCGTTTGTGATGTTTGTGATGTTTGTGGTGTTCTTTCCTTTATCTTACGTGAGTACGTGTGACCGGTACCAGACAAGGTTTGCGCCTCATTAGCGGTAGATTGTTTCATTGGTGGACAAGATTAGCTCCGCATGGGTGGTAGATGGTTTCCTTGGTGCATGGGAACGCTGCAGTATGAATGAGAGATTAGGGTGGAATTGTCTTGGATTGTGATGTGCCAAGGCATGGCTATGTCTATGTGGTCGGCTGGCTATCCCGTGACGTTCAATTCATGTGTGTAAAGTGTCCCAGCGAGACTAGTCCCCTTTTTATGAGACTGACGAGAACGCCGAGCATGGGGCTTGCCCGGGCAATGAGGCCATGAGCGGGTGGGGTCCAGCAAGGGTTCTTAGAATCGGTTAGTGTGTTGGACGGAATCCTGACATGAGAAGTCAGAGTTTGCCGGCAAGCCGGGCTTACGACCGTGAGCGGGTGGGGCCTTGGCAAGAGTTCCGTGTGGCGGCTTGTATGCCGTTGGGGGATTATGGTTCCCCTTTGTTTGCGGCTTTATGCCAATGGGGAAAGGATGAGTACCCAAATGATGTGATGTTGTGCTAGATGCATACGCTATAAGGTGCCTTGGGTGAAGCCCGGGTGTTGCATTCATGTTGCATAGTAGAACCTATTATTATATGCTCAACAGTAGAGAACATGTATGATGTTTGAGACATCCAAGCCTGTTTCCTTAGTTGATTTTCTTGCTTATGAATATTGCATACGAAGTGCTAACTTGCAGGTTGGAGAAGTACCCCGGGGTCCATTAGGGGCGGCCGGGAGGAGATTTGTTGGTTACATAGTTTGAGGTCAGCCGTTGCTGACCAACGTTACTAATAATTTTTACAGGGCAAGGACCGCAAGAAGGAGCTAGCTCGCCGGCCAGAAAGGTCTAAGCCTCATGAAGTGTTACCTTATGCTGTAGCTCTACTTTTTTACATTGTATGTTTGATTCCCATGTTGACTGGCCTGCATGTCGACGTAGACTAGGTGTGCTTATGCACTTTTGTGACTGATGTATTATTTGAGTTGGACTCACTTTTGTTGTAAGGCCATAAGGCCATTTCGTTACTCTTGTAGGCGTGGATAACTTCTAGTATTACTTGTTGTTTCCGCTACGTTGTGTTATGAGTTTTGAGTTTGAGTAGTTATATCATCTTATAATACTAAAACTGTGGCGTTTGTATATTGTGGTGCCCCGGCCGGACCCATATTATACGGTCATTATAGGGGAGGTGTTACAATATCACAATTTCTATGTTAGCTAAATCATTTTCTCTATCTGTATAGATTTTGTTTGCTCGGAACGCGCAAACAGATAAGTCTGGGGGTGTGATGAGTCCGATTTATATATGGTTTTTCATACACATGTGTGCTAGTTTTCAGGCACTTGCACTTCACTTTTAGTATGTTATTGTTGATATTTCATTTATACAGTTTTTCACGCTATGTGCATTGTTTTGGCTCATGGGTGTGCAATTGCACATTTTGTTGTTGGGGCTAAGCACATGGTGCTCCCCAGGGGCTCTTTCTAGTTGCTTTTGTTGCATTTCTGCTTTGCTGGAGGGTCTTGCTTGCTTTTATTTGTTTGTATGCAGGTGGTGCGTTTTACCCAAGCCTGGAATGAAGGCATATAAGAGAATTGACCATAAGACTGGGGTATGGTGTATGAAGTACCGTAAGAGGACGGTGCTACATACACTGAACCACGAGAATTATACGGACTATCTTTAGTGGGGCACTCATCACTACTATGCCTATAATCCCCGCACCATCTACAACGGATATTCATATAAGAAAACATGGTGCAATAAGAAAGAATTCACCAATAGAAATATTCTAAGCAAAAATTAACTATTCACTAGCAGAGAGAAGAAAAGGAATACATGCAGCAGAAAAATAAAAAGTAGAAAAGGAATAAAGAAAAAAAATAAGCAACAAATTCTAAAAATTAAAGCAAAAAAGAAACATGATATAAACAAATGGAAAAGGGCTTCTATCTCCTATCTCCCACTCCAAAAACTCTCATGACTGTGTTCCCCAGCAACTGCGCCAAAAACTTGATGCGTTCGACGACAAGTGTACCGGTCGCACAAGTAATATAAAATGGGTGAATTTCCCCAAGTATCTATCTCTTCAAGGAACACAGTAAGGTGGAGTTAATTTCGAGAAGGATTTGAGATTGAAGTCCTTAGGTCGGAGTTAACTAAGGGGGGTTTTGATAGTTGTGGAAAAAGAAAATAAAACACTAACATCTACTCCTATGCAATGACGCTATGCGATGCTTCGCCAGGCGGGATGAAAGGCTACACGGGCCGCTATGCACCAAATCGCTGGGAGGATGGACGAGTAGGCTTGCGAATGAGGTTATTAGAATGGCGGAATGAGGGTGGAGAGCATCTCATCGCTACGCACGCCACTAGCAATTGCTAGTGCGGAAAAAATGGATGTGGTGGCGGATGGAAAATAAAGGCGCACCTCAAGCAAATAACATAAATATGAAATCATATAGACATGATTGGATACAAATGATTTACAAAATAATCATACTTCACCATATATAAAGAGATTAAACTACACTATCAACAACAATATAAGAAAAGTGTGCGAAATCGACCGGATCCAAAGTCTTGCTGAGGATTCACCGAAGGAATCGCCAGGTTGTCAATCCGCATCCATGCCTGGTCCTCAACTGCGTCCAGGGTAGAGGAGGCTGTCACTAACTCCCAATGGACACGGCTTCTTCATGTAACGATCCGTTGGAGGATGGCACAAACTTCTCCTAGCTTGATGGAGAAAGCTAGATCGAACTCTTCTTGAAGCTCAAGGATAAAGTAGGAGGCCGAGATGAAGCTCAGTCTTGAATATGGCATTGAAAGCTTTCCCAGAGCACCTCCCTAAGGTGGAAGATGAAGGGAAATGGTGGAACCCTTCATTGGAGATGGAAAATGGCGGGGGAGAAAATCTGTCTTCTATGGAGGAAAATCTGCGCTTTAAATAGAAGCAGGTCAGAAAAATAGGCACGCACGGTTTGGCGTACGACCGTGCGCTAATCATGCGTTATTAACTTCCAGGCCAAGCTTGCGGATGAAGATGCGTTGACACGTGTGTTTTACTCGCGCACGTGCGCTTCCGCCCGTGCATGAAGGAAATCACATGGGTAAACACAGAGCGCAGGAAAATAAGATACTACAAGGGAACCATGCATTTTACTCCCGCACGGGCGCTGCCGCCCATGCGTGAACAAATTGCACGATTAACCATAGAATGGAACAACAAACACAACAAGAAAGCTACAGGAAAACCGTGTGTTTCCTTTGCGCACGGTTGTGAAGAAACTGTGTGTCAACCGTGCGTGAAGATCGTCGGGCTCAGCTTGACGAAATTCGTCGAGCCCCAATCGACATTTCTCCTGCACACACAAAATGCACGATCATAAAGAACCATGTGCTAAGAAAATGCACGACCGTGTGTTTTCCTCAAACCTGCATTCCATCCTTGGGGAAAAGGCACCACCTGCATACAAATAAATAAAAGCAGGCAGGGCCCTCTAGCAAAGCAGAAATGCAATAAAAGCAACTAGAATAAGCCCCTGGGGAGTCCCATGAGCTTACCCACAACAACAGAATTCGCAATTGCACACCCATGGGCCTAAACAATGCACTTAGCGTGAAAAACTATATAAATGAAATATTTACGATAACATTCTAAAAGTGAAGTGCAAGTGCATGAAAACTAGCCCAGATGAGTCCCGAAAAACCCTATATAATTCGGACTCATCAGAGATAGACAGAAAAATCTGTCTATATCCAGATGTATTGAGTAAGGACAACTCAATCAATACAAGATCATCAAGAAAAATGGCTAAGTACAGAAGCATTGAGTGAAGGAAGTTCACTCAACACCTCATCATGAAGTCAGGCAATGGCAGAAGCGTTGAGTGATGAATGCTAACTTAACGCATTCATAAAGAAAGTTGTGGCTAAGTACAGAAGCATTGAGTGAAGCCAGTTGACTCAACGCCTAAGCAAAAAGGCAGGCGTTCATAGAAGCAACTAAGTCTAGGGGCATTGAGTGATGAAGGTTCACACGACGCACTCAACGCATGGAAGTTTAAAATTAATTGATTAAGTACAGATTCGTTGAGTGAAGCTAGTTCACTCAACGCACTCAATGCCTGAAACAACAGGAAGATTGTCAAAGGACAAAAACGTTGAGTGAAGGCCATTAACTCAATGCACTCAACGCCTCGAAGTGCAGAATTATTTGGCTGTGTTTTTGTACGGAGTGAGGTCTATTCACTAAATGCACTCAATGTCTGGGATGAATCTGAGAATTTGACCAAGTCCACAGATGTTGACATCATCATGAGTCAGCAAAGTTTCAAAATGTTGCGGGATGGCTACAGTACATGACAAATGGCGCTGCAGACCTACTGTATGACATTTATTATAAAAGCAAAGTTGCAGCCAACAACTTCAGTGGGGCCCATGGGTCAAATAGTGGTTGGATGGCGAAAGATAATCGGGATAAGTTCGGCGGATGCAATGACAACTTTATGGTTTATAACTTCAAAAAGAGGCGGACCTTCATCATCTTCTCCCTGGCCATTGTTGCAGAGCTTGAAGCTGAAGTTCAAACCTGTTGGACAAAAAGTTCACCGAGTTAGATGTATATGTGTTGATCTGCTACAACAAAGTTCAGAAGTGACTTCTGAGAAAGAAGAAGAGGCAGAGTTCTAATTTTTGCAGTCAAGGTCAGCTGATTGAAGAGTAAGAAGAACTGTGAATCATTATCTTCATCAACAAGTTCAGGGACTTTGTTTCTGAAGTACTTCCAACATAAGCAGTAGATTATTGGAGATCAATTTCTAGTTGCTGAGAAGAGGTTAGGGCTGAGTTAACTCAACTTAGGAAGCAGCAGACTCATAGAACTTATCTAGAGTCATATCAACACCAACAAACACTTTCTTTTCTATAGGATCCATTAGATTTGAGTTGTATGCCTGTTTTATAAAGGTTGAGTGTAGGATCATTCGTTCATCTGAGTGGTAGGGCCATGTGCCTGAGGTACAGTTGTATGCCTAAGGTAGGAGAGTCATTCTCTCTAAGTGCAGGGCCTTTGTGCCTGAGTTGTAGAATCCAACTTTGGATAAGTGATCTTTGGATCACTGAGTTGTAGGAGCAAGCTTGCTCTGAGGTAGGGCCTGGTGCCTGATGTAGGTCTTAAAGAAGACTGTGAGATCTTAATGGATCTGTATTGTAAGCACTTAGGAGCCGAGTTTTGGTGAAGTGCCTTATCTAACAGACTGTTAAAAAGGAGGGAGGGATAGTGGATGTACCCATAATCTGGGAAACTGCTTAATTTGGTTTGTGTTGTTTTTGTTCTGGAAAGCAAGCTAACTAAGCCAACTCAACACACTCAAAGTTAGGAAAAAGTATAAAGATGCCAAAAACCTACTCACCCCCCTCTAAGTGTTTAACTGCCCTTGAAACTAAAGACTTTCAATCATGTTATTAGTTGTATGGGATTAGCGGTACACCCGGTGAAGGTACGTGTCGTAACATAATGGTCTCCATTGAAAAAAAACGGCCGATGTACGAAGCTTTCCTAGGCTTGCTGGATATTATCGTAAGCTTGTGAAGGGATTTTCAAAAATGGCCCTTCCGCTTACTGCCCTAACAAAGAAAGGTGTGCCATATCAGTGGACACCGAGTGTGAGACTGCATTTCAAGAGATGAAGGATCGACTTACCACTGCACTCATCCTAGCTCTTCCATCAGGGAAAGAAGGATTTCAAGTTTACACTAATGCATCCTATCAAGGGATGGGGGTTGTATTGATGCAGGTGGGAATGTGATTTCTTACACATCGAGACTGTTGAAGAACCATTAGGATAATTACCCAGTGCATGATTTAGAGTTGGGAGCAGAGTTGTTCGCCTTAAAGGTTTGAAGGCACTTTTTATATGTCGTCCACTGTGAAATCTTTTTGGACCATAAGAATTTGAAGTATGTCCGTATTCATAAAGAGTTGAATTTTAGGCAGCGGTGGTGGCTAGAATTTTTGTGTGATTATGAGTTTACATTGAACTACCACCCCCGAAAAGCAAACTCTGTAGCTGATGCATTAAGAAGATAAGTACCAAAGTCTAGCTCTGAGTGTAGGATGATGAGTATGAAATTTGCTCGAGTGCTTGAGGAGATGGATATCACATATGTCTGAAAGGATCATTCAGAGAAGTATACTGAGTACTTAACTACTATGAGTATAATTTGTGACATTCGAGATCAAATTCGGGCAGAGCAAGGAAAGGATGCTGCTTTGGCCCTTATGATTAAGATAATGGAGGATGGATCTACTGAAGAGTATACTCTTAAGGATGGCCTCGTTCATTTCCTTGGCAGGCTCTACATTCCTAAGGGTTGTGAATTCTGGGAAGATATCTTGAGAGAGGCACATTGCTCCAAGTATTCGGTGCATCCCAGTATTTCCAAGATGTATAGTGACTTACAAAATACCCTGTTCTGGACAGGAATAAAGAGTGATGTTGAGTATTATGTTACACACTATGAGACTTACCAGAAGGTGAAGGTGGAGTAGAAGAGCCCTGGAGGATCGTTGCAATCATTGCCCATTCCAGAGTGGAAATTTGAAGATATATCAATAGATTTTGTTCACGGCATTCCCCGATCACGATCCGGGAATGACTCGATTTGGGTTATAGTGGATCGCTTGACTAAGGTTGTCAGGTTTATCCTAATGAGGAAGAAGATGCATTTTGATGTATTGGTACGTATCTCGTGGAATGGAAGGCGGTTCAAGCATATTTCTGTTCTCGACTTACCTTTAGCGTGGCCTTTCATCCTCAAATGAACAGTAAGTTTGAGAGTACCATCAGAAATATGGAAGATCTGTTGAGGTTCTGTGTATTAGATAGAGGGGAGCCGTGGGAAAGGCTATTAGCACTGGTGGTATTTTCATACAACAACAGTCATCAAGCTTGCATCGGGATGGCACCCCACGAAGTGCTTTATGGAAGGAGGTGTAGAACACCTTTATCATGGGTACATGATGAAGACCTGAAAATTTTGGGAATTGAGCATATAGATGACACTGATGCTATGGTTAGATTGATATGAGATCACATGCTTGAGGATCAAATTCAGCAGGAAAAGTATTATAATGTGAAACATAAGATGGTGGAATTTGAAGTAGTTGACAAGATGTTCTTGAAACTCCAGCATATGCATGAAGTATCATGAGTGCATGGTAGGAAGAAGCTCAGCACGATATATTAGGGTCATATCCTGTATTGGAAAGAATTGGCCCGTTGGCCTATCGGCTGGAGCTATCACCTGAACTACAAAATTTACACAACGTCTTCCTCGTGTTGTTGCTTCAAAAAGCATTCCTACATCCTGATCTACATGTCACAACCACAGATGGAACAGTGGCAACTGATAGGTCCGTTTGACTAGAGCCAGTGAGGATAGTGGATACTGAGACAAGACGCTTGAGGAAAAAGAGCGTCCCTTTGGTGAAGGTCCAATGGTTTAACCACAAAAAGGAGGAATGTACCTGGGAGCTGGAGGACTTGATGTGGAAGCGCTTCCCGGAGTTGTTTTCCTAAGGTACATTTTAAAGAATACTTTACTTTTCAAGCTTTATCTTCCCCATAGACTTAGCCTGATTTTCGGGACAAAATCTTTTATTTTGTTTATAGGATTTGTAACGTCCCGATTCACTATAGACCCCTCCTACACATTTTTAGGTCAGGAGAGTGGACTTGGGCTCGAGGTGCGCTGGTGGATAAGATTGCACTCGAGATGAGCGAAGTGCTGACTCGAAAGTGAGTGTTTGGACACTACCGCACGAGAGTAGTAGGTATCATGCAGCGATAGACTTCATCGAGTATATACGGTGAATACCACCATGGAGTCAAAGGCATTGAGTGATTGTCTAGTGGTCTCAACTATCGCCAAGGGCTACCTCGCGGCAGTAGCTTGATATCATGCGAATGTAGCAGTATATCACGTAGCTGTAGTATTCATTATGTATATATGATGAATGCTCGAAGGAGTTGAGAGTGTCGAGGGGACACAGATCATCGAGTGCTATTGCGCGGCGGTAGCAGGATATCACTTAGCGATAGTCGATTGATTTATTGGAATATGGCTGAGGAAGTTATCGCCTGGCATTAGTGATTCCGCGGGCAATAGCTGAAACACCCACATCTGTCACATAGCATATAACAGAAGGTTCGGCGGGGGCCCGACACCATATACCATATACAGACTAAGGAGTTACTAAATTGAAACCATAATCCAATATTTTGCATCCTACCACAGAGTGCATTTTAGCGAAAGTAATTTTAAAGGTTATAAATAGAACCCAACAACTGCATGAATGTTCATTACCACAACTCGGAATGTAAATCAAAAACACAAATAAGATCTTGGCCTTAAGGCCTTACAATGTTCAACATGAACAAAAATATGTTATATACTTCGGCACGCATGCCGACCAAACATGAACGATAAAATAACACAAGTATTCGCTTCGGCCTTCAAGGGTCAGAACAACATTTCTGGAGCCGATAGCTACTACCGCCGCACATTAGTAACCCGAGCGCTTTGGCAAATAAATTGAAAAGCTTCTACCAGCGGTAACACTACTGCTACGCGTTAACTTCCTGAGAGCTCGGACAATAAAATCATTGAGACCGCACGATAGAAATGTATCGCGGTGCAGTAGAATAGGCATTGAGTCACCTCGCCTCACTCAACGCTCAAAAATGTTGTCGACGCTAACAATGGAGCAACCTCCGCGCGGCACCTAGCTACCGCCAAGCGATAGCCTCCAGAACACCATGTTCTGCCATAGGAAAAAAGGGGAGTTACAAATCTCCCCCACTTAAAGAATTTTGCCCCGAAATTAAGTCATGCATTAAATTACAGAATTTGATCAACATTTACTGTGTACCTCAATCGAATAACTTGGGGAACTCCGACTTCATGGTTTGCACCCTCTCCTATGAAAGCTCCTCGCGGCCACAGTTGTCCCACCGGATCCTGGACCATCCTAATCTCTCTATTACGAAGTCGCTTAACATCCACATCCACAATGCGAATGGGTTTGACCTTTGTTGTGAACCCACCATCCACCGTTACTTGATCTGCAGCGATCACTATCATAGGTTCTTGCACCGCCTTTCGCAACACCGATATGTGGAATACGTCATGTAGACCACTCAATTCCATTGAAAGCTTCAATCGATAAGCCGCTTCAACAATGCGCTCCAGGACCTTAAACGGCCCAAGGTATCTTAGACTTAGATTTTTCAGTCAACGAATCCTCGACATGCCCCTGAATGTTTTGATCTTCAAGTATACCCAATCGCCCACGACAAATTTGAAGTTTTTGTGCTTGGAGTCATAGTACTTAGCCTGACTATATTGCGCAATCAACAATCACTACTGGATTGTACGCACAACTGAAGTCGCATCTTTGACGTCCTTCCGCTTGCACAACTTTGACTCACCTATCTCTAACCATGACAACGGGGTACGACACTTCCTATCATAAAGGGCCTTAAAGGGAGGCATTTGAAAACTCGCCTGGTTGCTGTCTTGTACGCAAACTCAATCATATATAGATGATCCTCCCACCTTTTGCCGAAATCCAAGTGACACATTGTAACACCTCCCCTGTAATGACCGTATAATATGGGTCCGGCCGGGGACCCACAACATACGGACGCCACAGCTTTAGTATTAAAAGTTAATATAGCTACCCACACTCAAAACACTTTGCACAACACAGCGGAAACACCAGCAAGACAAGAAGTTATCCACTACAAGAAGAGTAAAACAAATGGCCTTATGGCCTTACAACAAGTGTCCAAAATCAAACAATACAACAGTGAGGAATGTGCTTAGCACTCCTAGTCTAACTCGGCATGCAAGCCGGACAACATGAGTCTCAAACATAAAACATCATATAAGTAGAGCTACAAAAAGAAACGCACTTCATGAGGCTTGGGCCTTTCTGGTCGGCGAGCTAACTCCTGCATGCGATCCTTGCCCTGTAAAATTTATTAGTAACGTGGGTCAGCAAAGGCTGACCTCAAACTGTATAACAACACATCTCCTCCCGGCCGCCCCTAACAGACCCCGGGGTACCCCTCCAACCTGCAAGTTAGCACTTTATATGCAAAAATCATAAGCAAGAAAAGCAACTACTAAAACAGGCTTGGATGTCACACACATCATACATGTTCTCTACGGGTTGAGAATATAACAAAAAGGGCCTACTTATGCAATCATGTATGCAATAACCCGAGATTCACCCAAGGCACCCTAACTCGTATGCATCTATCACATCATCACATCATATGGGTACTCATCGATTCCCCATTGGCATAAAGTCGCAGACAAAGGGGTGACATCATTCCAGCCCAACGGCTCACAGACCGCCTCATGGAACTCTCGTCAAGGCCCCACCCGCTCAAGGTCTTAGACCCGGGCTTGCCTACAAGCTCTGAAGTCTCATGTCAGGGTTCCAACAACCACACAAAACTGACTGATTCTAAGAAGCCTGGCCGGACCCCACCCGCTCATGGCCTCATTGCCCGGGCTTGCCCTTATGCTTGACATTCTCGTCAGTCTCATAGAAGGGGACTAGTCTCGCCGGGACACTCTCCACACATGACGTGAACGTCACGGGATAGCCAGCCGACGACGGAGACATAGCCACGCCTTGGCGCATCACAAACCAAGACAATTCCACCCTAGTCCCTCATTTGTACTGCAGCGTTCCCGCGCACCAAGGAAACCATCTCCAACTCATGCGGAGCTAACCTTGTCCACCAAGGAAAACATCTACCGCCACGAGGAGCTAACCTTGTCCGGTTCTGACTACACGTACTCACTCGAGAAAAAGGGGGGAAACATGACCACATCACAAACGGCGTCTTGTCGCAACGGAATCTCTACGAATCCTTAACGTTCGTATGCAACATCACCGAGTCGGACTAACGGTCACGACTACGGCTTCACCCACCATGCATAATCCACTAACGGAGCTGATCTCTAATGCAAAATATGCCGGGGACGGACTCTATCAACCCGGAGGTTCCTCTTGAACCTTGGCGACCCAAAACCCCTCTCATTTGAGAGTTTGGTACCCAAGAACTAGAAAAGAAAAATGACGCTAAAGACATGCATCCTAAGACCGAGAGGAGAAGTGTCGTTACCTTCTGACTCCTCTTCCTTGCCATGGCAAAATATCCGGATGAAAACCTTCGCAAAGATCTAGCCTCCACGGATCTAGACTCGGCTCGCGATTTGGAGCACCGAAGCTTCTCCTACAGCCCAAACACTCCTTCACCTTCTTCCTTGCTCTCCCTTCTCTCTAGAAATTAGTAAGAGTAAAGCTTGAAGAAGAATGAGGGTTTCCAACCTTATTCTCGGACTTAACTCCCCAATAACAGTCCTAAACCGTCAGATCCTAAAATCAGGAAAAGAATGGCCACGATCCGCCTGGAAAATAATATAGCTGGGCCGAACACGGCCTGGCACACGCCCGTGTCCAGGGCCGTGTGCCTCATTTGTCGTCTCAAATCGACGCGCCTGGAACAGCACACGGGCATCCGACACACCCGTGTTCGATCTGACACACCCGTGTCCCCAATGACACGGCCGTGTGGCCAGCCGTTTGCCTCCAATGACACGGCCCTGAAAACATCCCGAGAGGTGACACGGCCTGGGACACGCCCGTGTCCCACGCCGTGTGCCAAGTCTCGACACTCGTCGACAGCCTTTGTGTCGACACCGCGGAAAAACATCGAGCGAAGATCGTCGACCAAGCGGGACACGCCCTGTGACACGCCCGTGTCACAGGCCGTGTGCTCCAGTCTCGACACTCGACACTCGACACTCGACACTCGTCGAGTGAACATCGTCGATTGAAGATCGCCGACAGACCCACACAGCCTTGGACACGCCCGTGTCCTAGGCCGTGTGCCTCGTCTCAACACAAAGTCGAGCGAAAATGTCGACACCCCAGGCCGAGTGTCGACACGGGCTCGACATGCCCTGCGACACGCCCGTGTCGCAAGGCTGTGTGCCCTCACTAGACACTTCATCGAGCGCAAAGTGTCAACCACGCGGCCAAGTCATCGACACGGCCTGACACGGCCTGGGGCTGTTAAAATTTTCTCAACGTGGTCAGCAAGATAGCCCAAACACCAAATTAATATCTTCGGAACTACCCAGTTTGCACGCTGAACCTGCGGAAACCCAAGGACTAGAGGTTGCACCCAACAAAACAATGGAAGCACAAGAAGATCTTATTATGCATTCACTTCATTACAATCCGAGGCATACATAGCGAGACATGATTTCGCTAGTATTACAGCTGTAAACAGAAAGGAACAAAAACAAGCCGGGCGGACAGCACTCCAGTCCGCCGAGACCGCGAGGTCGCCGAGACCGCCGAGACCGCTGAGCTCGCCCAAGCTATGCTGCAAACCGCCGAATACCACGGAGTCCGCCGAGACCGCGAGGCCGCGCGGACAGACCGTTATTCGCCTCCTGCTGAACCCGAACTGAGGAACTCCCCTACCCGCCTGAAGCCGGCGGACAGGTTATTGAAGCTGGGAAAGATGAAACAGAACTGACAAGCCGCAGAGCGACCTCCTGCTGAGTCCGCAGAGACCGCACACTTCCAAGCACTGACCGAAGTCACAGCCAAACTCCTGGCTCCTTGAAGTTATCCGCGCGACCTGCACACAGCAAACCGTCAGCCTGAAACAATCCGCGCGGACTGAAAAACACAGACCGCAGCACTCGCCCAACCCAAATTACTGTTCACTCACGTTACTTAGGTTACTGTAGATGTGCCAGGGGGGTCCTATTTATAGGCCAGGTGAGGAGTGTGGTCACCGCCCATGAGATAGCGACACCGCCCCAGCCCGCGCGAACACAAACGACTGTCCGCTCAGTCCGCGAGGACTTAGCCAGTCACCAAGGGAAACCGCCAGGAGCAAGGCAACCATTGACGAACCCTCTCCAGTCCGCCCAAGCTAAGCGGACAAGGCACCAGCCCGCAAAGCTCCAACTGCTTCAGGACAGCACCCTCTTCAATGGCAGTCCGCACCAACCCGAGGCAGTCCGCAAGACCCACACCTCAATCCGCCACAAGTCCACGACCAAAGGCAAACAGCAACAGTCCGCCCGGTCACAGCGGACTTGGCGGATACGGCGGACACCATGAACTTGACACCAAGTGTGACCAAGTCCAAAACCATCAAGGGCCAGTGCGAGCATGGCGGACACAAAGTCCCGTCCGCCAAACACCCTAGCACAGACCGCAACCAGTCCGCGAGCTCCTCGCACTTGTCCAACGCAGTAGCACCAAGCCGGACTCCAAACATCAGTCCGCCAACCGGTCTCCACAGCAAGACCTGCTGTAACACCTGAGCTCGACAAGGCCTCAGCCAAGCTCAAGGCCCAGTCCGCAACAGCCCCAACCGCGGACACACCAGTCCGCAAGGCTTCCCGCGAACTCGAACCAACCCGCCAACAGCGCAAACTTGCACCCGCGACCACTGAGCAAAGCACCAGTCCGCAAGCCTCTCTATCCGCAGATACCAGGCCGCACCAAACCGCGGACACCATGCAACAACCCGCTCAGAACACAGCCGGCTTCCACCAGACTTTTCACCAGGCCGCAACCTCAGTCCGCCCAGTCCGCCCAGTCCGCCAAAGCTGTCCGCACAGGCCGCGCGGCCTGTCCCGTCACCCACTTCCACTTCACAAATTTCAACACTCCCCCTTGAAGTGAGAAGTGGTGACCAAGCCCAGCAAGCTGCGCAAGCGTTCAAAGGGCCCCTTCGACAGCGGCTTCGTGAAGATGTCAGCAAGATTATCTTCACTCCGAACATGCCCGACCAGCAGAGACCCCTCCAACACCTTCTCCCTGATGAAGTGGTGATCAATCTCTATATGCTTGGTCCTGGCGTGACACACTGGATTGTTTACCAGTTTGAGAGCACTCTCATTGTCACCCCGGAGTAAAGTAGGCCCTTGCACTTCTTCATGAACATCCTCTATGAGCCTCCTCAACCAAACGGCTTCCCGAGCAGCCAAGGCCGAAGCCTTATACTCCGCCTCCGTGGTTGAAACCGACACCGAGTCCTGCTTCTTGCTACACCACGAGATGCTAGCTGAACCGCAAGTGAACACATAACCTGAAGTAGACCTTCGATCATCCGAATCACCGCCATAGTCAGCATCCGTGTACCCGAGCAACGCAAACTCCGCATCCCTTCCATAGAGGAGTCCCATCTCAGAAGTCACCTTGACATACTTCAGAATTCCCTTCGCCGCCACTAGATGAGATTGCCTTGGTTCAGCCATATACCGACTTACTCGGCCAACAGCATAAGCTATATCCGGCCTTGTAATCGTCAGATAGATCAAGCTCCCAACAAGAGCCCTGAACACCAAGGGATCATTAAGCACCCTTCCCTCATCTCGTCGAAGCTTTAGCCCAGATTCCAGTGGAGTAGAGCACTTCTTCCCTTCGCCCATGCCAAACCGCTTCACAATACGATCAGCATACCCTTTCTGGCTAATGAGAATCCCGCACTCCTTCCTCTCCACTTCCAGACCAAGAAAGTGATGCAACTCTCCCAAGTCTTTCATCTCGAAGCGTATAGCAAGCTCTCCCCTGAGCCTTGCTACTTCCTCCTCCGAGTTCCCTGTGATGATCATATCATCCACATACAGCAGGACCAAGACTCTTAGCTCTCCCTTCTTCTTGACGAACAAGCTTGAATCCGAGTTAGAAGCCAGGTATCCACAGAACTGCAGGTACTCTGCAATCTTCCCATACCACGCTCGAGGAGCTTGCTTCAACCCATAGAGAGCCTTCCTGAGTTTGCAGACATAGTCCGGATGCTTCTCAGAGACGAAACCAAGCGGCTGATCCATGAAGATGTCCTTGTCAATCTCTCCGTAAAGAAAGGCATTCTTCACATCGAGTTGCCACAACCTCCATCCCTTGCTAGCAGCCAAGGCGATCACCACTCTTACAGACGTCATCTTCGCAACTGGACTGAATGTCTCCTCATAGTCTTCTCCATACTGCTGTGAGAATCCTCTAGCGACCAGGCGAGCCTTGAACCGATCAATGCTCCCATCAGCCTTCTTCTTCAACTTATACACCCACTTGCAAGTAACCGGAGTAATGCCATCAAACCTTGGGCACAAGGTCCCAGGTTTCATTCTTCTTCAGAGCATCAATCTCTTCCTTCATGGCACCTTCCCACTCCTTCACTCCAGTGGCCTCGTTGAAGTTTGCAGGCTCTCGCTCATCCAGAGGACCTGCAAAGAAACAGGAGACAAAGCTCACTGCATTCCCATCACAGTACCGAGCCGGTGGCTTAACCACCCTCTTCGATCTCCGAAGACACG
Organism: Platanthera guangdongensis; assembly: GCA_039583875.1. Lineage (NCBI taxonomy): Eukaryota > Viridiplantae > Streptophyta > Magnoliopsida > Asparagales > Orchidaceae > Platanthera > Platanthera guangdongensis. The sequence goes on along the minus strand of JBBWWR010000216.1, from coordinate 492,511 downwards.
GCTCCTTGCTCACGGCTTCCGTTGCTTCTTCAGGCTCCACTCCTACCTGGGGCAAGCATTGAGCAGTGCTCCCCCTGCTTCCTGAGCCAGAAGGCTCAGCCTCGGAGTTCGAAGCAACAGGAGCTGCTGGTGAAACAGCAAGCTCCTCTTCCAAGCCTTCAGCATCCTCCACCGGTGCTTCCTCAACCTTGCTACTTCCGGTAGGCTCCACCGAGCCACCTCCATATGACGTCAGCTCGTCAAAGACAACGTCTCTTGACACCACGAACTTCTTCGTCACAGGGTCCATGCACTTCCATCCCTTCTTCCGCTCATCATAGCCAACAAAGACAAGTTTCCTTGCCTTCGCATCCAGCTTTGTCCGTGAAGCATCCGGGACATGCACGTAGCAAGTTGAACCGAACACCCTAAGGTGTCCAACACTCGGCTTCTCCTTCAGCAACAGCTCAATAGGAGTCTTCATGTTGATAGGGCTGAGTGGCATCCGGTTGATAACATATGCAGCACAAGACATTCCCTCCGCCCAAAAGGACCTCGGGATATCTTTCGCATGCAGCCAGCATTTGCAGGTTTCCGTCAAATGACGGATCTTCCGCTCCGCTACCCCATTTTGTTGTGGAGTGTGAGCACATGTAAGCTCCCGTTGGATCCCGTGCTTCCTGCAGAAGTTAGAAAACTCGGAAGAGACAAACTCTCCCCCGTTATCAGTTCGAAACTTCTTAATCCGCAAGCCAAGCCGGCCTTCTACCAACTCCTTGAACTCCACGAACAAACGGAAGGCATCCGACTTCTCCTTTAAGAAGTACACCCAAGTATACCTTGAGTAGTCATCAACCAAGACAAGCATGTATTTGCTTCCACCAAGGCTGGCAGTAACAGTCGGTCCCATCAGGTCGCCATGAATACACTCCAATGGTTTCTTGCTCCTTGTTTGAGATTTATCAAACGGAAGGCGATGTGCCTTACCGTATTGACAGCCCGCACAAACATGCCCATCACCAAAGGAGGACAACATCGGCAACCCCCTCACCAGACTTCTACTCGCCATTGCCTTTAGCTTGTCCATGCCAACATGCCCCAGCCTCTCATGCCAGATAGCCGCACTATCATTGGCTCTCATCTTATCAACATAGGCACTGGTGGAAAGAACAAACAAGTTCTTCACCCTCCTCCCAACATGAGCAACATCAGCCTTCACCGCTGATACGTTGCGAAGGAACCTCACGTCTGTTGGCCCAAACAGAACGTGATACCCAGCGTCCACCGCGTTGGTCACCGAGAAGAGGTTCTTCTTCATGCCCGGCACGTGATACACACTCCTTAACGTGAGTGGCCCCTGATCACTACCCAAAGACACGACCCCCTCCTTCTCTACTGCATAAACAGTATTATCAGCAGTGATAATAGCTTCATTACCTGAGTAAGCCTGCATGGAGGTGAACTTCGACTTGTCTCGGTGAGGTGATGACCACACCCGGAGTCGACGATCCACTCGCTGTTGAAGTCCTCAGCAGATAAGGCCCGGACACAAGTGCCCGTCATGAAAGCTCCTCCCCATTCTGCTTCTTCACTTCGTGAGCAAGCTTCCTCCTTTCCCGCAGCATGCCCAGGCTGCAGTTTGACCTTGCAGTCCCGCTTGAAGTGCCCTCGCTGATGACACCGGTAGCACTTCAGATTCTTCTTCCAGTCCTTAGGAGCATTGCTCCTCTCCGGCGGATATGAAGTTGAAGTCTCCTTCTCAACAGCGGCCTGCACCTTCTTCTTCTTCTTCCCTTCCCATCCCTTCTTCTTGCCTGAGAAGAGAGCCTCGCTGCCTTCCTGATTCAGATTCACTCCAGCCATCTGCCTTGCTAAGCTCTCCTGCGAGGCAAGCAGATTCTCCAGCTCCAGCAGAGACGGCTGAGTAGCCCACCCTTGAACAGACGTAACAAAGGCCACATACTCCTTCCGCAAGCCGCGAAAAATGTGCCTCTTCATCTTTGCCTCAGAGATAGGCTCATCAGGATCCAGCGCCGACAGCTCAGCACACAAGCTCTTCATCTTTAAGAAGTACCTGGAGATGGAAAGGTCTCCCTGAGTTGCCCTGGCCAACTCATTCTCCAGGAACTGAAGCCGCGCCACATTCTTCCTATTGAACAACTCATCAATGGTCGTCCAAATATCAGCAGCCGACTCACATCCAATGATGTGATCAAACAGTTCCGGAGAGACAGCTCTTTTCAGAACGAACTCTGCCTTAGCATTAATTCTTCTCCAGAGCCTCACCTGTTCAGCAGTACCGAAAGCAGCAGTAACTTCCTGTCTGTCGTCTCCACCGACAACTTCCCACAGCTCCTCGCCCAGAAGATAATTCTTCATGCACGACTTCCACTTTTTATAGTTAGTCGGCGTTAAGAGTTCAATGCCCAGACCTCTTGCTAAGCTTCCTTCCATTGCAATCACCTGTTGGTACCCTTCAGCAGCTCCGAGCAACAACACAGGTTGATCACCACTCAATCACTGAGTAACAACACTGGCTGACCTCCGCTCACGCAACTGAACCTCCGCAACCTCAGAAACCTCCCTCTGATACCATGTTAAAATTTTCTCAACGTGGTCAGCAAGATAGCCCAAACACCAAATTAATATCTTCGGAACTACCCAGTTTGCACGCTGAACCTGCGGAAACCCAAGGACTAGAGGTTGCACCCAACAAAACAATGGAAGCACAAGAAGATCTTATTATGCATTCACTTCATTACAATCCGAGGCATACATAGCGAGACATGATTTCGCTAGTATTACAGCTGTAAACAGAAAGAACAAAACACAAGCCGGGCGGACAGCACTCCAGTCCGCCGAGACCGCGAGGTCGCCGAGACCGCCGAGACCGCTGAGCTCGCCCAAGCTATGCTGCAAACCGCCGAATACCACGGAGTCCGCCGAGACCGCGAGGCCGCGCGGACAGACCGTTATTCGCCTCCTGCTGAACCCGAACTGAGGAACTCCCCTACCCGCCTGAAGCCGGCGGACAGGTTATTGAAGCTGGGAAAGATGAAACAGAACTGACAAGCCGCAGAGCGACCTCCTGCTGAGTCCGCAGAGACCGCACACTTCCAAGCACTGACCGAAGTCACAGCCAAACTCCTGGCTCCTTGAAGTTATCCGCGCGACCTGCACACAGCAAACCGTCAGCCTGAAACAATCCGCGCGGACTGAAAAACACAGACCGCAGCACTCGCCCAACCCAAATTACTGTTCACTCACGTTACTTAGGTTACTGTAGATGTGCCAGGGGGGTCCTATTTATAGGCCAGGTGAGGAGTGTGGTCACCGCCCATGAGATAGCGACACCGCCCCAGCCGCGCGAACACAAAACGACTGTCCGCTCAGTCCGCGAGGACTTAGCCAGTCACCAAGGGAAACCGCCAGGAGCAAGGCAACCATTGACGAACCCTCTCCAGTCCGCCCAAGCTAAGCGGACAAGGCACCAGCCCGCAAAGCTCCAACTGCTTCAGGACAGCACCCTCTTCAATGGCAGTCCGCACCAACCCGAGGCAGTCCGCAAGACCCACACCTCAATCCGCCACAAGTCCACGACCAAAGGCAAACAGCAACAGTCCGCCCGGTCACAGCGGACTTGGCGGATACGGCGGACATCATGAACTTGACACCAAGTGTGACCAAGTCCAAAACCATCAAGGGCCAGTGCGAGCATGGCGGACACAAAGTCCCGTCCGCCAAACACCCTAACACAGACTGCAACCAGTCCGCGAGCTCCTCGCACTTGTCCAACGCAGTAGCACCAAGCCGGACTCCAAACATCAGTCCGCCAACCGTCTCCACAGCAAGACCTGCTGTAACACCTGAGCTCGACAAGGCCTCAGCCAAGCTCAAGGCCCAATCCGCAAAAGCCCCAACCGCGGACACACCAGTCCGCAAGGCTTCCCGCGAACTCGAACCAACCCGCCAACAGCGCAAACTTGCACCCGCGACCACTGAGCAAAGCACCAGTCCGCAAGCCTCTCTATCCGCAGATACCAGGCCGCACCAAACCGCGGACACCATGCAACAACCCGCTCAGAACACAGCCGGCTTCCACCAGACTTTTCACCAGGCCGCAACCTCAGTCCGCCCAGTCCGCCCAGTCCGCCAAAGCTGTCCGCACAGGCCGCGCGGCCTGTCCCGTCACCACTTCCACTTCACAAATTTCAACAGGGGCCGTGTGCCCCCCGCCAGAAACCAAAAAATGTCCAGAAACATAAATCGACCCCTTTCTCCAAAACTGGGGTGTTACAACTCTCCCCCCTTAACCGAATTTCGCCCCGAAATTACAAAACATAAGGAACAAAAAAACTTAAATTGTACCTGAAATGAAGAGTTCTGGATACTCTTCTAGCATGGCTTGCTCTCGCTCCTAAGAGAGCTCCTCACGACCGCAGTTGTCCCAGCGGACTTTCACGAGTTTAACCTCTTTATTCCGCAACTACCGAGTCTCCGAATCCTCCAGAGCAATCGGACGGACTCGCTTCCTCAAGTCTTCCTCAATTGGCACCGATGCCGGCTCGATCACCACACTAGCCTCCACCAAGGCTTTCCTCAAGACAGAGACATGGAAACATCATGCAATCCACTCAGCTCCGCGGACAACGCCAACCGATAGGCTGCTTCTTCCACTCGTTCAACAACTTCAAAAGGCCCCAAAAACCTCGGACTCAACTTTTTGAGTCGGCGAATCCGTGAGACGCCATTGAACGGTTTGATCTTCAAATAGAACCAATCACCTACCGCAAACTCCAACTTCCGATGACGTGCATTAAAGTACTTTGCTTGCCGGTCTTGCGCCACCTTCATACGCTCTTGAATGGTTCGTACCAACTCACAAGCGTCAACTACCACCTCTTTTCCCAAAATTTTGGTGTCTCCTGCCTCTGCCCAAGGCATCGGTGTTCGACACCGTCTCCCATACAAGGCTTCGTATGTCGCCATTTTTATACTCGCTTGGTAACTGTTATTATACGCGAATTCCACCATGAAGAGGTGATCCTCCCACTTCTTGCCGAAGTCAAGAACGTACATTCTCAGCATATCCTCCATAGTACGGTTTGTTCTTTTAGTTTTCCCATCAGTTTGAGGATGGAACGCCGTACTGAACTTTAGCTTCGTGCCCAAACTCTTTTGAACTAGTCTCCAGTCCTTGGAAGTATACCGTCCATCTCGATTGCTGACTATACTCTTTGGAATCCCATGCAGTCGCACAATGTTGCGAACATACAACTCCACCAGCTTCTCCACACTGTACTCTTTCCGATTTGGGATGAAGTGGGCCACCTTGGTTAAGCGGTCGATGATCACCCAAATAGCATCATTACCCTGCTGCGATCTAGGCAAACCATATACAAAGTCCATGGAGATGTCATCAAATTTCCATTCAGGGATTGGAAGGGGCTTCAGGTACCCGCCTGGCTTCTGACATTCGGCCTTCACCAAGACACAAGTTTGGCAATGATTCACGTACAAAGCTACGTCCAGCTTCAGCCCCGGCCACCAAAAGGATTTCTTCATATCTAAGTACATCTTTGTACCGCCCGGGTGAATGGAGTACTTTGTGAAGTGAGCCTCAAAAACATCAACTCCTCACGGAGTTTGCCGTACTGCGGTATACAAACCCTTCCGTTCTTCCTCAGAATCCCATCAATCATCTCCCAGGTGCTGCTCTCGCCCGCTTGAGCCTCCAACACAAAAGGTTGAAACTCCACATCCAACCGAGTCGCTTCCCGAATGCGATCGGTCAAGTAGTTCTGTAATTCGATCCAGTTCAACCGAGCCACGCTGGACTCGCCTCTCGCAACACATTCCAAACCAAGGGACTCCCATTCCCGTACCAACGGCTCATCATGAGCTTCGATCCAATTTCCTTGCCCCGAGTACTTTCTACTCAAGGCATCCGCCACCACATTGGCTTTACCTGGCGTATACTGAATCGCCACTTCATAGTCTCCAAGAAACTCAACCCACCTGCGTTGCCGCATGTTCAAGTCCTTTTGATCCAAGAGATACTTCAGGCTTTTGTGATCCGTGAAGATCTCCACCCTTGCACCATATACATAATGCCGCCATATTTTCAACGCAAAAATTACCGCCGCCAACTCCAAGTCATGGACGGGGTAATTCCTCTCATGAGGCTTCAGTTTTCTAGACCCAAAAGCTATCACCTTGCCATGTTGCACCAAAATGCAACCCAAACCGCATCCCGATGCGTCACTGAAAATCTGAAATCCCTCGGTCCCTTGCGGTAGACTTAGGATTGGAGCCATCATCAGTCTCTCTTTCAGTGCTTCAGACGCCTGACTGCACTCTTGAGTCCACACAAACTTATGGTCTTTATGAGTGAGTGAGGTGAGGGGTAGAGCTATCCGTGAAAAATTCTCCACGAACCTCCTGTAATACCCGGCTAGTCCAAGAAAACTTCGGACCTCCGCCATGGTCCTCAAAACCGGCCAATCTCTAATGGCTTCCACTTTTGTTGGATCCACTGCCACCCCATCCCCACTAATCACGTGGCCCAAAAATGCCACCTTCTCTAACCATAACTCGCACTTGGAGAATTTTGCATAAAACTGGTTCTCCCTCAACACTTGCAAGACCACTCTCAAGTGGGTCTCATGCTCCACTTCCGATTTGGAATACACCAAGATGTCATCAATGAAGACAACCACAAAAGAATCCAAGTATTCCCGAAATACCCGATTCATAAGATCAATGAACACAGATGGTGCGTTCGTCAGCCTGAACGGCATCACCGTAAACTCAAAGTGTCCATACCTTGTACCAAAGGCAGTCTTGGGTATGTCCTCATCCCGAATTCGCAGCTGATAATAGCCTGACTTCAAGTCCAATTTTGAATACACCACGGACCCCACCAATTGGTCGAACAAGTCATCTATCCGAGGAATCAGATACTTATTCTTGACGGTCAATTTATTCAGCACTCGGTAGTATATGCACAGTTGCATGCTACCGTATTTCTTCTTCACAAACAAAACCGGTGCGCTCCACGGTTAAGAACTGGGTCTAACGTACCCTTGCTCCAACAGTTCCTGGAGCTGTACCTTAAGCTCAACAAACTCCTTTGGTGCCATCCTAAACGGAGGACGTGACACCGGCCTAGCCTCCGGTACTAACTCGATCGAGAAGTCGATCTCTCGCCGAGGAGGCGCTCCAGGAAGTTCATCCGGAAACACAACCTTGAACTCTGCCACTATGGGAACTTCCTCAATAAACAACTGGTAGAGACGAACCTCCAATAATGCTACAAGCGCTACACCACCCTGGTTAACCGCCCGCATCAACTGTACGGTCGAAATCAGGGAACAGGCCACTCCACCTAGGCCATCAAATTGGACCTCCGCCTGCCCTTTGCTCCTGAGGGTCACTACCTTAGATAGGCAGTCAATACTGGCGCGCTGCTCCAAAAGCCAGTCCATGCCCAAAATTCCATCGAACTCAACAAATGGTAAAATCGCTGCTACCAAAATGAAATCCACTCCGTTCAGCTCCCAACAGATGTGCCCTCTGGCCCCAGTGGTCATGGATGACCCATTGGGCATGCGCACTTTCAGCTCTGCTCCCGACGAGAAAGTCCTAACTCCTATTCTCCGGATGAAGCTCTCCGCGAGAAAGGAGTGCGATGCTCCCGTATCGAACAATACCCTAGCAGGGTATCCGGAAACTAATACGAAGCATACAACATAGACGTCACACAACAAGGGTCTAAAAGTATGAAGCACAAAATTTCAACTTAAATTTTCTTCATACCTATCACCAAATTGGTTTGGCGGATCGCTTCTTGCTGTCTAAGATTATAAGCCCTTGGTTGCACAGGTTGGAACCGAGAAGCTCTCGACTCCGCCATCTTCCCTTTCTCTGCAGTACTGGGGCCGGAGCGCACAGTCTGCTCCTGCCTTGTCTCTTGCCCCGCTCCTCCTTGGGGACAAACACGAGCTATGTGCCCCACCTTACCGCAGTTGTAACACGTCGGCGGTCCCCTAGAGTGAGAACCTCCAGGCGTCCAATTGCTCTTCTCACCGGACCTGGATGTGTGAGGCTTATTCCTCCACCTACTCCCTTCATACTTTCCATGGGATTGGGAAGGCTTCCCTTCCCCTTGCTTGTGAGTAAAACCCTTACGATGCTGGGTTCGCTCCAGATCGCTCTCCAACATCCTGGCAGCCTCAACTAGTTCATTAAATCCAGCCCTCTTCATGGAAATGAGGGGTTGCCTCATGTTCACCCTTAGCCCTTGATAGAAGATATTATCCCTCTCTACATCATCTGCCATCGTCGTTCCTGCGTAACGACCCAAACGGGAGAACTCCTGCACATACTCATCCACCGTCTTGTCTCGCTGCATTAAATGCAGAAACTGTCTCTGAAGGGCCAACCGTGTCGAAACGGGAATGTACCTCTTAAGAAAAGCATTCCCAAACTCTTCCACCGACGGGGTGCATCCAGGGAATTGGCGGCCGCTATGGCTCACCCACCACAATTTGGCATCTCCTTCCAACATGAACGCCGCATATTCAGATTTCTTTTCTTCTGGTGTCTTTGCCTCCCTCATAAGCTCTTGAATGCGAACCCACCAATCCTCTGCATCCATTGGCGTACCAACTCCCTTGAATGATGGGGGATGGAAGCTCAAGAAATACTTCAAGTGCCGGTCTCCATGTCCGACAACTAGCCTCTCCGCCAAAGGCTCCACTCGCCTGGCTTCTTCTCCTGGCACGGCCGGCGCCGTATCCGGTGTAGAAGGGCTTGCTACATGGGCTGTCGCTGCAGCTTGGGCTGCCACCATCGCTTCTACAAGCATGCGGCAGAAGTCGGCCGGGTTTACACCCGTGCCCAGCAGACCTGGAGCAGTGGCATTGCTCGCCGAGAGTTCCTCTCTTGCTCTCGACGTACCCGCCTCATTGCGTGCACTCTTCAAGAAAACAAGAAGCAAGAAATCAGTCTCTAATCTCAAGACTTAAACATAAGGACACTCATGGTCCCGCGTTACTCTTATGTGGATAACTTCTCTACGCATCGACCTTGAATCTAAGCTCCCTCTGATACCAAATTGTAACACCTCCCTTGTAATGACCGTATAATATGGGTCCGGCCGGAGCCCCACAACATACGAACGCCATAGCTTTAGTATTAAATTTGATATAGCTACCCACACTCAAAAAACTTTGCACAACACAGCGGAAACACCAGCAAGACAAGAAGTTATCCACTACAAGAAGAGTAAAACAAATGGCATTATGGCCTTACAAAAAGTGTCCAAAATCAAACAATACAACAGTCAAGAATGTGCTTAGCACTCCTAGTCTACCTTGGCATGCAAGCCGGACAACATGAGTCTCAAACATACAACATCATATAAGTAGAGCTACAAAAAGAAAAGCACTTCATGAGGCTTGGGCCTTTCTGGCCGGCGAGCTAAATCCTGCATGCGATCATTGCCCTTTAAAATTTATTAGTAATGTGAGTCAGCAAAGGCTGACCTCAACTATGAAACAACACATCTCCTCCCAGCTGCCCATAACGGACCCCGGGGTACCCCTCCAACCTGCAAGTTAGCACTTCATATGCAAAATTCATAAGCAAGAAAAACAACTACTAAAACAGGCTTGGATGTCACACGCATCATATATGTTCTCTACGGTTTGAGAATATAACAAAAAGGGCCTACTTATGCAATCATGTATGCAATAACCCGGGATTCACCCAAGGCACCCTAACTTGTATGCATCTAGCACATCATCACATCATATGGGTACTCATTGATTCTCCATTGGCATAAAGCCGCACACAGAGGGGTGACATCATTCCCCCCCAACGGCTCACAGGCCGCCTCATGGAACTCTCGTCAAGGCCCCACCCGCTCAAGGTCTTAGACACAGGCTTGCCTACAAGCTCTGACGTCTCATGTCAGGGTTCCAACAACCACACAAAATAGACCGATTCTAAGAAGCCTTGCCGGACCCCACCCGCTCATGGCCTCATTGCCCAGGCTTGCCCACATGCTTGGTATTATCGTCAGTCTCACAGAAGGGGACTAGACTCGACGGGACACTCTCCGTACATGACGTGAACGTCACGGGATAGCCAGCCAACCACGGAGACATTGCCACACCTTGGCGCATCACAAACCAAGACAATTCCACCCTAGTCCCTCATTTGTACTACAACGTTCCCGCGCAACAAAGGAAACCATCTACAACTCATGCGGAGCTAACCTTGTCCACCAAGGAAAACATCTACCGCCACGAGGAGCTAACATTGTCCGGTTCCGACTACACGTACTCACTCGAGAAAAAGGGGGAAAAACATCACCACATCACAAACGGCGCCTTGCCGCAACGGAATCTCTATGAATCCTTAACGTTCGTATGCAACATCACCGAGTCGGACTAACGGTCACGACTACGGCTTCACCCACCATGCCTAATCCACTAACAGAGCGGATCTCTAATGCAAAATATGTCGGGGACGGACTCAATCAACCCGGAGGTTCCTCTTGAACATTGGCGACCCAAAACCCCTCTCATTTGAGAGTTTGGTGCGCAAGAACTAGAAAAGAAAAATGACGCTAAAGACATGCATCCTAAGACCGAGAGGAGAAGTGTCGTTACCTTTCGACTCCACTTCCTTGCCATGGAAAAATATCAGGATGATAACCTTCGCAAAGATCTAGCCTCCATGGATCTGGACTCGGCTCGCGATTTGGAGCACCGAAGCTTCTCCTACAGCCCAAACCCTCCTTCACCCTCTTCCTTGCTCTCCCTTCTCTCTAGAAATTAGTAAGAGAAAAGCTTGAAGAAGAATGAGGGTTTCCAACCTTATTCTCGGACTTAACTCCCCAAGAACAGTCCTAAACCGTCAGATCCTAAAATCAGGAAAAGAATGGCCACGATCCGCCTGAAAAATAAAATGCCTGGGCCGAACACGACCTGGCACACGCCCGTGTCCAGGGCCATGCGCCTCATTCGTCATCTCAAATAGACGCGTCTGGAACAGCACACAGACATCTGACACGCCTGTGTTTGATCTGACACGCCCGTGTCCCCAATGACACGGTCGTGTGGCCGGTCGTGTGCCTCCATTGACACGGCCCAGAAAACATCCCGAGAGGTGACAAGGCCTGGGACACGCCCATGTCCCAAGCCATGTGCCAAGTCTCGACACTCGTTGACAGCCGTTGTGTCGACACCGAGGAAAAAACGTCGAGCGAAGATCGTCGACCAAGCGGGACACGCCCTGTGACACGCCCGTGTCACAGGCCCTGTTCCCCTGTCTCGACACTCGACACTCGACACTCGTCGAGTGAACATCGTCGACTGAAGATCGTCGACAGACCCACACGGCCTTGTACACACCCGTGTCCTAGGCTGTGTGCCTCGTCTCGAAAAAAAGTCGAGCGAAAATGTCGACACCCCGGGCCGAGTGTCGACACGGGCTCGACATGCCCTGCGACACGCCCGTGTCGCAGGCCGTGTGCCCTCACTCGACACTTAGTCGAGCACAAAGTGTCGATCACGCGGCCAAGTCGTCGACACGGCCTGACACGGCCTGGGACACGCGTATCCCGGGCCGTGTGCCCCCCGCCAGAAACCAAAAAATGTCCAGAAATATTAATCGACCCCTTTCTCCAAAACAGTGGTGTTACACACATGCGAAGCATGTCCTCCATCATCCTATTGACTCTAACAGTATGAAATAAATAGTGCCTAATCACCTAGCGGGGGTGAATAGGTGACTTTTATCTTTTTAACTTTAAAGTCAGAAATACTGTACAGTACATGCAATTCTACAATTATCACAACACAGCAACCATGCAATCAAACAATCACAGAGTGCACACAGGATTTATAGTGGTTCCCCAAGGTCTGGGTACATCCACTTTCCCCCTTTGCCTATCTAGTAGTGTACTAGATTTGGCCTAACTTCTCCACTTCTTCTCAGATCCTCAGATCTTACAACTCAGAACCTCAAACAGGTTCCTACAACTCAGAGTGTCCCCACTCCTACAACTCAGGCACAAAGCCTTACCACTCAGTCTTCACCAAGACCTACACTCAGAGAATAATATCTCCTACACTCAGGTACAATAGCCCTACCTCAGCCTTTATAAAATAGGCTTACAGCTCAGATCCCTTAGGATCCTACAGAAAATAAAGTATACAAAGTATATAACCACAACTCTGAAAGAGAGAGATGAGTTGACTGGCCTCTTGATGAGTTCTTGGAAGAACTAGGAAGAGATCAACCACCCTTGGCTTTCTTCAAAGCTTCTTGAATTAGAACATAGTAGGGTTGAATCTCCTCTGAAGATGATCTTCTATCAACTTCTATCTTGAGAATCAGATCTCAATCTGAATCTTACTTTTCAGCCTGGTTCAACAGCTGTTCTTCTTAGAAGGAGCTCTCTCTCTCTCTCTAACTACATAGATCTTCTCTTAAAGGTCTTCTTCTTTGTTGTGTTGTTTTTTAATTCTTTGATCACCGATCATTTCTATCGAAGGAGAAAGGTCTATAAATAGTCTTCCACCAAGGTAACCGGCTGATCCGGTTTCTAACAACCTTCTGACAGCTCTGACAGTTGCAGTTGACCGGTTGAATTGGCAGCTGTCAAGTCATCCAGTCACTTCTTGAAATCTCTGTCACTGTCTGAAAGTGTCGAGACAGATAGTCTTTATGTGTCGACACAAATAGACTAAGTGTCGACACAAGTATACTAAGTGTCGACACTAGCCTTGATGGTGTCGACACAACTCCTTGTGTTGTTGTAACAGCTTCTCGACACTGCTTCTTCAGAATGTGTCGACACAGATTCTGTGTGTCGACACAAGCCTTCTGTAGAATGTGTCGACACTGATTGAGTGTGTCGACACAAGTACTTCTTCTTCAATACTTACTTGATTTCTGCTGTGTGTCGACATAACTCCTTTGTGTCGACACAACTCCTTGTGTTGAAACTTGCTAAGTGTCGACACATCTTCCTTGTGTCTACACATGCCTTCATGTGTTGAAACTTTGCTGAGTGTCGACACATCTCCTTTGTGTCGACGCATTCCTTCATGTGTTGAAACTTTGCTGAGTGTCGACATATCTCCTTTATGTCGACACATGCATTTATGTGTTGAAATCTCGCTGAGTGTCGACACATCTCCTTTGTGTCGACACTTGTACTTAAACTTTGTTGAAGTTCACTGAGTGTCGACATAGCCTCCTGGTGTCGACACTTTTGATGTCGACAAAGTTTCTATGGATGTCGACACTGCTTCTAAGTGTCGACACTGATTATGTAGACAATTATTCACTATGTGTCGACACTGCCTGTATGTGTCGACATATTTCTTCTGGTGTCGACTCTGCCTTGCTGGTGTTGACACATTTCTTCAAGTGTCGACACATCTTCTCTAAGTGTCGACACAAGCCTTCTTAAGTGTCGACAATTCACCTCTAGGTGTCGACACATGGATTTAGAAACTTTTCCTGCAATCCTGCAGTTACTTAACCTGCACAAATTAACTCAAAGCACATCAAATACACCTTGATGTATATCATTGAGTAGGGTGAGGCTTCTTCAAATCAGGTACATATATTCCAATGTACCCAACAATCTCCCCCTATTTGGAGAAGTCATAACCCTTAGTCAATGATATACACCATACATGATAAATACTTAATATGATGTATAGCAATATTAAATGACAGGGTAAGAACTAAACATATATAAACAGAATATGTATAAACAATTATCTCAGAACAATAATGTAGTAGATTGAACATATAACATTGTTCTTACAACTTCAAACATTTTAATTATTCAAAAGCTTACATAGAGTTAAATGCCAATTATTACAAATTGTAAACTTAAGAAAAATTCCATCCTATGGCTGCTCTGGTTCCTTGATTACAATGCCCTTTCCAGATTGAATCTTTGCTTGAACAGGAGCTTCATTGTCATCAGCAGGCTTCTTTCCTTTAAGATCTTTCTTTTTCTGTTCTTCAGCCCTTATCTTCTATCTTTCAAAATAGTGATAAGGCTTAGGGAAATACTTGCTAGGATCCTGTGCATTAGGAAGTAGCTTCCCTAATTTAGCCTTCCTTCTGTATTGTACTATAGCCTCTCAATTAGCCTCATGTTTCTTCCATTCCTGGTCAGAATACCATTTGCCTCTCTCTAGGAAATTATCCTTAGCAGCCTTCCAAGCAGTCAATATGATATTCCTAGAGGTTGGGCTCCATTGCTCAAAGTTTGGCCTTAATTCAGCTTGCTCTCTGAACCTTTTCTTAGATAATTGGGCCTCTTGTTCTTTTAGAACTGCCTCTGGCACAGGTTGTACAATTTTTTCAAGAATAACATTCTGATTACCCTCGGGAGGACTATACATAGACTGTACCTCTTGACGTATCATGTCAAAATTAGCAGGAGGGTATATCACTTGAGCCACTTCAGCTTGCTCTCCTCCAAAGTATGCAGGATTAATGCCAGACTCTGCAACATTATCATCATCACATAAAGGTGGATATCCAAGGGTGGCTCTGATGGAGTTTGAAATCCACTTTCCATTATCAGAGTCTGCTTTGACTAACACCCTCTCCCCATTTATGACTTATCTTTCTATATGATCTCTAAGATCATCCTTTTGGAATCTTATCTGAGAATTCAAATAGTTAACTCCATCCTTATAAAAAGGTTTTAACCTTTGGAGCTTTTCAGTAATTTCCTTCTGAGAATCTTCAATGGACGTTTTAACAACAGTGAGGTTCTCTTGTAGTTGCTTATCAAAGGCTTCTTTGGTAGTAGCAGTCACAGCAGTCTGGGCAGTAGCTATGTTTTTCATTTCAGTGACTATGGCATTATGAGAAGCAGTTAGATTATCATTCATTCTAAGCTGATTTTCTAGGACATATCCTTGTTTTACTGCCAAGTCATCAATCTGTTTCTTGAGATTCTCTTGATGAGTAGCCAGATAGACCACTGTATTCCCTCCCTTATGGAAACAATCAGTCATTTTGTTTTTATTTTGATTCACTTCAAATATTATAGATTTTATGTCTTGAGCAAGATCAAATTGAAGTGATTTATGGCCTTCATCCATATAAGTGTGTAAATCCTTCCTTTGCTCATCTAGCTTTATTTGCAATGCCACCATCAGAGAACTATGATCAGTAGTTGGTGCAAGCTGTGGAGAAATCGTCTGTAGTGCTTTCTTGTAGGTCTGGCTTCTTCTCTTGAAGACCTGGAACTTCCTTTTCTTTGCTCTAGCAGCCTCTTCATCCTCTGAAGCAGAAGTACTAGCAATATCTACTCTATTCTTAGGACTAGGATGTAAATCCTTCTCAGTCCTAGGTAGCTCCTCAGCATTTCTTTACTCCTCAGGCTCTTGTCTAGCAGGCTCCTCTACAGGCTCCTCTTCAAGATTTACCTTCTCCCCCTCAACAACTGCTATCTCTCTCTCAAGGTCTGTCTGTACAAGATCAGGGAACAACTCTTCTAATGTAAACTCATGCTGAGGTTGTACAGGAGAATCTCTTATTTCTGGGGCAACTGAGTCTACTTTATCAGCAACAGATGTGTCATCCATGACAACATCTTGTGGTTCACTATGTAACTATGTTTGCTGATCAACACTAAGTAATGATTCAGTCAAAACTTCATCCTCAATAGGAAAATTTAATTGATTAACTTCAGTGATTACCTCTAGAATTGTTTGGGTAGCCCTTTCACTCTCTAAATAGGTTGGCTCATCCACATGTAAAGGCTCCCCCTGGAGTGGATCCAGGTGAATTGGGCTAGCTGAGGGTAGCTCCCCCTACCTCTGAGCATCTTCTTATCTTGCTGGTGACTGTCCAGCATGATCATCTTCTCCATCATCAGAACTAAAAACCACTTGTTATTCTGAACTACTTGAGGATTCTTGAGCCACAATGACTGTCGTCTTCTTCTTCTTCTGAGGTGTTTCCTTTTCTAGAATTGGCAGTTCCTTTGTCAGCACTCTATCCCACCCTGAGAAAATTCTTACATCCATTCTCTTCATGTGGTTTATCTTTGAACCTGCAGCTTGGTTCATCACTTCAGGAATACTGCCAGCTAAGTATAAACTCAGAATTCTACCCAGATTGGATTTCTTCAGGCTCTCTTTTATCTTATCAAACATGACTGCAGACTAATCAGTATTAAGTTTGAAAATTATCCTTGTCATCAAACTGAACATGTGAGCAGATATCCTATCATGCCCACCAAGCTTGCTCAGTATTACCTTGCCAACTATCTCAGATAAAAACTTACTTTGCATGTTCATGCCTTTCCTGTTGAAAACTGATCCTATTTTTAGGTTTGAATCAAGTCCACAGCATGTCAGTGCCTCCCTTGTCTTTGAAGTGATACATCTTCCTCTTCTTTAGTTCTAGGGAGATGTAGAACTTTTCTTTGAGTCTTATGAGTGACCTTCACCTTTGCCCCATGAACATTGGACTTAATCTTGAGTCCAGATTCATCAAGAGTTACTGCACTCAAGAATTCGAGGACTTCCATCTTCCAGATCTGGATAGGTTCTGAAAAAAGATACTCTAGGCCAGTCTCTGCAATTAGGGTTACCACACCTTGGATTTCGGGTTCCGCGTCATCAAAGGCGTGTCGCACAAGCTCATATCCTTCATTAATGTTCTCTTCTAGCTTGGGCGCCATTAGGGTTTGAAGAAATTTTGAATTTAGAGAAGAGAGATGTCGACACACAAGTTTGGTCTCGAAACTAAGGTGAGCGTGTCGACAAACAATGGTGAAAACCTATTTATACCTTTCTAGAATTGAAGGTGAAAAGGCGCGTTAAAATACTTGATTTGTGTCGACACCGTTGATAAGTGTGGACACATACTTCTAATGTCTCGAGAACTATGTGTCGACACAAGTATAATCGACAGAATATATGTGTCGACACTTATATATCTCAGCTCGACACTTAGTCGAGAATCTACTAGACTAATTATGTGTAAATCATAAGTGTCGACACCACCTATGATGTGTCGATACCTACACTGCATGTGTCGACACAAATTCTCTGAAGTGTCGACACAGACTTCTTAGATGTATCGACACCATTTCTCTGAAATGTCAACACCACTTCTATGTGTCGACACAGACAACTCTGTGTGTCGACACTATTTTACTTAGCCAATTTTTGTAAACTATTCTAAGTTTATCATTTCTAATTCAATTTTATACTTATTGAATTTGGTTTCATCTAAGGGCTTAGTAAACATATCAGCTAACTGATTATCTGTCTTAACATACTCTAGGGAAATGTCTTCTTTTTCCACATGTTCTTTTAGAAAACGGAATTTAATTTCTATGTGCTTAGTCCTACTATGAGAGACAAGATTATTTGCAATAGAAATAGCACTAGTAGAATCACAAAATAAAGGTGTCCTACTTACTTGAATACCATAATCTTCTAGCTGATGTTGAATCCATAGAAGTTGAGCACAGCAACTTCCTGCAGCAACTTACTCTGACTCTACTGTGGAGATAGCCACACTGGTTTGCTTCTTGCTACTCCATGACATCAGCCTTCCACCTAGAAATTGACAGGTTCCTATGGTACTCTTCTTATCTTCCTTGCAGCCTGCAAAATCTGCATCTGAATAACCTGTCAGTTCAAAATCTCCATTCCTAGGGTATCAAAGGCCTAGATAAGGTGTGCCCTTAAGATATCTCAAAATTCTTTTGACTGCTGTCAAATGAGATTCTTTAGGGCAAGCTTGGTACCTAGCACAGATAGATGTAGCATACATGATATCTGGTCTACTAGCAGTCAAATATAGTTGGGAACCAACTATCCCTCTATACAAAGTTTCATTTACAGGTTTCCTTGCATCATCTTTGCTTAGAGACATGCTTGACCCCATAGGAGTTTTCATGGTAGTGGAAGATTCCATACCATACTTCCTTATCAATTCTAGGGTGAACTTAGACTGGTATATGGATAATCCATCTTCAGTCTGTCTAACTTGGAGACCCAAGAAGAACTTAAGTTCCCCCATACTGCTCATTTCAAATTGTCCTTGCATGAGTTTTGCAAACTTTCTGTAAAGACTACTTTCTGTAGACCTAAATATTATGCCATCTACATATATTTGGACTAAGATAATCTTGCCTCTGGAGTGCCTAAGGAATAGAGTCTTGTCTATTTTCCCCCTTGAGAATTTATTCACAATGAGGAAACTAGATAGGGTTTCAAACCAAGCCCTTGGGGCTTGTTTTAACCCATACAAAGCCTTCCTAAGTCTATATACATAATCAGGTTTAAAAGAATCAACAAAACCTGATGGCTGCTCTACATAGACTTCTTACTTTAGATTTCCATTCAGAAAAGCTGACTTAACATCCATTTGATATACCTTAAATCCTTGAAATGTTGCATAGACAAGGAACAGCCTTATTGCATCCAGTCTTGCTACTGGAGCAAAGGTTTGATCAAAATCAATACCTTCTTCCTGCCTATATCCCTTTGTAACAAGTCTAGCTTTATTCTTTATGATGATTCCATTCTCATCCAACTTGTTCCTAAAGATCCACTTAGTTCCAATAATGTTGTAGTCCTTGGGTTTAGGAACTAGCTCCCAGACCTTGCATCTTTTGAATTAATTCAGCTACTCTTGCATGGCCTCAATCCAATGAGGGTCTAGGATTGCTTATTCAAACTTCTTTGGCTCTACTTGGGATAGAAAACTGGAGTAAAGAACTATACTTAG
The DNA here is from genome assembly GCA_039583875.1 of Platanthera guangdongensis. Lineage (NCBI taxonomy): Eukaryota > Viridiplantae > Streptophyta > Magnoliopsida > Asparagales > Orchidaceae > Platanthera > Platanthera guangdongensis. The sequence continues at coordinate 473,725 of JBBWWR010000216.1, read as the reverse complement.
ATTCCTGCACCTTGTTTGCACCCCTTGTCTGGGATCTCCAATTATTTGATTGGCTGGATGATCCCTTAAGTGACTATTTGCTGGACGAAGCCTGTCTTCAGATTGTACACATTCAGTCTCTTCATTTAGCTGCACCTCTTGGTCTTCTTCAGCATCAGGAGTATCTTATACTCCCCCTAGACAACAGCCACCATCTTTCGTATGCTGACTTGTAAAAGGACCTTCTGTTAAGGTAAGCTTGTCCATCCTTTCAGTTACACCTATAGAGCTGCAAACACTTCTTGGAAATTCATTTTTAATAAGTCTTGCTTCATCAAAAACTACATGAACAGACTCTTCTACAACTTGAGTGATCAAGTTATAGACCCTATAAGCCTTACTATTATTGTTGTACCCAATAAAGATCCCCTCTTGGGATTTGGCAGCAAACTTGGTTAGATAAGACTTACAAATTATTAAGGATATAGAACTTGCAACCAAAGATCCTGAAATAGGGTAAATTTGGTTTTCTGCCCTTCACAATCTCATAGGGGGTCTTCTTGTGGCTCTTGGTGATAGTATCCTGATTGATCACATGACAAGCATTGTTAACTGCCTCAGCCCAGAAATATTCTGGGAGAGATGTGTCACTCAATAGGGTTCTACCAGCCTCTATCAAGGTTCTATTTGTCCTTTCAGTAATTCCATTTTGCTGAGGTGTTCTTGGTAAGGAAAATTCCTGAAAAATTCCAAATTCTTCACACAGTTTTGTCATACTGTCAGACTGAAATTCAGTGCCATGGTCACTTCTGATTTTGACCACTGTACTGTCCAATTCATTCTGAATTTGTTTAACAAAACTATATAAAAAACTTGAGGTTTCAGATTTTTGTCTAAGGAAGAACACCCAGGAATACATTGAATAGTCATCTACAACCACAAATTTGTAGACCTTCCTACCTAGGTTGTGAACTAGCATAGGGCCAAAAAGATCTATATGCAAGAGGTATAGACACCTCACAACATCTTTGTTCTCAAGGCCATGAAAGGTGGATTTCGTCTGCTTGCCTTTTTGACAAGCTAAGCATATCCCATCCTTGATACACTTAACCTGAGGACCATTCCTCACTAACTCTTTGCTAAAGAGTTGGCCAATTGTCTTATAGTTAAGATGAGCCAGCCTCTTGTGCCCTTTAACACAATGTGAGACTTTCCCATCAGCTACAAGACAAATAGGAGAAACATTGTTCTCACACATAATGTCTAGACAATATACCTTTCTCTTCCTATATCCTGTCAGAATGATCTTTTGATCACTTGACCTTTTGATATGACAACCATCCTTGACAAATGAGATGTCATATCCTAAATCACTCAGCTGACTTATGCTAATGAGGTTATGTTTCACACCCTTTACATAAGCCACTTGAGTAATTGTAATTTGGTTACTAGAAATGTTACCAAAGCCTTTGATGATTCCTTTTTCTGAACCACCAAAGGTAACTTCAGGGCCATCCTTGATTGGTGTATAGTCCTTCAGCAATCCCCTAGTTCCAGTCATGTGCCTGGAACATCCACTGTCCAAGTACCATATAGGGGTATGGTCACTTGGACTAACCTACAAAACAGATTACTTAACCTTAGAACCCAAATAATTCTTGGGTCTTTGGTGTAGGTTAGTTTGACTTTTAATAAAACTACCTGTAGCTCTTCTAGCAGGTAGTTTGCTACTCTCCTTGACACTTGAATTATGCCAACAATCTATGACAAAGTGGCCTATCTTGTCATAACACCAGCACTCAAACCTGTTGTACCTTTGTTTAGGTACAACCCTGGCTGGATTTTCTACTGCTACCTTCTTGTTTAGTGTTGGGGCTTTGCCCTTAGATTTGGACTTTACTGTCCAGGCAGGTTTTGTAAACCCCAAACAAGCTTTACCCTTATGAGGTACAAACTCATCTATCAAAGGTAAAACAGATTTTGGTTTAGAAAAACTTGCTACAATCTCTCTCTCCTTCTGAAGTCTAGCCTCCAGATTTCTAATTTGATCATTCTTAAATGTAATAGTACCCATATGAATAACAGTAATGTTCTTCAACCTGGCTATTTCATTCAGTTTCTGATCAAATAACTTGTCTGAATCAGCAGCAGCCAATTTAAGACTTGCAATCTCCTTTGCCTGAGTTTTGGCTAAGGTTTTGCTTTTTTTAAGGCCTGCAACAAGTCCCTATATTCATCAATTAACTGATGAATTTCTCCTTCAGATTCAGACTCACCCACATCACTTGATGCAGATGTATCTGATTCTGACTCAGTACTAGAAATTGAACTAGAAGAACAACTTTGTACCTTACTTGGTCAAGGCTGATACTAGATTTTGTCTCCTTCAGATAAGGCCATCAGTCTCTTGCACTGAATGTCCTCATGCTCATAAATTGAGTTCATTAGCTGCATGAACTCATCTTCTTCCTCTTCAGCAAATAAACCAATATAGGCTTCAGCTTCTGAATCTGTTTCTGAAGATGACTGATCAGTCAAACTTTTGTCTTTCTTGGCAACAAAGGACTTTTCCTTTTTGCCCATAAACTGTGTCTTCTTTCTGTCAGTTGACTACTTCCTCTTTTCAGGACAGTCAGCCACTACATGTCCTTGTCTATTGTAATAATAGCATACAATCTTTGAGGATGTAGTTTTACTTGGTTTGGACTTTCTTCCGTCATTCCTTGATGACTTCCTTTTCTGATAGTAGTCATCTTTTGGCTGTGAAGTGGATGGCTTAGTCCTCCACTGCTTCTTCTTCAGAAACGTTTGAAAATGTCTTGTAAAAGCAGCAAAACCTTCATCACTTTCACTGCTATCTGAATTCTTGCTTACTGAATTATCTGTCTCAGCCTCAGCAACTATTTGAGGTTGAGATGGAGACTTGCTTCTATATTTCCTAGTGGTTTCAGTCTTGAAGGCCACAGCTCTTTCCTTGTGCTCCACTCTAGTAGTCTTCCCTTCCTCCTTTCTTGTCAATAACTGCATCTCATAAGATATCAGTTTTCCAAACAAAGTTGGAGGAGGTATGTCAGCTAGTTTGGCCATTTCCCTAATGGCACAAATTTTGGTATCCCAGTCCTTAGTCAGGGATCTTAAGAACTTGTCTGTCAGCTCATAGTTGCTAAATTCTCTTCCATAGGACATCAATTCATTGACAATCCTATAGAACTTCTTGTAACATTTAGTAATGCTATCAGACTTTCCTTGTCTGAAGCTTTCATATTCTTGATTTAACAAAGACTTCCTGTATTGTCTTACTTCTTCTGATCCCTCCATATAGACTATTAATGTGTCCCATATTTCTTTAGAAGTTTTACAATGAATTAAATTCTGAAATGTTGCATCATCAATTGCACTAACAAAAATATTCTGGGTCCTCTTGTCCATAGTGGCCAGACTAATTTCATCTTTAGTTATTTCTGAATAGTCCTTGGGAGTTCTCTGATTTGCATCCAGAATATATACTTTCATTGGCACATATGGCCCTTCTTTGACTGTGATGTATGTTCTTGGGTCAGATTCTTCCATAAAGAGTCTAACCCTCTCTTTCCATATGCCAAAAATCTCTTTTCTACAGATTGACAATTTCATGGATCCCATCTCTTTGTGATTCTCAATAGAATCCATTTTCTTGAATCTTGATTATTCTGATTCTTCCTACAGAATCTTACTCAGACTGTTGTTTCCCTTTTTGAGTAACCTCTCTTTGATACCACTTGAAAGAAATAGTGCCTAATCACCTAGAGGGGGGGGGGGTGAATAGGTGACTTTTATCTTTTTAACTTTAAAGGCAGAAATATTGTACAGTACATGCAATTCTACAATTATCACAATACAGCAACCATGCAATCAAACATACACAGAGTGCACACAGGATTTATAGTGGTTCCCCAAGGTCTGGGTACATCCACTTTCCCCCTTCGCCTATCTAGTAGTGTACTAGATTCGGCCTAACTTCTCCACTTCTTCTCAGATCCTCAGATCTTACAACTCAGAACCTCAAACAAGTTCCTACAACTCATAGTGTCCCCACTCCTACAACTCAGGAACAAAGCCTTACCACTCAGTCTTCACCAAGACATACACTCAGGCTAAACAGCCCTACCTCAGCCCACAATCAAGGCCTACACTCAGAGAATAATATCTCCTACACTCAGGCACAATAGCCCTACCTCAGCCTTTATAAAATAGGCTTATAGCTCAGATCCCTTATGATCCTATAGAAAATAAAGTTTACAAAGTATATAACCATAACTCTGAAAGAGAGAGATGAGTTGACTAGCTTCTTGATGAGTTCTTGGAAGAACTAGGCAGAGATCAACCACCCTTGGCATTCTTCAAAGCTTCTTGAATTAGAACATAGTAGGGTTGAATCTCCTCTGAAGATAATCTTCTATCAACTTCTATCTTGAGAATCAGATCTCAATCTAAATCTTACTTTTCAGTCTGGTTCAACAGCTGTTCTTCTTAGAAGGATCTCTCTCTCTCCAACTACTTAGATCTTCTCTTGAAGGTCTTCTTCTTTGTTGTGTTGTTTTTCAATTCATTGATCACTGATCATTTCTGTCGAAGGAGAAAGGTCTATAAATAGTCTTCCTCCAAGGTAACTGGCTGATCTGGTTTCTAACAACCTTCTGACAGCTCGGACAGTTGCAGTTGACCGGTTGAATTTGCAGCTGTCAAGTCATCCAGTCACTTCTTGAAATCTTTGTCACTGTCTGAAAGTGTCGAGACAGATAGTCTTTATGTGTCGACACAAATAGACTAAGTGTCGACACAAGTAGACTAAGTGTCGACACTAGCGTTGATGGTGTCGACACAACTCCTTGTGTTGTTGTAAAGCCTTCTCGACACCGCTTCTTCAGAATGTGTCGACATAGATTCTGTGTGTCGACACAAGCCTTCTGTAGAATGTGTAGACACTAATTGAGTGTGTCGACACAAGTACTTCTTCTTCAATACTTAGTTGATTTCTGTTGTGTGTCGACACAACTCCTTTATGTCGACACAACTCCTTGTGTTGAAACTTGCTAAGTGTCGACACATCTTCCTTGTGTCGACACATGCCTTCATGTGTTGAAACTTTGCTGAGTGTCGACACATCTCCTTTGTGTCGACACATTCCTTCATGTGTTGAAACTTTGCTGAGTGTCGACATATCTCCTTTGTGTCGACACATGCCTTCATGTGTTGAAATCTCGCTGAGTGTCAACACATCTCCTTTGTGTCGACACCTGTACTTAAACTTTGTTGAAGTTCGCTGAGTGTCGACATAGCCTCCTGGTGTCGACACTTTTGATGTCGACAAAGTTTCTCTGGGTGTCGGCACTACTTCTAAGTGTCGACACTGATTATGTAGACAATTCTTAACTGTGTGTCGACACTTCCTGTATGTGCCGACACATTTCTTCTAGTGTCGACTCTGCCTTCCTGGTGTCGACACATTTCTTCAATTGTCGACACAGCTTCTCTAGGTGTCGACACAAGCCTTCTTAAGTGTCGACACTTCACCTCTAGGTGTCGACACATGGACTTAGAAACTTTTCATGCAATCCTGCAGTTACTTAACCTGCACAAATAAAATCAAAGCACATTAAATACACCTTGATATATATCATTGAGTAGGGTGAGGCTTCTTCAAATTAGATACATATATTCCAATATACCCAACACAGTATAACCATCCATCTTCGGATGAAAGACAATGTTGAACTTCAGTATTGTCCCCAACAGTTGATGAACCAACCTCCAATCATTAGACGTGAAGCGCACATCTCGGTCACTCATGATACTACGAGGAACTCTGTGCAGAAGAATAATATTCTCCACACACAGCTTTGATTGCCTATCCACTGAATCGTCCTTCCTATTCGGTATGAAGTGCGACACTTTCGTCAAACTATCTACGATCGCGCATATGGCGTCATTTCACTTCTGCGATCTCGGCAAACCGTGCATGAAATCCAGTGATATATCATCGAACTTCAATTCTGGTATAGGTAAAGACTTCAAGAATCCTCCGGGCTTTTGGCATTCAGCCTTCACTAGAGCATAAGTTTGACACTTGGCCACAAACAACGCTACATCCTTTTTCAGTCTGGCCACCAGAACAGCTTTTTCATGTCTTTATACATTTTTGTGCTCCCTGTGTGGAATGAGTACTTGGTGTAATTAGCCTCATACATCAACTCCTCATGTATTTTACCCACTTTTTGAACTCACAAATGAGTACCCTTACACAACAGCCCATTATCAACCTTAAAATGGGCATTAGACTAATCCAAGGCCTCAGCCATGAGCCTCTCCTTGCCGTCATTCAAATCGAAAGCTTGCTGAATCCGATCAGCAAGGTCATATTGTATCTCAATCCAACTCAAACATGATTTAGCACTCGATATCCTATCAACACAAGAGATATCTAAGGCCTCCAAGTCTCGAACAAGATGCTCATCATGCATCACCAACAAATTGGGATGCGCGGGAACTCTGTGACTTAATGCATCCGCAACTGCATTACCTTTGCCAGGAACATAGTGTATCTTGAAGGTGTGGTCACCAAGGAACTCCATCCACTTTCGTTGATGCATATTTAAGTCCTTCTGATCCAATAGGTAATTCAAGCTCTTATGATTAGTGTAAATGTCGACCTTCACACCGTACATATAGTGCCTCCAAAGCTTCAATGTGAATATCACGGCCTCCAACTCCAAATGATGGACTGGATAATTCCTCTCATACACCTATAGCTAGCGCGAACCGTAAGCTATTACTCTTCCATGCTATCACAAAACACAGTTTAAGTCGGTGCCTGAAGTATTTTTTATAGAGCTCAAAGCCTTCTATCCCACAAGGCGAGCAAAGGGGAAGTGTCGTGGTCAGAGGACTTTTCATTTCTTTCAAAGCTTGAGCACAAGCTGGCAACCAAATAAATTCCTGATCATCAATATTTCTTCCGGTAATGCTATCCACGAGAAGTTCTCCATGAAGCGCCTGTAGTAGCCGAAAAGCCCCAGAAAACTCCGGACTTCCGCCATAGAAGACAACACAGGACACTCCCGAATAGCCGCAACCTTTACCAGATCCACCGCGATACCCTCACCACTAATAATATGACCAAGGAACGGTACAGAAGATAGCCAAAAGTCACACTTAGAGAACTTGTCATACAACTGATTACATCTCAAGGTCTCCAGAACAATATGCAAGTTCTCTACATGATCATCATCGGATTGGGAGTACACCAGATATCATCGATGAACCCAATCACGAACCAATCCAAATACTCCTTGAACGTCTTGTTCGTTAGATCCATAAACACTGATGGAGTATTTGTTAGACCAATAGGCATGAACGTGAACTCGTAATGCCCATATCCAGTACTAAACGGCATCTTGGGAATAACACTTTCCTAATCCTCTGCTGAAAATATCCAGACTTCAAGTCGAATACACAGTTGATCCAACTAGTTGATTGAACAAATCATCGATCCTCAGAATCGGGTACTTGTTCTTGTCTGTTAGCTTATTGGGTTCTCGATTATCAATACACAGTCGCAGACTTCTATGCTTCTTATTCACGAAGAAGACTGGGGTGCTCCGAGGTGTTGAACTTGGACGCACAAACACCTGCTCTATCAATTTCTGAAGCTGTGCCTTCAACTCGGCCATCTCTCTCGATGCTAAGTGATTAGGAGACCGTGACACCAGCTTGGCACCGGGAACCAACTGAACAGTGAACTCGATCTCTCTCTGAGGTGGGGCTCCAGGAAATTTTCGGGGAAGACATCGGCAAACTCTGACACCACCAAAACACCAACCAGTTCATAGTCTCTAGTAGAGTTAATAACAACTCTGCCCCCCTCAAGAACTGTTAACATAGTCTCGTGTTCAATGTTTTGCCCTATTGTGACCCCTTAGTGTTGTAGCCATCCCATGCATTCTGCTTCGAGAGACAGTCCATGCCTAAGATCAAACCAAAATGATCTTTAATGATAATGTTTCTATTTATTTTGTATACCCATAAATGATACAATGGGAAGCACTAGATTGAACCACACGAAAACCTCAGATACTAAGGAGGGAGAATCCCTGCAACAAACAATGCTCTGTACAATAAAGAGTAGAATAAAGCCTACCTTACACAAGTAATATACCAGTAACTAATCTAGTCATAAGTATAAATAAACCGTACCTGTCGTCTCGTCCCTTTGCTTATGGCCTTCTTCCTTTCCCTCTATCTTCGGAAGACCACACCAACATTCAAAGGCTATATATCCTGGCTTATCATAATTATAACAGTGAATTGGGCCTCCTCACCCAAATGTTGATCCAAACCACGTATCCTTTGCCACTGGAGTACCACTCCAACATTTTCTGGCAATATGTCCTATCTTTCCACACGTATAACAAGTAAGTGGAACTCACCCTACAGCTGCTCCTAATTTAGCTTTCTTTGCCTTTGGGGCATCAACACAACAATCCTAGGCAAGGTGTCCTGACTTGCCACAAGAATGGAAAGTACATGGAGCTTGACCAATAGATGCTCTAGACCTCTTATGCCACATCCAGCGGTATTCAGACTTTGCAGAAACTGCAGAGTTCGGAACCCTGCACACTGGCGACTGGTGGACTTTTCCTAAATCTACTTCCAATGATCTAGCCTACTCCACCAACGCTCGGAATCCCAATAACTTCGGTCCTACCAATAGTACTGGTAAATCATCGCTCAGGATGTTATAAAATCTATTAACTATAGTTTGCTAATCCTCCAACACAAACTGTGCATAGCGCCTTATCATGACAAATACATGTAAATACTCATCAACTGAGTGCGCTCCCTTCAACAGATGCATGTTCATTTTCTGATCTGAGGCTCTTCTTATTGCAGTTTGCTCCATAATACCAACCAACATTGACGACATCCCAGGGACAAGGCGACAGATATACCTCACATGATGGGTATTAATCATAGCGAACACTTCTTCGACTACTACTCGAATGGCTTCAGCCGAAGGAGGGGTCGCAAGCATGTCATTAGGGGCACTTATTTCCGCAGTGCCGACGTTGTGATTGCTCTGCACCACTTTTAGTCACCAATAATTGTGAAACACTCAATTAGGAGACAAATAGATTGCCAAAATGCTATCATTGGAACACACAGGTTCCTCAAACATGTTTATTTTCATTCCTAAGTGGATATTCTTTGGTTCTTTTATATTATAACGGCAACACACATACTAGTACTCAGTACACCTTAAAAGAATTTGTCCACGAATTCAAATAGGGAATGTAACGCCCCCATTCGTCATATAACATATAACGGTGGGTCGGGCCGGGGCCCCACGCCATATTTCACAGACAAGTAGTGGAATTCCTTGTGGAAATCAAATTCTATTCGCATCCTTAACTCAATCCATTCTAGCGTAGAATGTTTTAAGTTAAACTCAGCTCAGAGAATGTCCACTTCTATATAAACTCCACATTTCTATAGCAACACAAGGAATGTATATAACACACAAACGCTGGCCTTGAGGCGTTACAAATTTCTCTTTTCACACAATTACATTTTCGTAGATCGGCACGCAGGCCGGCCACAAATGAAATCCAAACACACTTCTTCGCATGGCCTTCAAGGGCCTTTAGCAGCAATCCATCCATTTAACTTGTTCATTCTACCTGCAGTTTGCCATCCAAGCCAAAACAGAAAACAAAGTAACGGTCAGCATTCGCTGACCCATTTATAACGATCCTACCCCCTACCCGGGGCAGTGGTTCCTTCCCTGTATGCATTGCCATTATCTATCATCAAGCATCATATGTATCATTCTCTTTATCAACCTATCAGGCACATTCACATCACAAACTCCGGTATCCACCATGAAATTCCATAAAGCTTTTCAATGACTCATCGATTGCTTGAGCCTCCACCACAACTGCAGCACGCTCTTGTCTTGCACCAGGACATACTAGCACGTCTACAGGCCTTGCCTGTCTAGTAGGCTGTGCCTGTAACACCGCAAGCACTATCTCCGTCACCACCCGTATAGTCTCCGCCGAAGGAGGCATAAGCGCTTCAATGGGTGATGCACTCTCATCAGACCGCTGGGGCTCAGACTGCCCAGCTCCAATCCTCGCCACCTATAGTCAATGTACAAAACATGATTAATCATCCATGGCATAACGGGAATTATACATTGACTACACACACATGTACCGCACGTACATGAAATACATTCCTAGTGGACATTAGTGAGTTCAATAATGTTCTCTCCCTCCCAAACAATCTCAACCTGGCTCTGATACCACTTTGTAACGCCCCTATTCGTCATATGGCATATAACGGTGGGTCCGACCGGGGCCCCATGCCATATGTCACAGACAAGTAGTGGAATTCCTTGTGGAAATCAAATTCTATTGATACATACCTGCATGAGTTTACCAGATTGGGGCGATATGTGGGGTCTACCTTTGTAGTGGAAGCGCGAAAGACAAATCGCTTTTATGTGGACTGCGGGATGAGTTGAGATTATTACTCCCTATTTCGGTAAACCAAGGCTTCCAAGCATTGGTAGATACGGCCCATGCCCTGGAAGAGGATTTGAAGCGGGTACAAGAAAAGAAAAAACTAGACGTGGCGAAGCCAGACTTCAAAGTGCCACAGTCAGAGCAGGAGTTGAGAAGACGAGAGAAGAAAAGGTTTAGGCCTGATGATTTAGCTCCGTCGACTGTTTCTTCGGGGGCGACCTATGGGCAAGGACGTGTTCACACAATTACATTTTCGTACATCGGTACGCAAGCCGGCCACACATGAAATCCAAACTCACTTCTTCGCATGAACTTCAAGGGCCTTTAACAGGAATCCATCCATTCCACTTGTTCATTCTACCTGCAATTTGCCATCCAAGCCAAAACAGAAAACAAAGTAACGGTTAGCATTCGCTGACCCATTTATAACGATCCTACCCCCTACCCGGGGCAGTGGTTCCTTCCCTATATGTATTGCCATCATCTATCATCAAGAATCATATATATCATTCTCTTTATCAACCTATCAAGCACATTCACATCACAAACCCCGGTATCCACCAGACGCTCCGTGCACTCAGGGCACCTTCTTGGCGTACCGGGCATCCCAGTCGTACACCGCCGATTAGAGGTACTTCACTTGTTGGTTGGACGGCTCAATCCTAGTCCACCAGTCTCACAAGCTGGCGACATCCCGTCCATACCACTCAGAGGTACAACCTCCCCAGCATCACAAATAACTAGAGCAGATCGACCCACCATTGTGGTGTAGCAGGCTGGGTTATCGTTGCTCCCCAGGCATTCCACCAATCGACCCCTCACCTATTTCCTGATCGACCCACCATTGTGGTGTAGCAAGGCGGGTGCTTGCTTCCCGGGTCATGCCACCAATCGATCCCTTCTAACCAGATCAACCTACCCTAGTGGTTTAGTCGGCCGGGTACTCGCTTCCCGGGTGCACCACCAATTGATCTCTCTTCAACCAGGAGCTTAACCAAAGCCTCCTCACATCCATAATTCACATTCATACAGCCATACCACAATCATAAATCTTTCATGGGATGATCTTTCACCCTCAGTGGGTGAAGAAAGGATGCCCACGATTTTGGATGTTAATCTAGCTGCTGAAGAGCCGGGTGTGACCTTACTACCCTGGCGCTCCTCCTCTGTTGAATTAAAATGAAAGGAGTTGCTTCTGCACAAAGCGCAGAGTTTTGCTTACAATCGCGTGATGGAGAAGGGTAGGGGCAGGGGAGACTTGTCTTACTTGGGCCCTAAAGCTCTCCCCTCTTCCTCATCTCGGGTGTCTGGGTGGATCTATCACAAATCGACGTTTAGCTGAAAAGTGAGTGATCTTCGAGGCAGTCTCCATTTGTCTTGTTGCTGCTAGCATTTTATTTGCTTAATATTATGTGTGATTTTGAATTGTATTTCTCTGCGTATCAAACTTTTACTACCTGAACAATGTATAAAACTGTTAATACAGGTATTTGGTCCACCATAAGGTCGGTAAAGAAAAGGGCTTCTGGGAGACGACCCAATTTAGCTGCATTTAATTTAAAAGTGATGTGTTAGATCTAATATACTCTAGAGGGGGTGAATAGAGTATTTGTAGGTCCTTATAAAACTATTACAGCTTCTGCTGTAATTAAAAGATGCAGAATTAAAATAAAATAAATAATCACACAGCAGTCCTAAAAACACAAGCATAGCAAGAACAAAAAGAAAAGGGGCAAGCAGATGACACAAGATATTTTATAGTGGTTCCCCAACCTGGTTAAATCCACTCTTCTACCACCCTGGTAGGAATCCACTACAGGTTTTGATCAGGTGACTACCACCAATAAGCTTTTGATCAGGTGCTCCAAAACCAACCTCAAGTATTTTCTAAGGAGACTTGTGAACCAGAATAATTTTGAAGGGAATTAAAACCCTTTACAGAGGTGGGGATGAGAGAGTGATGAGGTCTTCTCTTTCTCAATAAACTGAGAAGACTTAAGTGGATTCAGTGATGTTGTCAAAGCTCCCCCTGAGATGTAGAAGAGTTCAGGATAACTAGAGCTTTGCATAGGGTTATAGGCCTTCAAGCTTTCAGCCTTGATCAGAGAGATCTTCAGGAACTTCTTTGACAGATGGAAGATTTGTTGTCCTGTGAAGTGTCCTAGAGAGTTTGAAGAATGAATACTCTTGATATTTGAATGATTATTCTTCTTCTTCAGACGACAGATGATGTTCAGGTCAAGGGCTTTCTTCTATATCAGAACTCTTGTGTAAGATTGAGAGCAGACGTGTTGTGTATTTCTTGTCTGATTCAGTAATCTTCTCTCTATATATTATTCTGATTTTATTTCTATTCATGTCTCTATAAGAAAAGAGAAAAATCACTTTTTATATTTTTTGTGGAAATTGGTCTTTCGAATTTTGAATTCCTTCTACATTCAATGCTGACGACCTAGAGAATAAGCAGCATTGAATAATTTCTCCAACTGTCCTGTGGAAAAATGGCAAGCAATAATCCTGGAGAATATCCTAATCAATGCTCATCTAACGGTTATATTCATAGAATGTTAGAGCATTGATTAACCAGGAATTATTGCAGTAATAATTAGGACAGGGCTGAAAATGACTTAGTCTGGAATCATCGAACAGATGACAGAAATCGTTGAGCTGAGTTCAAAGTTTGTAACGCCCCAGATTTTTCTGCGATTATTTAATTCTCGTTTGGTGTTACGTTGACGCGTTTCCGGCTTGTGTCGTTGGTTATAGCGTGGTCTTAGCTCTTTAGGTTCCTTGTGTGGTTGTTGGTAGCCTATTTGGCAAGATTCTCTAGCAAGTCGGGTCGTTTGGGGTGACTCGGTGAGGCCTCTCGCGAGATGCTTGTGTTTTGGATTCGAGTGGTGATAACCCGAGTTTTGTTCGTCGAAAGTTGATTTCGACTCCGTCGTTGCGTTCGTAGCGTGGGTATTTAGCTACGGTGCAAATTTCGTCGAATTCTGAGAATGTTCGGGTTTCGCGTCGTTTTGTATTTTATTTATATTAATGCGATATTATATATTATATATAGATATTTTGTTCAAATAGTAGCAGTTATGGTGAATAGGTGGCTGGCAGCATTTGGATTGGCTAAGAATAGAAAATATTTGGGATTTAGCCCCTATCTATATATAGCCTTAATTAGAAAAGCGACTGTTGATGTTCTTTGTATTTTTCGGAATACAATCGCCGTCCCTATGCAAGAGAGGAAAACCGGCGGGCTGCCCTTGCCTTCCATCGCCGATTCCCGGAGTTTTAGCGGGCAAAATTCGACTTCGAAGGAGGATTAGGATTGCTCTCACCTAGACCTACACTCCGACGTAATTTTCGTCTTGTACTGTGCTGCTGGTGCAGAGTGAGAGGAAGGGGCCGACCAAGCTTCGCTGGAATTTAAGGCAAGTGGTGCTCCTACCCTTGCCAAGCATTTCCCCTTTTCATGTTCATATTTGCTGTTATCATACATTTTCCCGAGATCGTTTATTGTTATCTATTTTCCAGTCAAAATCATCGGATCTTGAACCATGAATGCTCCTTTATGTTTTTTTTTCACCTTCTCAAGTTCTGAAGCTCCAAGTTTTCGGTCGGGCTGCTGTAGTCTTGTCTTTTATCAAATTGTTGCCTATTAGTCACAGATAAGATAGTATTTAGCCTATTTCTTAATCCTTCCTTGCTGTTAAGGTTTGCCCAGTTCGGGTGCTGGAAGTAGTGAAGATGAGTGTTCGATTTAACCTTCATGTATTGTGGTCGTAGCCGAGTAGGTTAGGTAGCATTAGATTTGAATTTTTTGCTAAAGTTCTGTTTGGAAGCGTTGACAGCGTTGAGTGCACTCAACGCTGCCAGATCGACGAAGATCGTCGATCTTAGTTCGACGAAAATCATCGAACTGAGATCGACGATCTCCGGTTGCCTTAGATTGACGAAGATCTTCGATCGAAGTTTGACGAAAATCGTCGAATTGAGATCGACGATCTCTGGTTGCCTTAGATCGACAAAGATTGTCGATCTAAGTTCGGCGAAAATCGTCGAACTAAGATCGACGATCTCCGGTTGCCTTAGATCGACCAAGATCGTCGATCTGAGTTCGACGAAAATCGTCAAACTGAGATCGACGATCTCCGGTTGCCTGTGATCGACGAAGATCGTCGATCTGAGTTCGACGAAAATCGTCGAACTGAAATCGACGATCTTCGTTTCCCGGTGATCAGAGTTCAACAAAAATCGTCGAATTGAGATCGTTTATTCCCTTAAGCTGAGATCAACGTTTATCCTTTTCATTTTCTTTTCTTCCTGAGTGATTACCTCCTAGGTGGGGATGTCTTGTCGGCCATTCGTTTCTTCCTTTGTTTTTGAGGGCCGAATCATCGGTTATGACAGGTAGTGATATTCTGACACTCTAAAGGAGTGGGATGTTTTGTGTGCGAGTCGTGGCCGCCACCTTTTAGTCCCAAGTACGGGCTGGGTATTACTGTGGCCGCCACCTTTAATCCCAGGTACGGGCTGGGTATGTGGTGGCCTTGTGCTGATGCAGTGAATTTTTTTGTTGGAACTGTTTGTTTGGGGGACTGTTTTTGATCACCAACTCAAGTCCATGTTGTTTTTTTACTACTGTCATTACTCAAGCAAGGATTGTTAGATGTTTTCTTCCTTTATAGATTGCAACATGTTGTTGGTATACTTTTGCCTTGTAGCCTCTTCAGGATTTGAGCAGGGCTTGTTGTTGTTTCCTTATACTTGGTGTACTTTGGATTACTTTGGACAGCCTTTATTTTTACTGTCATGATTACTTACTCTCTTTCATTCTATTTTGATATAATGCTCTTATTCAGATTTTCTTGTTTTACTTGCTGAGGTATTCTTTTCTTCTCTGAATGCCTCAGGTTCTGATTAGTAGTCGAGTAGGCGGCTAGTTTTGCTGTGCTGTTGCTGGTGATCTCTTGTACTGTAGAGATCAGTTTTTTGGTCTTGTGAGGTAGTTTTCTGTTTTTCTTACAGACATACATGCTCGCCAATGGGTTCGTGTCAGGTTGTTGACGCCCGCTGGTGGTTTTTACTTGTGATACTAGATATGTTTCTTTTACTGCTGCCTTTCTGGAGATAGTCTACTTGCTCATGGGAAGATTTATGCTAGGTTGCTAGTTACTTTTAAACATAAAAACACTAATATAAGTATATCTCATGATCAGCATGTTTATAAAACTCATACACTACTTTCCATGCAACGTAAAAAGGATCATTTTCTTACTTATAATATAAACTAAATCTACAGTCTTGCATAGTATAAGTTGACCTCGGGGGTCACTTATGCACTCTCATAGGATGTCAAATATAAATAAAGTATTTTCCACTGCGTATAAGTATAGTTTTAAAACTGTGGACTAGATGATCCACTGACCCGAGGGATACGACCTTTAAAATGTAACTAATTTTCTAATCATTAAACTTATGAATTTTCATAGTCTAGTTAGATGGTGTTCTCCTGAGCATCGACAGTTATCCGCTGCTCGACGTGGCATCATGACAAGTGTTTTCTCATACTCTGATACTTATTAAATTCGGAGAAAATGCAGGTTGTGACAGTTGGTATCAGAGGGAGGTTGCTTGACAATTTGTCGGGCAACCTTTCCTTGTAGGTATTAGATCTTTAGTATCATATCATACACACACCGATATGTCATCAACATGTCTTGGCTGAAGCACGAACACTATACTCATAGCATAACATGAATTATACGGGGCATATTATGTAGTATGGGATGCATAATATGTGTCTGTATATGGATCCACCATAGGGGAAACATGTGAGGGTTATGTAGTATGGGATGCATAACCTCACCACATGAATGCGACTAGCACGTTTCTTTTTCGTTGCATGAGAATGTTATGTAGTATTGGATGCATAACATTTTCATGTGTACGCCACTCATGACATACATTAGGGCCTTTTTAGAATACATAGAACAATCATGCATAGCATAACATTGCATAAGCACAACGTGCTAAGCTAAAGATTTACAGGATGACATATGTACACACATGCTTTTAAATCAGAAAAAGAATATAAATTCATGCATTCCCGATCTAGGTACAAGAGTTATTTGATGGTGGTTAACCATCCTAGGTTAGGCATAGCATCACTTTTGTTAAAAAAAAATTCCCAGAGCAAGTATAGCAGTTAAAGGTTCATATTTATGTATGTATTGTCTGTACTGGTAGTTTGTTCCAACTATTGTACTAGGTTTGGACCTCAGTTTTTATGGTTTTGGGATGATGAGACGTCCTTCGTCTAGGTCGACTCCCCTGTCTGAGGGTGAGTCCTCAGGAGCGCAGAGTGATGCGGTGATCGAGAGCCTGCGACAGAGCAATGATTCCTTGACCAGGCAGTTGGTGGAGATGCAGGCCCAGATCCAGTCTCTGGTGGCAGTTGTGGCAGGACAGACTCAGGGGGTGCAAGCCCCTGCGGGGGGGGGGGGGGGGGGGGGGTGGGGGTTAGCTGCCCCTCCTCCTCGTCCTCCCCTGAGACCTCCAGTGGTGGTGCCAGCAGAGATGGCCTTTATTTATCAGTTTCAGAGACTTAGCCCTCCTACATATGATGGGAAGGCAGATTTCTTGGTCATAGATGATTGGCTGATCTCCATGGAGGAGATGTTCTCGTACACCGATGTTACAGATGATCAGAGAGTGATGATAGCCGCCTATCAGCTAAAGGGTTTAGCTAACAGCTTGTGGCTTACGGAAAAGGAGAGCTTGGTGGTTGGTTGCTCTTGGGGATTATTCAAGGAGATACTCTTGAGGAAGTTCCTTCCTTCGGTCGAGCGTGACCGACTAATGAACGATTTCATTCACCTGAAGTAGAGGCAACTCACGATCAGTGAGTATGAGATAGAGTTCAGTAAGTTGAGCCAGTTTTCCCTTGGGTTGGTGAGTGTTGAAGCAGATCAAGTCAAGCGGTTCCTTGGTGGCTTGAGGAGCGAGGTTCAGTAGTTGGCCAGTGCTTATGGATCAGAGACTTATGCAGGGGTAGTGGAGGCTGCTTTGAAAGTGGAGGCAATTGAGACTGCAAATAACAGAGGCCAGCAAATGAGGAAGGACAAGAGGAAGTCTGCTGAAGAGAAGAACACCCAGGTACCCAGTGCTGCTTCGGGAAAGAAGAGTAAGGTAGAGTGTAGCTTCTGCGGCCGGCCAGGCCACCTTGTTGAGAGGTGTTTCAAGAAGGCGGGAGCTCAGAAGAAGGAGCAAGTTCATGCTATTCAAGGTGCTCCTAGGAGGGATGTTTCTTGTTCTGTTTGTAAGCGACCCGGGCATGATGCTGCCCAGTGCTGGTCCAAGGATAAAGTCTGCTATCAGTGTGGACAGAAGGGCCATATCAAGACTAGGTGTCCTTAGGTCCAGCCTGTTCTTCAAGAAGTTCCACTTCAGGCTTTACCTCCACCTCAGCGTGTGGACAAGGGCAAAGGAAAGCTGATCATGATCTCTTCCGAGGAGGATCAAACTTCGACTCAGGTCATCTCAGGTTAGTTGTTTCCCTATCCTGAAAGTTTTATTCGCTAGAAAGGTTATAGTTTTTGTTTTGGTAGTTCCTTAGTTGCTTATATACTCTTGTAGGGAAATTTAGGTGAAGAACCGCTGGGCGCGTGTTCAGTTCGACTCCGGCGCTACCCACTCGTTTGTGGCTAGAGATTTTGTAGAGCGATATCGGTTGATTCTAAATCAAGTTCATGATACCTTCCGCGTCAAGTTCCCTTTTGGTGAATCTGTGTTATCAGATTTGGGCATTTTGGACTGCCCTGTTTTGTTGGGGGACTTTCTTGCGAAGGCAGACTTGAAGATGATCGATCTAGAGGACTTCGATGTTATTCTGGGCATGGACTAGTTGTCTAAGTATGATGCGATTATTCAGTGTAAAGGGAAACACTTGGACTTCATCAAGGACAACGGTCAGCCTGGAAGTGTGTTTGCTGATCCGTGCCAGGATACTCCTATCATTTCTATGGTATGTGCTCAGAAGCTGTTTCATTCTGATTGTTTTGCTTGTTTACTCTCGGGGGTTGGGACTGCTGTCAGTGTACCGCGCTTGGAGGAGATTCCTGTTGTACGTGGTTTCTCTGATGTTTTTCCTGATGACCTTCCTAGTCTTCCCCCCGAGCGGGATGTTGAGTTTGTGATTGATTTGGAACTGGGTACGCGTCCTATTGCTAAGGCACCTTACCGGATGGCCCCTCGTGAGTTGGAGGAGTTGCGAGTCCAGTTGGACGAGTTGTTGGCAAAAGGCTTTATTAGGCAGATTTCGTCGCCTTGGGTTGCTCCTGTTCTATTTGTGAAGAAGAAGGATGGGTCGATGAGACTGTGCATCGATTATAGCGAGCTGAACAAATTCACCATTAAGAACAGGTACCCTCTGCCGAGGATCGATGACTTATTTGATGAGTTGCGTGGTAGCACGATGTTTTCATAGATCGATCTTCGTTCTGGCTATCATCAGCTCAGGATCCGTGAGGCAGATATTCCACGGACTGCGTTTAGATCAAGGCATAGACACTTCGAGTTTCTAGTGATGTCGTTTGGTTTGACCAAAGCACCATTAGCTTTCATGGATATGATGAACCGGGTGCTCAAGGACTTTCTAGACAAGTTCGTGGTGGTATCCATCGATGATGTGTTGATCTACTCTCGCAGTGCTGAGGAGCATGAGCAGCATCTGCGCTTGGTTCTATCGGAGTTGAGGAACCACAAGTTATTCGCCAAGATGAGCAAGTACGAATTTTGGTTGCCTCAGGTCTCGTTTCTGGGCCACATGGTGAATAAGGATGGGATCTCGGTCGACCCAGAAAAGATCGCAGTAGTGATGGATTGGAGTAGGCCGGGCATGCCCAAGGATATTAGAAGCTTCCTAGGGTTGGCCGGCTACTACAGGAGGTTCGTGGAGGGTTTCTCTACCCTAGCTGCACCTTTGACCAGAATGACTCAGAAGAACACAGCCTTTGTTTGGAGCGAGAAGTGCGAAGAAGCCTTCCTGGAACTAAAGAACAGATTGTGCACTGCTCCAGTTCTGACCCTACCTACTGAGGGTGCGGAGTATGATGTGTACGTGGATGCTTCACATGTTGGTCTGGGTTGCGTGTTGATGCAGGTTGGAAAAGTGATTGCGTATGGGTCAAGGAAACTAAAGAATCATGAGAGAAATTACCCAACGCATGACCTTGAGTTTGCAGCGGTGATTTATGCGCTAAAGCTATGGAGGCATCTACTTTATGGTGCTCAGTGCAAGATCTTCATAGATCATAAAAGTCTAAAGTACATGTTCACTTAGAAGGAGTTGAATCTGCACCAACGGCGGTGGCTAGAGTATGTGGTCGATTATGATATGGAGATATAGTATCATCCGGGCAAGGCCAATGTGGTGGCCGACACCCTAAGCTGGAAGATGGGGAAGATCTTTAATCTCACCGCTGATCGTTTAGTGGAAGAGTTCCTCCCGATGGATATCTCTGTGGGACACTGTGACGTGCAGAGCATTTTGGCAGTGGCAGAGCCGTTTTGGATTTCACTTACCAGGTTGCACTAGAAGGATGATCCGGATCTTCTGCACTTATACCTCAAGACTGAGAGAGGGGAGTTGCCGGATTTTTCTATCGATGATGGGGGTACTTTGAAGTACCGCGACAGGTTTTGCATCCCCGCTGTTGGGGACATCAGGGTTATGATATGCAGAGAGGCTCATGGATCCAGTGTTGCCTACCATCCAGGCTCTACAAAGATGTACCATGAATTGAAGCAAATCGCCTGGTGGTGTGGGATGAAGGGGGACATAGCCCGATTTGTTGCTGAGTGTCAAACTTGCAAGCGTGCGAAGGCCGATCATGGAAGGCCTGGTGGCAAGTTGACTCCGTTGGATATCCCGACTTGGAAGTGGGAGAGTATTTCTATGGACTTCATTACGGGCTTACCGAGATCTCCAAGGGGATTTGATTCAGTTTGGGTGATCGTGGACCAATTAACGAAGTGTGCGCACTTCATACCCTATAAGATAGATTAACCGATGAAGAAGATAACAGAGCTGTACTTGGACGAGGTCATCAGATTGCACGGTGTGCCAGTTAGCATCATTTCGGATCGAGACTCCCGTTTTACTTGTCATTTTTGGCAGAGTCTGTAGGAGGGTTTGGGTACAGATTTGAGTTATTCTACTGCTTACCACCCTCAGACCAATGGGAAGACAGAGCGGGTGAACCAGATAGTTTAGGATATGATCAGATGCTACATTTTGGACCACGAAGGAGCGTGGGTTGAGCGTCTACGGCTTATGGAATTTGCATATAATAATAGTTATCAAGAGAGCTTGCAAATGGCTCCGTTCGAAGCTCTGTATGGGAGACGCTGCAGAACTCCCTTGTTTTGGACCGAGGTCGGTGAGAGGCCTATGATGGGTCCGGATGCGCTCGAGGAAATGGAAGTCACAGTGAAGCTTATTCGAGAAAAGCTTCGTATAGCTCAGGAGAGATATGAGAAGTACGCCAACCGGCATAGGTCTGACTTGTAGTTTTCTGTAGGGGACCTTGTGTTTCTTAAGGTTTCCCCGATGGTTGGTGTTAAGAGGTTCGGTAAGAACCAGAAATTGGATCCGAGGTATGTGGGCTCGTTTAAGATTGTTGAGCGGATTGACGTGTTAGCATATAGGCTGGATTTGCCAACAAACTTCCCAGATGTTCATAATGTAATTCATGTAAGCCAATTACGGAAGTGTGTGCGAAGCAGTGGGCAAGTTTTGGATGTTGTGCCCCAGTTGGAGCCTAATCTTTCATATGTTGAGGTGCCGGTCCGCATCTTGGATACTCAAGATCGGGTGTTGCGGACAAATTCTATCCCGATGGTGAAAGTTCTATGGAAGAATCAGGATTTGGAAAGCCCGACTTGGGAGCTAGAGTCGGCTATGAGGGAGGCTCACCCTCAACTCTTCCCCTGATTTGATTGGTATGTTTCTTTCTAGTAGCTCTTATTTTGTTACTTTCCTTCTATGGTAGAAGTAGTGTATATAAAGTTTCGGGACGAAACTTTCTTGTAGGGGGAGTGACTGTAACGCCCCCGATTTTTCTGCGATTATTTAATTCTTGTTTGGCGTTACGTTGACGCATTTCCGGCTTGTGTCATTGGTTAGAGCATTGTCTTAGATCTTTAGGTTCCTTGTGTGGTTGTTGGTAGCCTATTTGGCAAGTTTCCCTAGCAAGCCGGGTCGATTGGGGTGACTCAGTGAGGCCTCTCGAGGGATGCTTGTGTTTTGGCTTCGAGTGGTGATAACCCGAGTTTTGTTCGTCGAAAGTTGATTTCGACTCCGCCGTTGCGTTCGTAGTGTGGGTATTTAGCTACGGTGCAAATTTCGTCGAATTCCAAGGATGTACGAGTTTCAAGTCATTTTGTATTTTTTTATATTAATGCGATATTATATATTATATATAGATATTTTGTTTAGATAGTAGCAGTTATAGTGAATAGGTGGCTGGCAGCGTTTGGATTGGCTAAGAATAGAAAATATTTGGGATTTAGCCGCTATCTATATATAGCCTTAATTAGAAAAGCGATTGTTGATGTTCTTTGTCTTTTTCGGAATACAACCACCGTCCCTGTGCAAGAGAGGAAAACCGGCGGGCTGCCCTTGCCTTCCACTGCCGATTCCCGGAGTTTTAGCGGGCGGAATTCGATTTCGAAGGCGAATTTGGATTGCTCTCGCCTAGATCTACACTCTGACGAAATTTTCATCTTGTACTGTGATGCTGGTGCCGTGTGAGAGGAAGGGGCCGACCAAGCTTCGCTAGATTTTGAGGCAAGTGGTGCTCCTACCCTTGCCAAGCTTTTCCCCTTTTCATGTTCATATTTGCTGTTATCATACATTTTCCCATGATCGTTTATTTTGCTCTGTTTTCCCATCAAAATCATCGGATATTGAACCATGAATGCTCCTTTATGTTTTTTTGTCACTATCTCAAGTTCTGAAACTCCAAGTTTTCGGCCGGGCTGCGGTAGTCTTGTCTTTTAACAAATTGTTCATGATTAATCTCTGATTGGATAGTATTTAGCCTATTTCTTAATCCTTCCTTGTTGTTAAGGTTTGCCCAGTTCAGGTGATGGATGTAGTGAAGCTGAGTGTTGGATTTGAACTTCCTGTATGGTGGTCATATTCGGGTACGTTAGGTAGCATTAGATTTGAATTGTTTGCTAAAGTTCTGTTTGGAAGAATTGACAGCATTGAGTGCACTCAACGCTACCAAATCGACGAAGATCGTCGATCTGAGTTCGATGAAAATCGTCGAACTGAGATCGATGATCTCTGGTTGCCTTAGATCGACGAAGATCGTCGATCTGAGTTCGACGAAAATCGTCAAACTGAGATAGATGATCTCCGGTTGCCTTAGATCGACGAAGATCGTCGATCTGAGTTCGACGAAAATCGTCAAACTGAGATAGATGATCTCCGGTTGCCTTAGATCGACGAAGATAGTCGATCTGAGTTCGACGAAAATCGTCCAACTGAGATTGACGATCTCCGGTTGCCTGTGATTGACTAAGATCGTCGATCTGAGTTTGACAAAAATCGTCGAACTGAGATCGACGATCTCCGTTTCCCTGTGATTAGAGTTCGACAAAAATCGTCGAATTGAGATCGTTTATTCCTGTAAGCTGATATCGACGTTTATCCTTTTCATTTTCTTTTCTTCCTGAGTGATTACCTCCTAGGTGGGGATGTCTTGTCGGCCATTCGTTTCTTCCTTTGTTTTTGAGGGCCGAATCGTGGGTTATGGCAGGTAGTGTTATTTTGACACTCTAAAGGAGTTGGATGTTTTGTGTGCGAGCCGTAGCTGCCACCTTTTAGTCCCAAGTACGGGTTGGGTATTGTTGTGGCCGCCACCTTTTAATCCCAGGTACGGGCTGGGTATGTGGTGGCTTTGTGCTGATGTAGTGAATTTTTTTGTTGGAACTGTTTGTTTGGGGGACTGTTTTTGGTCTCCAACTCAGGTCCATGTTATTTTTTTACTACTGCCATTACTCACAAGCTACGATTGTTAGATGTTTTCTTCCTTTATAGATTGCAACATGTTGTTGGTATACTTTTGCCTTGTAGCCTCTGCAGGATTTGAGCAAGGCTTGTTGTTGTTTCCTTATACTTGGTGTACTTTGGCTTACTTTGGACAGCCTTTGTTTTTACTGTCATGTTTACTTACTCTCTTTCATTCCATTTTGATATAATACTCTTATTCAGATTTTCTTGTTTTACTTGCTGAGGTATTCTTTTCTTCTCTGAATGCCTCAGGTTCTGATTAGTAGCCGAGTCGGCGGTTAGTTTTGCTGTGTTGTTGCTGGTGATCTCTTGTACTGTAGAGATCTATTTCTTAGTCTTGTGAGGTAGTTTTCTGTTTTTCTTACAGACATACATGCACGCCAGTGGGTTCGTATCAGGTTGTTGACGCCCGCTGGTGGTTTTTACTTGTGATACTAAATATGTTTCTTTTACTGCTGCCTTTCTGGAGATAGTCTATTTGCTCATGGGAAGATTTATGCTAGGTTGATAGTTACTTTTAAACCTAAAAACATTATTATAAGTATATCTCATGATCAGCATGTTTATAAAACTCATACACTACTTTCCAAGAAACGTAAAAAGGATCATTTTCTTACTTATAATATAAAATAAATCTAGAGTCTTGTATAGTATAAGTTGACCTCGGGGGTCACTTATGCACTCTCATAGGATGTCAAATATAAATAAAATATTTTCCGCTGTGTATAAGTATAGTTTTAAAACTGTGGACTAGATGATCCACCGACCCGAGGGATACGGCCTTTAAAATGTAACTGATTTTCTAATCATTAAACTTATGAATTTTCATAGTCTAGTTAGATGGTGTTCGCCTGAGCGTCGACACTTATCGCCTGTTCGACGTGGCATCACGACACGTGTTTTCTCATACTCTGATACTTCTTAAATTCGGAGAAAATACAGGTTGTGACACAGTTCGTCGAGCAGAGTTGTTGTGTTTGTCGATCAGATAACTTCTGTTTGTCGAGCTGAGTTCTAAGATCGTCGATCTGATAACAGAATTGTATGCTTCAGAAACTTTGCCTTTTCTGTGTCTGAAGTTCGTCGAGCTGAGTTTCTAGAGTTGTCAAATATTCTGTGTGGTGTCGACACAACCTTTCCAAAGTGTCGACTGATGATCTGGGTGTCAACACAAGTTCTTCTAGTGTCGACTCAGTTGGTGTCGACATATACTCTGAGTGTCGACACAAGTTCTTCTAGTTCTAAGTTGTTGAAGTAGATAATCCAGAATTCGTCGGGCAGAGAACTAAGTTCGTCGAGCTGAGACTAGTGAACATAGTCTTGACAGAATATTGTAGTAGTCCAAAGATTCGTCGACCAAAGAATAAAGTTTGTCGAGCTCAGCTCAGAGAAATTTCTCTGAGATCGTCGAGCTGAGCACGACAATCATCGACCTGAGTTCGACGAACGTCGAACTCACTTTCCAGAGTGTTGAAATCTTCTAAGTCTTGAGTCTCTAGCAGTCTTGATGATAGCTGGTCCATGTGATGTTGACTCTAAGTACTTGTCCTAGACACTAGGACACGACTATGACCCTAGCTATATATTGTGGGTCACAAGATCCTAAGTTAGTGAACCTAGCCCAAATCAGACTAGGGATCCAACATTCTCTCCCTATTTGGGTGAGGTTACAAACTACATACTCAGACTTAAACTGAAAATAAACAAAGCAGAAAAAGCATATATCTGGTAGAGATAGATAACACTTGCAGCAGATATATATATACATGAGCTTTGTTCAGAAAATATAAAGCAGTTATAAATAATGTAGAATGATAAAGAGAGTTCAAAATCACTTCTTCTGCTTCTTTTCCTTTGGCATTGAATCATTGCTCTTGTCTCCTGCCTTTGTAAATATTATTTCTCTGTTAGGATCTGAAGCTTGCAAACTGGTCATGGTCATGTTAGCAACCCCTATAATCTTCAGAGATGTAGCCCTGGGGACAACTGCTTCTGGGTGCAACTTCATGTAGTAATCCACCTTGAAAATCATGTTAGCTTTATCAAATCTCTTAAGTTCCTCTTTCCTATACTTTGACATGGTAGTATATTCAGAGGGATCCTTTCCTTCAACTTTGGCCTTATTAATCAGAGAAAGGCCTACAAGTTCCTAGAACCTGACCATTCTAGTAGTAGTAGCTGTTTCAGGATCTTCAAAAGGAACAGGAGGAGAGGATGGTATTTTAGAGCCTTCAGCTGGTTGATTTTCAGTGGATTGTTGTTGTTGTAGATGATGTTGTTGCTGCTGCTGATGTTACTTTCTTGAAGAATATTGCCTGTGCTGGCAGCTTTCATGATGAGATCTCCCTTAATGTCTTTGATATGTTTGAATAGGGGCAGATCTTTGAGACCTAGAACCTGAAGCACCAGCAATTAGAGGAGGTGGAGGAGGTGGAACTTTTCTGTATCTTTGAACTAGAGGAGGAAAGTATCTTCTGCTTTTCTTCCTCTCCTTCTGCTGATTTTTAGATAGCCACATCCAGGCTGGCATCCCTTTGTATGGATTTATCTTTTGGAGAATATAATAAGGAGTGTCATTGTTTGGATTAGGCTTAGGAGCAGGAAGAGGAGGATCTTTTCTTTTCATGGATACTAGCTTCCTCTTTGGTTCATCATCATCCTCATCATCACTATCCTCATCATCAGATCTTTGAGTATTATCATATAAATCATTCAGATCCTTAAGTTCCTCAGCAGAAATGATAGGCTTATCAGGTTGAGAAGGAGCTTGAGCAGGAATATCAACAGGACCTGGAGGAGAAGCCATATAAGAAGCTGGAGTGTCATCAACTCTGACAGTGCTTTCAGTAGCTGCCTTTTCCTCTTATTAAATGTCAGCCAAGATCACATCATCTAGATCTGGCAATGGAGAGTGATCCATGATATAACTAGGAGCAGAAGAAATTATTGGAGCTGGAATAACTATGGGCTCATGAACAACAATACGATCACTAAGTTTCTTTGCAACTTGTGGACTTAATGGGGATGTATATGGTGCAATAGCCAAGGATGGCTTAGTAGTATGTTCTGCTGTAAGACATCTCAAAACTACAAATTCAGAATTATTCAACAAATTCTCTAAATCAACTGTGGGATTAATGATGAAATCACCACCAGTAATTATTTTCTCAGAGACTGACTCTTCCAAGTCCATGTTAGAATCAATAAAATTAATAAAATCAATATCATATGTATCAATATACTCTTTACAATCTACTGCTACTGTTGCTGCCTCTACTGCTGGAGCTGCTACTGCTGGAACTACTGCAGCTTCATCATCAGACATCTCCCCCTACATGGTTTCAGTAAGACCTGAAGCCAGGCCCCTGACTGAAGATGGGGCAGTAGTGAGGGCAGTGATCTGTGTAGATAGGGTAGTAATTGAAGTAGCAAGAGGTGAATGGACTCTACTATTAGTGTTTTGAGAAGGGGAGTGGGGAGGGAAATGAGAGAAGTAATTGTTCAGGTGTCCAATGGTGGAGTGGTAGATGGTGTTGTAGAAGGTGTAGAAGTGGGAACTGTGGGAAGGATAGGAGGTGGAGCATCTGGTATGTGAGCATCTGGAGGGGATTCATGTTGAGGGATGGTAGATGTTTATGGGGATGGACGGGTGGCATCTTCCTTGTGGGTGTTTGGAGGAAAAGGGGAATTTGGAGGTGATGGAGGTATATTGAAAAATGGTATGGAGGATAAATGAGGAGGAAGTGGAGATGATGGAGGAGTTGGTGCTGGTGAGGCATGTTGAGATTATGGTGGAGTAGGAAGTTTAGTAGGGGATGATGGAGGTGTGGGAGAGGGATGGATTTGTGTTGCTGGAAGGTGGGCTTGAAGAGATGGTGGCGTTGGATGAATCTCTTCAGTAGGTTGGGGAGTGGCTATAACAGCCCTGGTGCCTTCAAAAGCTGGGGTGGAAGAGGTAGAAGCCTTGAAGGGCTTAGTTATGGTCCTCTCCCACCTGCCAAACAAGGCACATGTAAGCATTTTGCTGACATTAATGAATATGGTCTGGGAGACCAGGGATTCAGCAGCCTTCTCCTTTAGGAAGATCCCTAGGATCCTTCCAAAACACAGTTCTTTGTTATTATTTTTCTTCTTTATCAGATCAAAGATGATCTGAGCCCAATCCACTTGCTTCTTATTTATCACTGCACACATGACCAAGAACTGATGCCTTGTGATGTAGTCATGGGCAGTATGCTTGCCAAGCAAGACCTTCCCAACAATGTCTGCCAGAAACTTGTATGCTGCTGACAGATGTTTCTTCAACAATGTATTTGGGTTGTCACCAGCATAACCCATCAGACTTAGCATCATATCAAACTCTACATAATCAATTTCTAATTCCTCTTCTCCATTTGTCAAACCCAAGATTTCAGTTAAAACCGCGCGAGTTAAGGAAACAGTGTTACCCGCGATTGATTCTGTCATAGTATTTTCTTCAGATGTGGATGAAGTATAGACCCATTCTCTGATTTCTGTTCCTGCTAACTTTTTCCTTGTAGTCATCAGGTTCTTCAAATTCTTTTCTTCCAGAAGTTCCAGAATGTATAGAAAGATTGGATCCGAGTGCTGGAATGATTCGAAGTCGACATCAAATCTGTTGTCAAACTTCATAGTGGATAGAGCTCCTGCTTGAATCGCCATGGAATCACATATGTTACTTTCTTGAATGTAACTGTTCCAATCTTCACTGCTCCATATCCTTCAGACTGTCCACTTTTTGAATCACCAAAGATCACCTTTGGCCCTAGCTTAGAATTGTAATTGGTGAGATTATCCTTGCTACCTGTCATGTGCTTGGAGCATCCACTGTCCAGGTACCATGGCTGATTCACTCCTGGACAGCTCTTCTCCTGCAATGAAAACAGTTAAATATTCTTGACCCAGGTTACATTGGGTCCTTTGTTTTGTTGATATGAAAAGCTGGAAATAACTGAAAAGTCTGGTTGGGATTTATATCCTAGAGGGTGATATCTTCTAGATGGTATAACCCAATCAGCTAGAGGATTTAAAGCTCTTCTAGAATTATTTAAGTTGCAGTTATAGTTAAAATTTTGGTTAAGTCTTTCTGGGTTCGATGAATTTCTGTAAGTTCGTCGACCAGAGTTCGACGAATTGGGTTGAGATCGTCGATCTCTTCCCAGAGAATGAACATATTCATTTTATGTGTCACACTTTTGTCGACCTCAACTCGACGAACCATACAAAGTTCGTCGATTGTAGTTAGACGAATGATTATTATTGAAGTTTGCGTTCAGTGATCATCGTTCTGAGTTCGACGATCTGTTCCTATATCGTCGATCTGCGTTCGACGATAACTGCTGAACATTGTTATTTTTATCATTCTTCTGGTGTTTAATTTTGTCCTTAGCTTCAATTTATTCTAGAATTTTATTAACCTTATTTACTTGTTCAGTGTTTTACTTTCCTTTATCAGAGATAAAATTTACAGGTTTTGAAAGATGATTCCTTTTGATTAGGGTTGGTTCACTGGATGTGGCTCCTAATCTTAATCTGCATTTAATTGTTCTAGCATTTACTGTGCTGGTTATATCTAGCAATTTCAAGCTTCTCCCATTTAATGATTCTTCTAATATCTTAGCTTTGTTAAGTTCTGATTTCAGAAAAGTAATTTGTTCATTTGCAGATTTCAGTTCACTTGATAGATTTGCATTTTCAGAAGTGATGTTATCTAGATCATTCAATTTATCTCTGAGAAGTTTGATTTCCTTCTCAGAGCTTATCAATTCTAAGCATAAGTTTTTAAATTCAAATTTAAATTCATCAGATTCAAAATCATAAGATGCTAATACCTGATCTTCTGTTGACAGGTTTTCTTTATTATCTGATTCATCTATATCTGATCTACTACTGCTTGCATCAATTTCCATGAGGCAAACTTCCTTTGTCTTGGCCTCCTCTTCTTCTTTACTGGAGCTGGATGATGTGGATTCATCTTCTGTGTCACTCCATGTTTAAGGCACAAATCATGTGTCCTTTTTTGTGCTTGCTGGAAGAGGGCTTGAGGTAATGCTTGCTTCTTGATTCCTTCTCTTTTCTTCTTTCCTTCTTTTGATTTTTAGAACATTCAGACATGAAATATCCTGGTTTCCTGCACCCAAAACACACTACCTCTTTAGTGGGGGTTTTGTCATACCTTGGCTGGCTGTCATTTCTGGATGACTTCCTTCTGAAGTCTTTCCTTGCCATTTTGAAGAATCTCTTGGCAAGGAGACTCATTAGCTCTTCATTGACTATTGGAGCTCTAGTTTCTTCAGCAGCCTTTAATGTAATGGATTGTTCTTTCCTTGCTGGAGGAGGAGTCCCGTGTTCCACTCCTTCTCTGAACTTGATTAGCTGCTCAGAAGATTTGAGCTTTCCCAAGAGAGATTTAGTTGAAATCTCATTCAAGCTTCTGGCCTCTTTGATTAGCCAGATCCTGGTGTCCCAGGAGCTTGGGAAGCACATTAGGATCTTGTCATTCACTTTAGTCAAGCTGATTTCTTTATCTCAGGTCCTTAGCTCACTGATGATGGAGCTAATCCTGTTGTACATCACTTCAACTGTTTCTGCCTCATCCTTCTTGAAGTTTTCATATTGTGTGATGAGGTTTGATCTTCTATCTTTCCTCTCATCTGCTGAGCCACCAACCATTTGATTGAGAGAATCCTAGATTGCTTTTGTAGAGGTGCACTCAGCCACCTTCTGAAAGATGTCATCTGACATAGTCTGAGCCAATATGTTCATGGCTTTGGCATCAATAATCTTTGTTTTCTTTTGGGCTTTAGTCCACTCAGGTGGTGGGACTGCATTGTTGCTGGAAGATGCTGTAGATGTAGATGTCTGTGGGGGACCTGTCAAAATAGAGTTGTAGATGTCTTCATTAATAGAGTTCATGTACATCTTGATTCTTGCCTTCCAGATGGCAAACCTATTAAGGTTGCAATCTGGAGGTCTGGTGCTTGCATAATCCTTGTTCTGTGCCATGACTATGTTTATAATATAAATGAAAATGAAATAACGTTTAGATCTAACAAAGGATCTTTGGTTCAAGGTTTAGCTTGTACAAGCAAAGGAACCTGCTCTGATACCAATTGAAAGTGATGTGTTAGATCTAATATACTCTAGAGGGGGGGTGAATAGAGTATTTGTAGGTGCTTATAAAACTATTACAGCTTCTGCTGTAATTAAAAGGTGCAGAATTAAAATAAAATAAATAAGCATATAACAGTTCTAAAAAACACAAGCACATCAAGAATAAAAAGAAAAGGGGCAACCAGATGACACAAGAAATTTTATAGTGGTTCCCCAACCAGGGTACATCCACTCTTCTACTACCCTGGTAGGAATCCACTACAGGTTTTGATCCGGAGACTGCCACCAATGAGCTTTTGATCAGGTGCTCCAAAACCAACCTCAAATCTTTTGGAAGGAGACTTGTGAACCAGAATAACTTTGAAGGGAATTAAAATCCTTTACAGAGGCGGGGATGAGAGAGTGATGAGGTCTTCTCATTCTCAATAAACTGAGAAGACTTAAGTGGATTCAGTGATGTTGTCAAAGCTCCCCCTGAGATGTAGAAGAGTTCAAGAGAACTGGAGCTTTGCACAGGGTGATAGGCCTTCAAGCTTTCAGCATTGATCAGAGAGATCTTCAGGAACTTCTTTGACAGATGGAATATTTGTTGTCCTGTGAAGTGTCCTGGAGAGTTTGAAGAATGAAGACTCTTGATATTTGAATGATTGTTCTTCTTCAGATGACAGATGATGTTCTGGTCAAGGGCTTTCTTCTATATCAAAAATCTTGTGTAAGATTGAGAGCATACGGGTTGTGTTTTTCTTGTCTGATTCAGTAATCTTCTCTCTGTATATTATTCTGACTTTATTTCTATCTGTGTCTCTATAAGAAAAGAGAAAAATCTCTTTTTATATTTTCTGGGGAAATTGGTCTTTCAAATTTTGAATTCCTTCTACATTCAATGCTGACGGCCTAGAGAATAGGCAGCATTGAATAATTTCCCCAACTGTCCTGTGGAAAAATGGCAAGCAATAATCCTGGAGAATATCCTAATCAATGCTCCTCTAACAGTTATATTCAGAGAATGTTAGAGCATTGATTACCCTGGAATTATTGCAGTAATAATGGGGACAGGGCTGGAAATGACTTAGTCTGGAATCGTCGAAAAGATGACAGAAATTGTTGAGCTGAGTTCACAGTTCGTCGAGCTGAGTTGCTGTGTTTGTCGATCAGATTACTTCTGTTCGTCGAGCTTAGTTCCAGGATCGTCGATCTGATAACAGAACTGTATGCTTCAGAAACTTTGCCTTTTCTGTGTCTGAAGTTCGTCGAGCTGAGTTTCTGGAGTTGTCAAATATTCTGTGTGGTGTCGATATAACCTTTCCAAAGTGTCGACTGATGATCTGGGTGTCGACACAAGTTCTTCTAGTGTCGACTCAGTTGGCGTCGACATATACTCTGAGTGTCGACACAAGTTCTTCTAGTACTAAGTTGTTGAAGTAGATATTCCAGAATTCGTCGGGTAGAGAACTGAGTTCGTCGAGCTGAGACTAGAAAACATAGTCTTGATAGAATGCTACAGTAGTCCAAAGATTCATCGACCAAAGAATAAAGTTTGTCGAGCTCAGGTCAGAGAATTTTCTTTGAGATCGTCGAGCTGAGCATGACAATCGTCGACCTGTGTTCGACGAAAGTCGAACTCACTTTACAGAATCTTGAAATCTTCTAAGTCTTGAGTCTCTGGCAGTCTTGTTGATAGCTGGTCCATGTGATGTTGACTCTAAGGACTTGGCATGGACTCTAGTACACGACTATGACCCTGGCTATACATTGTGGGTCACAAGATCCTAAGTTAGTGAACATAGCACAAATCAAACTAGGGATCCAACATAATTTGTTTGTTCAGCGTTTTGAGTGTGCAGGCCTATTATTTGCTTGGTTGGAGATATGCATCTTGCAGGTGATTTTGTCTGGGTCGTGGGATTATTGATCAAGTTTAAAGCCAATCTTTTGGTATGCTCATCTTCTGAGCATTGGGTAACTTCTCCCCTTATCTCATTTTGATTTTAGCTTCAACATATTTTGCTGTACTTCTTAGCTTAAGTCTGGGGGAGAGCTTGTCGATGTTACCTTTGCACGTGCACTTCATTTGCATACTAGTAGCTATTTTTAATTTATTTGTTTAGTTTGTTGCATTGCACATCGTTGCACCCACATGAGCGCGTACTTAACCTTTTTGTGTATGGCGAGTCAAACTTGTTTCTTTAGTTAGATTTAGGAAAATTACCTTGCTAATATACAATTGTGAGACGCGGTAAAATGTTGACCTTGCTGTGCTCCTAGTCGAGTGATCCCGTCTCGTGTAGAAATTAAAGTAGAAATATTTTTTTTGCACGCTTCTAGTTTTATATTTTTCTAATTGTGTAAATTCTTTGTATTCTACTCAAAAAATGATGAATCCGCTGTGAATCTGACGCTAGCTTAGGGATGTGTGTAGACAGCCGTTAGATTAGTATTACTCGAGTCGGGAGGATGGATAGTCTTTCTCATTGGCTAAGAACTTGCCCCAAGCTACTATCGAAGCATTGGTGCAAGGTTAGTTAAGCGTGAGCATGATGTAGGCCATCATTTTGGCCAGGTTGAGCTTTGTACATGTTCCTAACATCTTATCCTCGCTAGCCCCATTGTGCCTACCCCTCCTTTGATTCAGGTCCACTTTTATTTCACCAAAGCCTAGCAACTGACCCTAGTCGCACACCCAAGTCTATCTTTAGTGTTTTCTAATTTCAGGATGGGGTGTTGATGCGGTGTTGTTCTTTGTGAAATTTGTGGTTATGCTCCCATGAATTTATTTGCTGGAATTGTGTAAAAGGAAAAGAAGAATTAAGAAGAAAATTTATAAAAAGAAATTTTGAAAAAGAAAGAAAATGAGAAAGGAAAAGTATAACTGAAAATCTGAAATAAGTAGTATATTTTTTGGAGTAGGCGGCACGCACACCCGTATTTTAAAAATTAGGTCTGGGTGTGTGGTGTGCCAGCGTGTTTTGTGGGTAGCGGATAGACTCTTTTTGGTGCTAGATCAGTTGGGTTTTGTGCGTAGCCTTAGTTTTTATCATTGATTACCTCGCCTTAACCCAAGCCCCATTACTACCCGAAGTCCTACGGACTCACTCTTAAAGCAAACTAGTGTCGTGGAGAGAGTGCGAACGGGCAAGCATATGGTCACCGACATTGGTGGATTCATTTGGAGGTTGTCCCGAATCCCGATCTTTGGCAATACATGCCTTAGCAGTTAGTCTATTTTCTCCCTACGCGTGACCAGAGGATTCACCGCGATTCTATTTTTGAGTAGTCATAGAATTTTTGTTACGCAGGATGAAAAGTATAAATTATTTTGAATGCTTAGAAATTTTCTCTACTATATTTTTACGCCCGCGAACATGCGACTTCGCATGGTACTCCGGATCATAATTACTGTGTTAGTTAGTTATTTTTCTAGTCTGCAAGGATCTTCTTTGCTTGGGACGCGCAAATAGGTAAGTCTAGGGGCGTGATGAGTCCCGTTTATACAGGGTTTTGCAGACCCATCTGGGCTGGTTTTCATGACTTTGCACTTCACTTTTCGGTTGTTTTTGTTGATATTTATTTCCTACTACGTTTCACATTTAGTGCACTTTTCTAGCCCGTGGGTGCGCAATTGCACATTCGATTATTAGGGGTATGCACTTGGTGCTCCCTAGGGCTCGTTCCTGTACTTTTTATTGCATTTTGTTGATTGCTGGAGGGTCCTCCTATGTGAGTTTATATTTTGTGCAGGTGGTGCATTTTCCCCCAAGGCAGGAATTCTTTCGCAAGGAAAATGCACGGTCGTGCGTTTCTTTCACGCACGGTTTGCGTGAAATCGTATGTTGTAGTTGGCTGGAAGAACGTTGAGCTGAGCTCGACAAATTTCCTCTCGCACGGTTGACGCACGGTTTCTTCGAAACTGTGCGCGAAGGAAATGTACGGATTTCCTGTAGATTCCCATTTTATTCCGTTCTGTGGGTAATCGTGTGTGTTGTTCACGCACGGGCGGCTGCGCCCGTGCGCGAGTAAAACACATGGTTTTCCTGTATGTTTCTATTTCCAGGCACTCTGTCGCTACCCGTACAATGTCGTTCACGGACGGGCGGAACTGCCCGTGTGCGAAGGAAATGCACGGGTCAATGGTTCTTCTTCCTCAGGCGTTTTCTGGATATTAATATCGCACTGTTCACGCACGGTCGTGTGCCAGACCGTGCGTGACCATGTTTTCTGACTTTTACTATTTAAGCCTTAGATTTCTTCTGGACCGGGAGATCTGTGTTTTCCCCCACCATTTCCGCCCCTTGGAGCGGTAACTGGTCCCTCCAGCCATCATTTTCTCTCTCCTCCTTGGAGGGTTGATCCAGACACCCATTCTCCTCCAAAGAGCTTGCTAAAGCTTTGTCTCCGACTACCATCGCCATTGCCGACCTCCAAGCTACTGTTTGAGTTCTTAGTTGCAGAACTTGTGAAGCATTTCGATCTGATCCGAATCAGCGACCACAACACGAATAAGATGGGTGTGAATAAGGAAGTGACAGCACTTCGGGATCCCGGATACCTTCCAAAGACCGAGCTAGGATGAGGCTCGACAACCCTTGCTTCCGGCCGTGAATCTTGGAGATCCTTCTAGTGCTTTGTTGTGTATCACCCTTTATTTTCTTTGATTTGCTTTAACCTAAACTTGTGCTAGTATGCTTGAGGTTTAATAACCATGTTTTGTTCAAAGTCTTGCTATGGTTTTGTGTGGTGATTTCTTGATCATGATGTGTGTTGATGAGCTTCATCTTTGTTAGAGAAACTTGAGTTTGGGCAATTCTAGCGACTGTTAGAAGCCCGCGTTGCTAAGAGGTGTTTACGACCCTCGATAGTTTGTTCGTCTTCGCTATTACTCTTTGGAGTAATTCACCCTGGCAACGCGGTGACGGCGACCCGCACTAGATTAATGCTTCTTAGTGTAGGAAACCAAAAATGAAACCCCTAGTTTTTACTTAGCACTTTCATTGTATGGTCGTGAACGGTAATCTTAGCGCCAACGCATCAAGTATACCATTAGAAGTTGGGATGAATAGGTTGTAGAGATTTCTACGATTAGGTGGTGCTCGGGATCGATGAAAGCTCATCTTTCCTATGGAGGGAGAGACAGGGTCAAACACATTAGGGTTCGAACCAATGTAATATAAAAGGGATCGGAATTCGGGTATTAACCAATAATATTAAGTGCCTTGCGAAAGGGAGCTTTGGGCTTCAATCCATCTTAGTTCCTAGTGCCCTCAAGAACCCTTCACGGGGTATGCCTTGGGCAGTCCTGGGCTAACCTAAACTGTAGGCAAAGCAAACTGCAAGAGTAACTAGCATAACAAGGGAATTTAGGTTGGGTCACACGGGCAGTAGGCTCGGTGGTTTTGATTTTGGGTAGGTTGGCCCGGCGAGCATTGGCTCGGTTGTTGATTGTGACGGAAAGGATAGTCCGGGGAGCTTAGGCTCGGTTGTTGATGGTGACGGACGGGATGGTCCGGGGAGCTTTGTCTCGGTTATCGATACATAAGGTTACATGTGAATAAAGTATAAGGTGGTGGTTCTTCGGTATTGGAGGGTAGATGCACCAACGCCAATACGTTTGATCGACAAATGTGGTTTTGCACTTCGTCAAGATAAGTCAGGTGGACTTGCCGGCAAAGAGTGCGTAGGAGCTCTGCTTAGAGCACTAGCGTCGAGGCGTACAATAGGACTGACTGGTAGTGCAATTACCGCTTTATAGGTGGGCGATGCCCAACACACCGCTTCAGTCTGCCACTACTGAGGTATCCTGGGAGGTTAGGCTCCAGAAAGGGGGAACTAAAGGTCTGTGTGCACAGAGTCGAGTGGGTGTGTTACACTTGCATGTTCACATCATGGCATACTTGCATGTCATAGCATCATCATTGCATATAACCCTGACACCTTTTGTATAAAGTGGTATGGGACACTTTATACTATTGTCCATACAAAACGACCCCTTAGTTTATAAGCTTGCGTAAGCGTGCTTATAAGTCAAAGTTATTAATATTTAAAAATATACATGCTTGCTAGAAAACCAACACCCTATCGTATAAATTGGTATGGGACTCTTTATACGATAGGAGCCTTGCAAAAGATCCCTTACCTTATGTGATTTCATATAAGTTAGTGTTATATTTTACTTGTTCAGCTTTTCATGCTTTTATTACTGCCACATATACTTATAGATCTGCTAGATTAGTTCCGCCGTCACCTGCTCTTTGTTCATTCTACACCTTCAGAGATTCCCTTTCCTCCTCTCCTCCTGGTGCCTAGGAGTCATGGGGGAGGGGTAGGGGATGATAGGACTTAGTCTTTTAGACTAACGGTTTTCATACCACATCATTTTAGTGGACCGTGGAGCACAGCATGGAGGAGCAGCCCCGGAGGTCGGCACGCTTGGAGATGGGATAGTCTAGCACTGGAGTTCAGACAGCTGGGACTGTGAGTCCCGATCGTTAGTAGATGTTTAGTTTTTTGCTTCCGCGCTGAGTGATATGTAGTGAGGATATTGATGTACCGTGCATATGCCATATTTTCAGTACCTTTATTATTATTTCTGTGGACTCCCCCTTCGTGGAGATTATTTAATATATATGTGATTTCTATGTGATTTCTGTGGACATGTCTTTTACTTTTTTGCTACTTTTCTGTGATTGTTTTGGCCGGCAGGATCGGCGCTTTGTAGTGACGACCTTCCCGGGCGTGAAGGTGTCACCGCAAAATGGCGGTTCTGGGCCTAAGAACCCGTGGATTTAAAATAAAAAAGGGGCTCTTACACGTGGTATCAGAGAAGACCTCGATCGAAAAGGTAGCAGTCCACAAACCCTGGGTCACCACCGCACGAGTTTAGTTTGGGGACAAACTAAGTAGCGGAAGCAGTGGTGTGCCCATATGGGGCATCACATACAAATAGTCCAATTTTAATTAGGTTTGGATCTATTACTTACAAATGATCCTTGTTACGCAGCCTCCGGCACAACCTACACCACAGGGTGGAGTCCAGCAGACTCCAAATTTTGCACCACATCCCCCAGTCCCCACTCAGTTTCTATAGTCGGAGATGGGGCAGACTTTGACAGCCATATTGGATGCTTTCAGGGCGCAGCAGGTTCCGGATCCGCAGCCAATCCCGGGGACCAATTGGTTGAGAATCTTCTGAGGACTTTCTCCCCCATCTTAATTGGGGACAGAGTCGATTGTACGAACAAGGAGTGGCTGGATATCATGTATGAGATGTTGACTGGGATACCGTGCCCATGGGAGGAGAGGGTGCCTTTGGTGGTTTCTTGCTTGGAGTCCCTTGCCAAGAGATGGTGGAAGACACTGCTGGACATGACGTTTATTGATAGAGAGGTTGCATAGACTGCTTGGGAGGACTTCAGGCCACATTGTTGGAGCACTTTGTTCTGCAGTCGGCCAGAGATGAGCTGGAAGACATATTTCTATAGTTGCGGCAAGGCAATATGAAAGTTAGGGTTAAATATGATATGCTTTAGAGGGGGGGGGGGTGGTGAATAGAGTATCTTGAAACTTTAAGGCTTTTTGTTGTAAATAAAAAATAGTCCTAAGATAAAATAATCTACCACAGGCACAATAAATATAAACTAGCTATCACAGACACAACAACGTAACTAGCATAACCATAGCAAGAGCAAAAGAAAATGATGACAATCAGACAACACAAGAATTTTATAGTGGTTCCCCAACCTGGGTACATCCACTCTTCTACCACCCTGGTAAGAATCCACTCAGGTTTTTGATTAGGTGACTGCCACCAATGAGCTTTTGATCAGGTGCTCAAAAACCAATCCCAAGTCTTTTGATCAGGTTACTTGCAAACAGGAATAACTTTTGAAGGGAGTTAAAGAACCCTTTTTACAGTGGGGGTGAGAGAGTGATGATGGCTTCTCTTTCTCAAGTACAACTGAGAAGACTTAGTGGATCTTTGATGTTAACAAAGCTCCCCCTGAGATATGGAAATCAGGAAGTCTTGAGCTTTGCTTTAGGGTGAGTCGGACTTCAATACTTTAGCCTTGACCAGACGATATACAGGAACCTCTTGACTGATAGAGTTGTCGTTGTCCTTGAAGAATCCTGGAAAGAAGAAAGAAGAAGACTCTTGATTTTGGATGGATGTTCTTCTTCTTCTTCTGCTACTATTATTTCCCTGGTCTGGGTCTTTTTATTTCTTTACTGTTGTATTGCCCTGTGTATTGCTTGTGTTATTTCAAATTCTTGATCTCTCTATGACTATCTGTGTGCTCTGTACTTCTAAGAAGGAAGAAGAAAAATCCTTCTTTATATTTTCCATGAAATCTTCCATCTGAATTTTGAATTTCTTCAGCATTGATTACTAACGGCCTTGAGAATGTCTGCATTGATTGATTTCCCCAACTGTCTCATTGAAAAATGGCAAGTAATAATCCTGATGAAAGCCATAATCAATGATGCGTCTAACGGTAATATTCAGAGAATATTAAGCATTGATTACTCAGGAAATACTGCAATAAAGTATGGACAGAAGGAGGGAAATATCCAAGTCTGGATCTGCACAGAAATTGTTGAGTAGAGAACATAATTCATCGACCTGGGTTCAGAGTTCGTCGAGCTGAGAAGTTATGTTCGTCGACTAGATAATTATTGTTCGTCGAGCTGAGATCCAAGATTGTCAACCTGAGAACTACTAACTGCTTTCTCAAGAACCTTGCCAATTGTGTGCATCAAGATCGTCGAGCTGAGAATCTGAGTTCATCGACTAGTGTTCAAAGAAATGTTTCTTGGAATTTAGAATGTTGAAGTAGAGTGTCCAGAAAATGTCGACCTGAGAGCTGAGTTCATCGAGCTGAGAACTGCTAACTGCTACTTAATAAAACTTGTCAGGATTGTGGTCTAAGTTCGTCAAATTAGAACATGAATTCGTGGACTGGAGTTCCGAGAAGTGTTTCTGGACATAGAATATTGAGAGGTTTCTGGACTTAAAATGTTGAGGTAGACCATCCAGAAATCGTCTTCCTGAGAACCAAATTCATCGAGCTGGTATTCTAACTTCGTTGACTAGGGTTTAGAGAAAGGAATTCTGGACTTGGAATGTTGAAGTAGTGTCTAGAGATCGTTGACCTGAGAACCAAGTTAATCGAGCTCAGCTCAAAGAATTGTCTCTGAGTTTGTCGAGCTGAGCACGACTTTCGTCGAGCTGAGATCGACGAACGTCGAACTCATTTTCCTAAGTCTTTGAAATTTCTCTAAGTCTTGAGTCTTCTGCAGTCTGTAGATGGTTGGTCCATGCAGTGTTGATTATAAGGACATAGTCTAAACTCTAGGACACAAACATGACCCTGGATATACATGTTGGGTCAAACATCCTAGTTAGTGATCCTAACCCAAATCCAACTAGAGATCCAACAATCTCCCCCTATTTCGGTGAGGTCACTAAATACAGACACAAAATATTCACAAAGCAAGAAAACATATATCTGGCAAGAATTTTAAAATATGCAGCAGATATATATGTACAAAAAGCTTTGTATCAGGAAAAAAAGTTTTAAGATAAAAGAAAGACTAAAATAGTTCATAATTTATTTCTCCTTCTTTTGCTACTTGGGCTTAACCTCCGTAGCTTTATCTCCAGGCTTAGTAAACTTGATTTCCCTGTTAGGATTTGTTGCTTGAGTTTTTGTCATTGTCATATCAATAACTCCAATGATATTAAGGGAGGTAGCTCTTAGCACTACATCTTCTGGATGCAGTTTCATATAATCATCAACATTAAAGAATTTTTTAGCTTTAGCAAACCTGTTGAGTTCTTCCTTCCTATATTTGGACATTGTAGTGTATTCAAAGGGATCCTTCCCTTCAGATTTTGCTTTGTTAATAATGGATAGGCCAACCAATTCTTGGAACCTGGCCATCCTTATAGTTGTAGCTGTCTCTGGGTCCTCAAAAGGTACAGGAGGGGAGGCAGGTTTCTTTGGGCTTTCTACTGATGTTTAATTAGTGATTTGTTGTTGTTGATGTTGATGTTGTTGTTGTTGTTTCTGCTTGCCTGATGAATAGTGCATCTGCTGGATGCTTCCTGAAGAAGAAGAACTACCTTGCTGTCTTTGATATGTTTGATAATGGGTAAACCTTTGAGACGAAATGCCTTAAGCACCATCAGTAGATGGAGGAAGAGGAGGTTCTTTCTTGAATCTTTGAGGAGGAGTTGAGTATCTCATGCTTTTCTTTCTCTCTTTCTGTTGGTTCTTGGACAACAACATCCATGCTGGCATGCCCTTGTATGGTGTGATTTTCTGAAGTATATAATGGGGAGTATCATTTGTTGGGTTGGGTTTTGGAGCAGGAGGTGGAGGGGCTTTCCTCTTCTTGGAGACTTTATTCTTAGGCTCATCATCAGAATCCTCTTCATAATCCTCATCATCAGAAAAGTCTTGAGGATTATCATATAGTGAATTTATTTCTTTCATAGCCTCTGCAGATATCAAGGGTTTTTCTGCCTCGGAAGAAGCTAGAGGAGGAGCTAGAGCTGGAGCTGGAGAACTGTACACATCAGTGCTTTTAGCAAGTGATTTATTCTCTTCTTTATATCAGCCATGATCAATTCATCAAGATCAGGCATTGGGGAGTCATCCATAACAAAAGTTGGAGCAGAATTGTCTCTAGGAGGGGATGCAACAATGAGGGAATTAGATTTTGGTGGAGGTGGAATGGCTGGAGCATCTAGAACTGCAAAACTAGCCTTAAGTTGCATGGCAACCTTGCGGCTTATTGAAGAGGTATATGGTACTATAGCCAAAGATGGATTAATGCTGTACTCTGAAAGTTCATTCAAATAAGCTGTATCAAAAACATTCAACAATTTTAACAGATCTACTGTGGGATTTATAATATAATCACCAGCAGTTGTTGTTTCATCTGTTACTGGGTCATCCAAATCCATATCAGTTTCAATAAAATTAATGAAATCTAATAAATCATCATCAGCATCTGCATCTGCTGTTGCATCTGCTATTGCTGCTGCTTTTTCTACTGCTGCTGCTGTTTCTGTTGATGCTGCTATTTCTGCTGCTACTGCTGTTTCTGCTGCTGCTATTTCTGCTGCTACTATTGTTTCTGCTACTTCTTCTTCATAAAGTATCTCCCCCTGCCTAGTTTCAGTGGGTATTGGAGCCAGGCCCCTAACTGAAGAAGGAGTAGCAAAGAGAGCAGAAATTTGATCAGCAAGAGAAGAGATGAAAGAAGCAAGAGGTAAAATAGCCTCTCCTATAAGAGTTTTGAAGAGGGGAGTGAGAAGTGCTACAAGAGGTGGAATAATGGAGGGGTCTAGTGGAAGAAATGCAGAAGGTGTTTTAGTGGAAAAAGAAGGAAGGATTGAAGATGATGGTGGAGGAGGAGGTAAAGAATCTTGTATCGGTTCATCTGGGGAAGAGGGAGTGTGAAGGGGCGATGAAAGTAGATTGAATGATGGTACATAGGAGATATTGGAGAGGGGAATGTAAGCTAAATGTGGGGGTAGAGGAGATATGTGTGGTGTACCTTGTTGGGATGGAGTTGGTGAACCATGAGGGGATGGAAGTGATGTATGAAAGTGAATATGAGTTGGGGATGTATGTATTGGAGGTGAGGGAGGTGTGGGAGTATGAAGTGTGGTATGAGTTGGGCTATGGATTGGGGAGTGGAGTTGGTATACCATCTGAGGTTGACTTTGACTGACTGGAGGAGATGGAGGTGGAGGAGGGATATCTTCAGCAGGGTGGGAAGTGGCTGGATCAGCCCTTGTACTCTCAGAAGGCCTGGAGGAAGAGGAAGCAGCCTTGGTTGGCTTGGTGATGGTCCTCTCCCACCTGCCAAAGAGGGCACAGGCGAGCCTCTTGGAGGCATTTATGAATATGGTCGGGGTGACCATGGATTCAGCAGCCTTTTCCTTAAGGAAGATTCCTAGAATCCTTCCGAAGAAAACCACCTTTTTGGTGTTCTTTTTCTTAATCAATTCAAACAGAATCTGAGCCCAATTCAATGGCTTCTTATTCACCACTTCACACATCACTAGGAATTGATGCCTAGTGATGTAGTTACGGGCTGTATGCTTGCCCAGCAACACTTTTCCCACAACATTTGCTAGAAATTTATACTCAGCAGACAGATATTTCTTGAGCAGCTTGTTGGGGGTTTCTCCAGAATAACCCATCTTATTTAGCATCCCATCAAATTCTTCATTATCAATTTCTAATTCTTCTGTACCATTAGCTAATCCAAAAATTTCAGTCAGGACAACGGGGGTAAGAGAAGCAGCATTACCAGATATGGTGTCAGTCATAGTGTTCTCATATGTTGTGGAGGAAGTGTAGACCCACTCTCTGATTTCTGCACTTGCGTGCTTGATCCTGGTGGTCATCAAATTTTTTTAACTGCTGGACTTCAAGCAGTTGCAAGATACTCAGGAAGAAAAGATCGGAATGTTGAAACGATTCAAAGTCCACATCAAATCTGGTATCAAATTTCATGGTCGTAAGACTGCCAGCTGGAATCGCCATAGTGCACCTGCAAGAGAAAAATAGAGATCAAGTGCTATGGAACTGAAAGCGCGGGACGGAGGTCGAAGAAAAACCTAGTTATATAGTTTTTCAGAATATGAATCGACAAACTCCGTTCCATGAAAAATAAAGGAATTTTTCGATCTGAGGTCGACGAAAGATTTTGTAGTTAAATAATTCGTCGAGCTTAGTCTGAAGATCTGAGAACATTTCGTCAAGCTCCGTTCGACGAAAGATTTCTAAAGCAGATTCGTCGATCTGCATTCGACGAAAATAAATTCACTCACAGAGAGTTCGTCGATCTCCGTTCGATGAATTTATCTAGAAATTTTCTTTGTTCGTCGATCTCCGTTCGACGAACTTTGAAAAATTCGTCGAGCATAGACAAAAATTAAACTAAAGCTTCTCCATTGATCATTCCAAGCTGATTTGTAAAGAAC
This sequence comes from Platanthera guangdongensis, assembly GCA_039583875.1. NCBI lineage: Eukaryota > Viridiplantae > Streptophyta > Magnoliopsida > Asparagales > Orchidaceae > Platanthera > Platanthera guangdongensis. Next base: position 429,969 of record JBBWWR010000216.1, on the reverse strand, counting down.
AAGTGATTTCATTCATCCAAGGATTTGGTGAAAATATCTGCTCTTTGTAAATCAGTGTAGATATAGACAAGTTTAACTTTGTTTTTGTCTACACACTCTCTGAAGAAATGATGTCTAATATCTATATGCTTAGTCCTACTGTGATGGACTGGATTTTGTGCTATGGATATAACACTTGTGTTGTCACATAAGAGAGTTGAATTTTTTAAAGTAGAACCCATAGTCCAGGAGTTGATTCTAAATCCACAGCATCTGGGAACAGCAACTGCCAGCTGCAATATATTCTGCTTCAGTAGTTGATGTAGACACAAATGACTGTTTCTTGCACAACCAAGACACTAATCTCATACCAAGGAATTGGCAAGTACCTGAGGTACTTTTTCTATCTACCCTGCATCCAGCAAAGTCAGCATCTGAGTATCTAGCTAACTCAAATTCTGACTCAGTAAGATACCAGAGTCCTAGACTAGGACAACTCTTTATATATCTCAAAATTCTTTTTAAAAAAACTAGATAAGATTCTTTAGAGTTCACTTGGAACCTAGCACAAAGACATGTGGCAAAAATTATATCAAGTCTAATTGTTGTAAGGTATAGTAGGGACCCAACAATGCCCCTATATAACTTCTGATCAACAGGTTTCCCATGTGTATCAAAATCTATTACAGTATTAGTGGCCATGGGTGTTTTCTTAGCTGAGGCATCAGCCATCCCAAACTTTTTACTAAGCTCTTTAGCATATTTAGCGTGGGAGATGAAAATGTCATCAGGTAGCTGCTTCACTTGGAGACCAAGGAAGTAGGAGAGCTCACCCATGCTACATATTTCAAACTTTGCATGCATGAGATCAAAGAACCTCTTGCAAAGTATAGAATCAGTATACCCAAATATAACGTCATCTACATATATTTGTACTAACAAAGTTTGATCCTTATGGTGCCTAGTGAATAATATCTTATCTACAGTGCCTCTAGTGTATTTATGCTCTATCTGGAAGCTAGCTAGGGTCTCATACCAATCTCTTGGAGCTTGCTTTAGACCATAAAGAGCTTTATGCAATCTAAAAACATATGAAGGTTTGGTTGGAGAGATAAAACTTGGAGGTTGTTCAACATAACCCTCTTATTTAAGTACTCCATTCAGAAAGGCACTCTTTACATCCATCTGATAGACTTTGAACTTCTTATAGGCAGCATAGGCAAGGAAGATACTGATTGCTTCTAACCTTGCAACTGGTGCAAAAGTTTGGTCATACTCTATCCCTTCTTCTTGCCTACAACCTTGAGCAACAAGCCTAACCTTGTTCCTCACAATTACACCATGGGCATCTAGTTTGTTTCTATATACCCATTTAGTTCCAATGACTGGGTAGTCTTTGGGTCTTGGAACTAAATCCCAAACTCTACATCTCTCAAATTGGTTGAGTTCCTCTTGCATTGCAATGATCAAGTGGGGATCTTGCTCAGCATCTTTTATGGATTGGGGCTCAACCTGAGAGAGGAAACAGGCATGGATCACCTCTTGGTTAAGTTGATGGCTTGTCTGTACACCTACTGTTATGTCTCCAATCACTTGAGATCTAGGGTGATCAATTAGTATGACAAGATCAGTGGGTGGAGTTGGTTCAACAATAGCATTTGGAATTAATTCTTTTTATGGAATTATGTCTGCTGTTGAATGAAGTTCAACCAATTCTGTGCTTTCTTCTTCACTGTCTTCATAAACCAGTGGAGGAGAGGGTGATATAACCTCTTGTGAAAGGTTTAACTCTCCCAATTTCTCACATAAGTGAGGTACCTGCAAGGTGCTTTTGGTCGAAATTTTTTTCTCCTTGTAAGACATGTTAGTCTCATCAAAAGTAACATGAATTGATACTTCAATTTTTAAAAATGATTTGTTAAACACCATATAAGTTTAGCTTACTTAGGAATATCCAAGAAAAATTCCATCTTCAGCCTTAGCTTCAAACTTCCTAATATATTTCTTGTTATTATTATGTTTATAACATATGCAACCAAATACTTTAAAATAGGTGATTTTAGGTTTCTTCCCTTTGTGTAATTCATAGGGTGTCCTATTCTTAAGCTTTTGTATTAAACTTCTATTCAGTACATAGTTTGCTATGCTTACAGCCTCTGCCCAAAAGGATAGGGGCATGTAAGCTTCTACAAGTAATGTGCCTGCAACTTCAACAAGGGTTCTATTCTTCTTTTCAGCCACCCCATTTTGTTGAGGAGTTCTAGGAGCTGAGAAGCAGTGCCTGATACTTTCCTTCTCATAGAACTCATGCATAACAAGAGACTCAAACTCTGTACCATGATCACTTCTGATAAATGAAACATGACTAGAGTACTCAATCTGTATGGTCCTGAGAAAATCTGTAAGAAATTGAATGTATCTGACTTAGATCTCAGAAGGAACACACAAGTGAATCTTGAGAAGTCATCTACAATAACTATAGTATAGGATTTCCCTCCTAGGCTTTATACAACAATAGGTCCAAAAAGGTCCATGTGTAGCAAGTACAAAATCCTAGGTGAATCACTCTTATTATCTGATTTAAAGCTAGATTTAGTTTGCTTGCCTAGTTTACAAGCCTTGCAGAGGCCTTCCTTCTTGTAGGGACCAGAAGGTAAACCTCTCACAAGGTTGTCTTTAGATAGCCTAACAATGTTTTTCATATTAACATGTCCTAGTCTTTTATATCATAGTTCATTTTGATTGTTAACTATATTAAGTAAACATATATCTGAAGGTGCAGAATGAAAATCTACTATATATATGTTACCTTGTATATTTCCAATTAAAACAGTTTGTTTATCTTTATTAGAAATAATACAAGACGTTGAGTTAAAGTGTACCTGATAACCTTCATCATATAATTGGCTTATAGGGATGAGAATATGCTTGAGTCCACTTACATATGTCACCTTTTTGAAAGTGACTGCTCCAATCTTTACTTCTCCAAAGCCCTCTAACTGGCCCCAATTTGAATCACCATAGATCACCTTTGGTCCCAACTTGGACTTGTAGTTAATTAAATTGTCCTTGCTGCCAGTCATATGTTTGTAGCATCCACTATCCAGGTACCATTTTTGGTTAACAACTGGACAGCTCTTTTCCTGCAATGAAAACAGTTAGTTGTTCTTTACCCAGGTTAACTTGGGTCCTTTATATTATTGATAAGAGAAACTAGATATTACTGAAAATTCAGGTTGTGATTTATACCCTAAGGGGTGATATCTTCTAGGAGGAATTGTCCAATCAGCAACTGGATTAAAAGGTTTCCCAAATTGATTTGAGTTACTGGTATAGTTATAATTTTTATTAAGTCTGTTTGGGATCGACAAAAAGTTGTGAGTTCGTCGATCAGAGTTCGACGAAACGGGATGAGATCGTCGATCTCTACTCAGTGAATGAACATATTCATTTTTTGTGCCCCAAGTTCATCGATCTCTGCTCAACGAACCGTACATAATTCGTCGATCGCAGTAAGATGAATAATTATTATATAGATATGCGTTCAGAGCTCGTCGGCTAGAGTTCGACGAACTGGCCACATTTCGTTGATCTGAGTTCGACGAAATCTGATGAACTTTGTTTTTAGCTAAGGTTTTCTGGTTTCTATTTTTGTGATTTTTAAAGTTGGGTAATGCTTCTGTGATTTGTTTGTTGTTCATTACCTCTTTATCCTTAGCTGACACAAATTTAATGGGGGTTGATAATATGTTCTTTTTGAGGATGGGGGGTAAACTTGATGATGCACCCAAGCCCAGTTTGTAATTCAGTCTGGCATTGACTGTGCTTGTGATGTCCATCAGCTTAAGGTTTCTCCCATTGAGAGATTCCTCAAGTTGTTTGGCCTCACATAGCTCTGTTTTTAGAGAATTGATTTGTTCATTAGATAAAGTGTAATGACCCCAGGCGATACAACGTGACAGCATCACGGCTTCGCTCTAGGCGACGTTACCGGGCTGCAGCCCAAGCACCCCAACCCCTCTCCCTCTACAGGCGGGTTGTTGGTGGCCATAGCCACTTTTTGATGATTGAAATTCTCCCATTAAGCGGACATCACGGGGACTTCCCAGGAGGTCACCCATCCCAGTACTTCTCCAGCCCGAGCACGCTTAACTATGAAGTTCTTTCAACTCTCATCACCAATTGAGCTACATGTGTTAGTTGGGTTGTGTGACATCTTGGTGTTGAGACAAGCTGCGGCCTCTGAGCACTAACCCGACTCGCAGTAAAGTGGTTGATTCGAGTGATTGATTGCGAATAGTGAAAGTGTGCGTGGTTATGTGGCTGTCATGCGCCAAATTTCGGGGACGACATTTTTTTGAAGGAGGGGAGGTTTGTAATACCCCCAATTCAACTTTGGGTTTCGGGATAGGTTGACACGGCCTGGGACACGGGTGTGTCCCAGGGCGTGTCTTACATGGGTTGAGTAGACGAGCATGCGGTCGATGAACTTCGGTCGACGAAGTTTTTGGGAGGGAACACGCCCATTGACACGGGCGTGTCAGGGGGTGTGTCCTCCTCGGGTTTGACGATTTTTCATTCGAGTGATTTGGTCGGCGATCGTCAAGTGAAGTCACGGCCATGACACGGGTGTGTCACATGGGACACGGGCGTGTCACCAGGCGTGTACTTCACTCGAGTATGTCTCGAGAAATGACCTCGAGTGGGTCTTTTTTGTCTCGAGTAAGGGAGGTGACACGGGCGTGTCATCCTTTGGACACAGGTTTGTCATGCCCAACTACTCGAGTAGTTGTCTCGAGTAGGTCTCGAGAGGGTCTCGAGAGGCTGACACGACCGTGTCAACCATTTGACACGAGCGTATCACATGTCGTGGCTTATTTTGCATAAGGTGGTTCGTGCACCGCTTAGGGGACACGGCCTGTGACACGGGCGTGTCACACAGCGTGTCAGACCCGAGAGAGCTGCTTTCAGGTAATTTTTTTGGCTGTTCCTTTTCTTCCTATGGGATCTGATGGCTCAGATTTCTCCTTGCTGACATAAGACCGAAAATGAAGAATTAGCTCTTCATTTCATCATCTTCTTCTTCTTCTCACTTTCCAAGAGAGAGAAAGAGAGAGAGGGCAAGGGAAGGAAAGGAGGAAGGAGGAAATTCGCTGCTGGAGGAGCTGCGGAGTGTGGATTGAAGATCCAAGTTCGGATTCGTGGAGGCAACACTGAGACGGTGATTTCCATGCAGCTGATTCATGGCTCTGAAGCGATCTTCAAGGGTAACGATCTCCTTTTTGGACATCGAAGTCCTTTCTTTATGAATGTGCGTGGAATCTTCCACCAAGAGGTGGATCACGGAAGTGATTCCTTGGTTGAGTCTACATCTAGAACCGAAAGTGTGGAGTACGACATAGGCATGCTTTGTGAAGCCCATCTGGATGGGTAGTCTGGATTGGTGATGATCATGTGTAAACCGGAGAAGACTTCGTGGATTTCGTGGACTTGATGATATGAAATATATGTTTTGGTTATTGGATGGATGAATGGGATGTGATGTTGCGTATGGATGAATGGAGGCTTTGGTTAAGCTCCTGCTTGTGATGAGAGATCAATTGGTAGCACGCCTGGGAAGAGCGAGATAAACCCGGCCTGTTACACCACTATTGTGGGTTGATCTAGTTAGAGAAGGGATCGATTGTTGGTAATTCCCGGGAAGAGAGCACCCATATTACTGCACCATAAGGGTGGGTCGATCAGGAAATAGGTGAGGGGTCGATTGGTGGTAATGCTTAGGGCGCAGCGGTAAGCCCGGCTTGCTACACCACATGGGCTGGTCGATCTGCTCTGGTTATATTTGTGGATGCTGTGAGGTTAATACCTCTGAGTGTTATGGACGGGATGTCGCCAGCATGGGACTGGTGGACTAGGATCGAACCGCCCAACCAACAAGTGAAGAACCTCTGATCGGCGGTATACGACTGGGATATCTGATACACCAAAAAGGTGCCTTGAGTGCACATAGCGTATGGTGGATATCGACGTTTGTGATGTGATTGTGATTGGTAGAGTGATCTATATAATGATGACAATGCTTACAGGGAAGGAACCACTGCCCCGGGTAAGGGTTAGGGTCGTTATAAGTAGTCAGCTAAAGCTGACCGTTACTTTGTTTGCCGCTCTTGGGTGGATAATGAAATGCAGGTGTTGGTGATGGCATTGAAGTGAGCGTAGTGTTGGATTGTTGCTAAAGACCCTTAAAGGCCATGCGAAGAAATGTGGTTGGATTTCATGTGTGGTCGGCCTGCGTTCCGATGTACGAAAATGTATTTGTGAAAAGAGAAACTTGTAATGCCTTAAGGCCAGTGTGTGTGGGTTGTATACATTCCTAGTTTTGATATATAAATGTAAATTTTATATAGTAGTGGACATTCTCCGAGCTGAGTTCACTGAACTTTGAATGCTGCGCTAGAATTTTTTGAGTTAGGGTGCAAATAGATTTTTATTTCCACACGTAATTCTGCCACTTGTCTATGAACTATGACGTGGGGTCTCGGCCGGACCCATTATTATAGTCCATGTGACGGGTGGGGGCGTTACAAAGTTAGTTCTTCGTTTAGCTTAGTGTTTTCAGAAATCAGGTTTTCTTGATTAGATAATTTTTCTCTAAGTGTTTTGATTTCCTTTTCAGAGTTTATTAAATCAATACACAGTGTTTTAAACTCAGTTTTGAAAGTATCAGAACTATAATCAAAAGTTGAAGTACATGATCAGCTTCTGATTATGAAGTTCCTTCATTGTTAGATTCTTCTTCATCTGATTGACTTCTGGAGGCATCAATGGCCATAAGGCAGACTTCTTTTGCCCTTGCCTCTTCTTCCTCTTCACTTGAACTGGAAGATGTGGATTCATCTTCAGTGTCACTCCAGTTTTCAGCTACAAAGCACTTCTCCTTCTTATTTTTTTTGCTGAAGGAAGGCCTTGAGCTTTGTTGTCTTCTGGTGTCCTTCTCTCTTCTTCTTCTTTCTTTTGATTCTCTGGACACTCTGAGATAAAGTGTCCAGGTTTCTGCAGCCAAATCAAACTACTTCTTTAGTAGGAGTTTTGTCATACATTGGCTTATCATCCAGCATGGATGATTTTCTTCTGAAGTCTTTCCTTGCCATTTTGTAAAATATTTTGGCAAGGAGACTCATTAGCTCTTCATTTATTGTTGAAGCTTCTGTCTCCTCAGCAGCCTTGAATGCCAGGTTGTGCACTTTCTTTACTGGTGGAGGAGTCCTTTGTTCAGCTGCTTCTCTGTACTTGATTAGCTGCTAATAGGATTTGAGCTTTCCCAATAGAGATTCTGTGGAAATCTCATTTAAGCTCCTGGCCTCCTTGATTGGCCAAATCCTTTAATCCCATGAGCTTGGGAAGAACATGAGGATTTTATCATTCACCTCAGTGAGGGTGATGTCCTTATCCAAGGTTTTCAACTCATTGATTATTGAGCTTAATTTATTATACATGTCTGCAATAGATTCTGCTTCATCCTTCTTGAAATTCTCATACTAGGATATGAGATTTGACATTTTGTCCTTCCTTTCATAAGCGGAGCCAGCCACCATTTGGTTGAGAGAGTCCCAAATGGCCTTGGCTGAAGTGTATTCAGCCACTTTCTAGAAAATGTCATCAGACATTGTTTTGGCCAGAATATTCAGGGCTTTAGCATCTGCAACCTTGAATGAAATTGATTTGTTGTTTGCTTGCCGGATGGCTGTTTTCGATGGTGGAGTTGTTGCGTGCTCTTGTTAGAAATTAGGCGCGATTGAAGCTTTGGTGAGAGCTGTAGGTGTTAGGAAATTTTGAGAACTGTAGGTGTTAGGTGTGTGCTGCCATTACCTCCCCTGGAGAAGGTCGACCGTACTGTGAAATGTTTCACGGGCTGTTTCTTCGCTGCTGTTAGGTGTTAGGTGTTAGGTGGAAGAATATTTGAAGAATGCTGTTATTGATTTCCTGTGAGAATGTAATATGGTGGCTATTGTTTAACTTGGGAAAGATGAACAATGCAACTTTGTAGTTGCTGTTAGGTTTGCTTTCCTTTGATTTGTTCCTCTTCTGTTGGTAGATAGGGGGTGAATAGTTTCTATTGTTGTGTTTAGCATCTGTGTGAAGAGTTGCTGAGTAGTAAGGTTTCAAGATCTTCTTTGGTTGCTAGCTGCTTTCTTTGTGAGGGAATGAAATTGTGAGTTGAATGCCAGGCGTGCTGTGAGTGAGATTAGGAGTATGTTAGGTTTGCTGTTAGTATTGAATTCCGTTGGAGCCACCTTGAGGGAGAAGATAGGAAGGGTTAGCTTGGTGCTTCTATGAACAGTGGAGTGACAAAAAATATTGTGCTTTGAGATTTCGTGGAGCCACTTGTGTGAGAGCGAGTGAATTTAGGTTGATTAGTTTGTGGCTTACTTGCTTTGTTGAGTGATTCAGTGGAACCACCTCGTGTGAGGGAGCGTTTGATTACTTGGTGTCGTGTGCGATAGCGATCGACCTCAGAGTGGAAGATCGAAGGTGAGGAGGAGTTCCTCGCGTGCTCGCCATCGACTTAGGATACAGAAAAACATCTCTTTTCGTGGGTAACTTGTTTCTATCTTTTCGTTTGCGAGTGTCTATATTTTCTCTTAGGTTAACTAGACTCATTGCTGGGTTTTCGCCCAAGTATTGTCAGCGAACTCTACGTCGAAAATTCCAAACAGAAATATATTTGGAGTTTACGATTTCCGCTTTGCTACGACAAAAGGGGATAGTACGAAAGTTGCAAATTTTGTTCAAATTTTGTTCACTGGATTAAGAATCGAACCATTATTTTAAGAAAATCCTTTTTAAAACAAAAATATTTTTGTTTGTGCTCTATTAAAAAAACGTTGCTTAAATTCATATGGCAGCGCAACACACGCTCAAATTATTTGCAAAATCCATATTTCATTGCATGCGGTTAGGGTTTGCCTAGAGAAATAGCCGACAGACGCGTAAACCCTACGCGTCATCCTGCATCAGAGGTCCTCGATTTGGAAGAGATTGAAGTATTTGTTCACGCTTTAAAGGGGGGAGGAAAACCCACCATAATGAGGATGACAGGGAAGGTGGTTGATCAAAAGGTTTCCATATTGTTTTTTAGTGGGCGCACGCACAACTTCATCAACATAGAGGTCGCCAGTAAACTGGCCATCACACCGACAGAGAACAAGGTGTTCAAGGTGCTCGTAGCAGACGAAAATCTCCTACAGTGCACGGGGATCGTGAGGAAATTGCCACAGTTGATACAAGGATTCAGGTGTCAGGTGGATTTGTATATACTACCGGTCCGAGGATCAAATGTTATGTTGGGGGTGCAGTGGTTGAGGCAGCTGAAACTAGTTATGAACAACTGGGAGAACATGACCATGGAGTTCACACACGAGATATAGAAGCACAAGCTGCGCAGCCATACGGGCCCTTGGGTGAAAGAAGCCACTATCTTAATTCTAGAGAAATGGGTCGAGCAGGAGTACCCCATGGCTTGGGTCCTGACCAGTGGAGATTTAAGGGAGCAAAAGGAAAGGATCCCAGAAAGGGTACAAGAGGTCTTGGGAAGGTTCGAGGAGGTATTCACACCAAAATGATTGCCACCACCGCGAGCATTCAATCACCGGATCATGATTAAGGAGGGTGCAAAGCCCACCAATGTCCGACCGTACAGATATCCCCACATACATAAGGAGATCGAGAGATGCATCCGAGAAATGTTGTGGGAAGGGACCATTCGACACAACACGAGTCCATTTTCTTCTCCGGTCATCGACGAACTTTTGGATGAATTGCATGGAGCTCAGTATTTCACGAAGTTGGATTTACGGTCGGTATATCATCAGATCCGCATGCGGGAGGGGGATGTCGAGAAGACTGCATTCCGAACACATGAAGTGCAGTAGAAATTCCTTGTGATGTATTTCGAGTTGACGAATGTGCCGACTACCTTTCAAGCGGTCATGAACGAAACATACAGGTCGTTGTTGCGAAAGTTTGTGTTGGTCTTCTTCGATGACATCTTCATCTACAGCCCGAGTTTGGATGCACATATAGAACACCTGCTGATGTGCTGCAAGTTATCAGGGAGCATAAATGGTACATGAAGAGGTCTAAGTGCTCTTCAGACAACAAGAGGTGGAGTATTTGGGCCACCTGGTGGGTAGAGCAGGGGTTCGACCGGAGCCAAGGAAAATCCAAAGCATGACGGAGTGGCCCACGCCCACCAACATCAAGATGTTACATGGATTTCTGGGGCTAACATTCTACTACAGGAAGTTTGTGATGGACTACGGGAAGATTGCTAAGACGCTGACTGCATTACTGCAGAATGGGATGTTTGTTTAGGGACGGGATGTAGAGTTAGAATTCCAAGCACTGAAGGAAGCAGTGACGACGACCCCGGTGATACCTTTACCAGATTTTGCCAAGTTGTTCGTCGGGGAAACAAAAACGTTGGGGAACGGTCTAGGGGTGGTGCTGATGCAGGAGGGGAGGCCGCTAGCGTACTACAACTAGGCGATCCATGGAAATGCGTTAGGGCTTTCAGTTTATGAAAATGAAATATTTGCAAAGTTTAAAGTATTTCCTGGAGTAGAGGATCTTGTCACTAGAGCAACAAAAATGAGTGACAAAGATGCTGAGGTACGACTATGATATAAAATATCGTAAGGGGAGGGATAATAAAGTCGCTTATGCCCTTTCACGTTGGCCTCCGACGAGTTCTATTTTCACTATCTCAATGCCTGTCGTGGGCATAGTGGAGGAGGTCCATCGGGAGGTGTTTTCCAATGAGGAGCTTAGACAAATAGTGGCGAATATTGCAGAAGGTTGAGTGGTGCCGACAGGATATCATGTCATTAACGTCCATTTGTATTACAAGGGATGCTTGGTGGTGGCACCTGGATCCCCACTGAGGCAGCAGTTACTCCACGAGTTTCACGACACCCCTAGCGGCGGGCACTCCGGCACGCCGCGGACATACCAACGGATCAAGCAGAACGTGTACTGTAAGTTATTGAAGGAGGATGTCACACAACACGTGAAGAATTGCAAGGAGCACCAGTGGCAGAAGTACGAGACGACCACTCCCGCAGGGTTACAGGTGCCGCTGGACATTCCATAGCTCACATGGGAAAGTATTGCGATGGATTTCATTGAGGGGTTACCCAAATCATAAGGCAAGACGGTCATCCTAGTGTTGGTGGACCGCCTCTCCAAGTATGGGCACTTCATTACGCTTGCTCCCCCTTGCACTGCGAAGGCCGTGGCGGAAGTCTTCGTCCGGTAGGTAGTACGACTACACGGGATACCGACCTCCATCATTTCAGATCATGGCACCGTGTTTACTAGCAGTTTTTGGAAGGAACTCTCCCGTCTCACGGGGAAAACCTTACACTTGAGTACAACCAACCGCCCCCAGACAAATGGGCAGACGAAGGCTTTAAATAGAAGCATGGAGACATAATTGCGATGCTTCATTTCAGGTAAGCCCCACCAGTGGAGTAAATGGATTCCATGGGTACAATACGTTGTACCAAATGACGACAAAGATGACATCGTTCGAGTGCTTGTATGGGAGAGCACCACTGACACTTCAGAATTTTGAAAAAGTATCATCCGTAGTGTCGAAAGTGGAGCCAATGTTATGAAGACGGGACAAAATCTTAAAATAGTTTCGAGGTAGGAGAGTGGGTGTACCTCAAGTTACAACCATACCGACAACTATCAGTGGCGGGTGTGAAGAACCAGAAGCTTGCAGCCCGCTACCACGGGCCCTTCCAAATTCTCAGTAAGGTGGGGACCGTAACGTGCACCCTTGAACTTCCAACAGATTCTCGGATCGACAAGACCTTTCATGTGTGACTGCTCAAAAGGGTTGGACGTATGGATGTTCCAAATGTTAGTCCACTGTCAGATGTGACAGAACTTGGCGAATTTGGCCAATACCAGAAAAGTTTCTTGAAGCGCGAATTAAGATAGTGCAGGGGAAGTTCATTGTACGACTGCTGATCGACTGGAGGGGCATCGGGAGTCCGAATGAGCTTGTGTGGATTACGGTGAGCTCAAGGAGACATATCCCGAGTTTCAGCTTGAGGACAAGCAATTTTTCGAGACGGCTGGAATGATATGACCCGGAGCCTGTTCGGGGCAGTCTATCACCGGAAGGGGGGAAGGATTACGCCTACTCCTAAGCAGGCCGGTTGGGCCCATCCGATTCACGACTGGGTATTTGGGGGGATACCGCCGCATCCCTAGGGCACGCAACTCATATCGCAGGTATTTCGCTTGTTCTTTCTTTCGTGGCAGCGATAGCATAACATATATGTAGATGGATGGAGTAAATGTGTGTTCCAATTATTCGTAGGTGATGATTTGGAGGATGTGTGGATAGTGTATTAATGTTCTCGTAAATGAGCAAGACCTTGGATTTATGAGTGTGAGACTAGTGTTCTCAAGAGCCAAAGAAATTCCTTCCAGGGGCATGCAAGCATGAAATCCAACAAATAGAGACGAAAACTTGTGAGCACGGAGACATAACAGCCGAGGCAAACGGACTCTAGTCGGCCTAAGGTATTGATCTCTCATTAACGTTACCTGAAGAGCCGTGTTAAATCCTCAACTCATTCGAATATTAGAGAGTTTGAAACCTAAAATATAAATAATAGAATTACTCATAATTATGTTCCGTGTTGATGACCAATCCGTCGGTGAAACTCACATGTAATGAATAGCATTTTCCTTGAAATATATTTACTGAAATATAAACAACCAACTGTATGGCTTCAGAAATCTAGCTTGAGACCTTTGCTTGGAGTACATTTACTGCATGCTCAGCATAGCAAGCAAGCAACGAGTCTAGACATATAACCTTCTACTCTTTAATTAACTAGATTTACTCTTGACACATTTTAATGTAGATATGAAAGGAAAACATAGAGATTGCTGAAAATCACAAGACTGCATATTATTCATTCATGTCAATTTCTGATTTATATCTCAAAAAGAAAGTAGTAACTGTTTGTTGGAAGTTATTTTTTTGAGTTTTCTCATTTTGAAGTTATAATTTCTAAATTATGTCTTCTTGTTTGGTAACAGATTCAAAATAGCATGAAGTTGTTATGATGTGCAACGAGTCCAACCCGCGCTGGGGCCGCACCATCGTTGTCAACATGTAGCGGAGGAAGGAAGACTGGCTGCTATGGAAGGAAGAACAATTTTATGGAAAGCATAATATTGATTTTTTAAAATATCTTGGATCGATAGTTCAAAAAGACGGATGTATTGATAAAGATGTGTCACATAGAATCCAAGCGGGTTGGTTGAAGTGGAGAGACACGTCAGAGATCTTATGTGATCGTAAAGTACCACTAAAACTTAAGGGCAAGTTTTACCGCACTGCAATTAGACCTGCGATGCACTGGTTCTGAGTGTTGGGTAGTGAATTGTGTACATGAGCAAAAAAATGGGAGTTGTGGAGATGAGAATGCTTATGTGGATGTGCGGACACACTAGATTGGATAAAATTAGGAATGAAAGTATCAGGGATAAGACAAGAGTAACACCAATTACAGTGAGGATGTGAGAAGATCGTCTAAGATGGTTTGGACACGTAAAAAGGAGACACGTAGAGGCACCTGTTAGGCGTTGTGAGAGTCTAGTCACTAGGCATGTTAAATGAGGGAGGGGTAGACCAGTAAAGAATTGGAGTGAAATTGTAAGGAAAGATATGATGTACTTAGGCATTAGTGAGATTACGACAAGATAGGACACAATGGCGACAAAGGATCCATATAGCTGACCTCAGTATAGTGGGATAAAGGCTTGAATGTTGTTGTATAATATAGAGTCTTTTTGTTCATTTTTTTAAACTTTTAACTAAGTGGTTGGTTGGATGACTGACATTCTATGGAATCATCTTTTTTGAATTTTATCCTCTTCATTTTTAAAGGACAAAACAGTCCTGACGAACTCTCATATCAGATTTGTGTTAATGGGTATGACTGTTTATTAGTCAAATTATCCTCCTGACACATTGCATATATGAATATATTAGTTTACACAATCCCTAATTAGCATGCTTATTTAAGATCATTAATGTCATGCTCTTCTATTTGTAAACTATTTTAATTTAATTTTATCAACTAATATATGTCTAATGTGCATAGCTTTCCCTAACAATTAAAATATAATTAAGATATTTCAATATATGACATGTGTTTGCCTAAAAAATCAATTTGAGGGCCAACTTTCATTAGGGCCATAACTCAACAAATTATTTAATATTAATTAAATTTAGTAATCTTTTTGAAAATGTCAAGCTTCATTCATTTCTTTATGACAATCCTGCAATTCTTTTAGAAATTTATTTTTAAATTTATTGTCATCTTGGGTGAAAGCACTATAAATAAATTTAAATCTAGTAAAAGAGCTTTGTTGAGCACACATATTTAATTTTTGTAGAAAGAGCATTAAACTTCTGTAATGATGTCTTTTTATGTATTGGTTGATAAAATTTCCATATTATATTGTAATGTAGTAGGCGAACTACTGTTTTGGCGACGACAATAGTGTTCCATTGCCCCTCCCATCCTGAGTAGTCTCTACCTGAGCCAGAAGATGCTCTTTGGCAATATTTACATAGGCTCCGTTTGGGGGGACTTATTTTCACCGGTCAAGCGGTTACGACCGCATGAACCGGACTTTAATTAAGGCCCGGTTCATGCTGTCGTAACCGCTTGACCGGTGAAAATACGTCCCCCCAAGCGGAGCTATAAACACAACATTTTGTCCTTTTTGATTGAGAATCGTATCTATGGCTATTGCTGTTTTACCAGTCTGTCTGTCTCCAATAATTAATTCTCGTTGCCCGTATCCTATAGAGGTCATTGAATCAATGACAATAGGTCTGTTTGAAGGGGTTCGTATAAAAAATGTCTCGAAATAATACATGGGCAGGGGATTCAATTAATCGAGATTCAGAAGATGAAATTTCACCTCTACCATCAATAGGTTTAGACCAAGCATGTACAACACGACCAAGAAAGTTATCATCATGATACATTCCACAATATCTTAAATATGACAAGGGATGAGAGTAAATTCCAAATTAATTATAAGCCCTCTCCCGTCTTAAACGCAATCTTCCACTCATCTCTAGTTTGTATTGGGATCTGGTGGTACATACTCTTCAGATCTATCTTCGAAAACGCACTAGACTCACAAATCATATCAAGCATGTTCTCCAATTGGGAATCATAAATTTATATTTGATAGTGATTTTATTAATTACTCGACAATGAACACACGTCATGTTTCATTTTTCTTAGGAACTAATAATGCAGGAACAACCCAAGAGCTCATACCTTCCTAAATATGACCTCTCGATATAAGATCAGATACCTGCCTATGAAGTTCTTTATGCTCTTTCAGACTCGTATAATAATGGGGAAGGTGAGATAAGCTAACTCCTAACATTAGGCCTATACAGTGATGAATATATCTTATCTGAGGGAGCTGATTGGACAACTTCTCCAGCATAATATAAAAAAACTCGTCAATAAGTGGTCTCACTGTACTAGGAATGTCTAATCTGGTGGGTGGAGAATAAGTTAGATAACATATAAACTACGTCATTATCCTTCATCTCCTCCTGAAATTGTTGCCAAGACATTAACATGGTGGCAGAGGGAAGGATATTGAAGAAACAATTGTAGATGTGTGTGAAGGCCTCTCTGGGGCTCTAAGAACAAGCTTATTCTTCTAAGGAAGAAGAACAATCGTGCGCCCATTGTGTTTGAAGGAATGAGAGTTCCTTACACCATTGCGAAGGACGTGTTGAATGTATTACCAAGGTCGCCCTAATAGGATATGATAAACCGTGATAGTAGCGGCGTGACACCATACCACATCTTGATAGGTCCTTCCTATGGAAAACTCTACGAGTCACTAGTGCGAGATGGTTATCGTAGTGCTACTAGTGACCTGAGACAGGCTCTATGGTTTTCTTAATGACTTTATTTTCAGTTTTAATTTGTCGGCCATGCGTTGAAAAATAAAGTTCTCCAATACTATTAATATCATTTATGATGGAACAAAACTATAACTGCATGCGGGTTGTCGTACAGGAAATATTATTTCTGAACCAATCGTTCTTAGTTTGGGCTCTAGGGGTCAGTAGGCTGCGGTGGTGAACACAAACTAGCTATTTAGGTTGTTCCACTTCTACCTCTAACTCGTTCTCTACCTCGGTCTCAAAAGTATGATTAGACTGGGAGTCATTAAGGAAGACTCCATACTCTTGTTATTGCCACTTTCAGAGTCAATAATAGTGATGGCGTGACATCGCGGGCACTCAAACGACTTGTGACCTGGCTCCTTACACTTATATCATCTAAACACACAGGTATGGCTGGACGAGACGGTCCGATGATCCTAACTGTATGGTAGAGGTGTGAGTGGGTGGGGGTTTATCAGTAGACCAGATCTCAGATGTCCTCTTCAACAAGGTCTCTACTCTATGTGTTCGAAGGAAGGAGAGTTCTGTACACCATCGTGAAGGATGTGTCTATTGTACTACCAAGGTTGCCATAATAGATATGATAAACCTCCTTGAAGGTATGGACATGACACCAGACCGCATCCTAATACGTCCTTCATATGGAAAACTCTACGAGACACTAGTGCGAGATGAGTATCGTAGTGCTACTAGTGACTCAAGATAGACTATATGGTTTTCCTAATGACTTTGTTTTTTTGTTTCAATTTGTCAACCATGCATTGAGAAATAACGTTCTCTACACTACCACTATCAATTATGATGAAACAAAACTGTCTCTATATGTGGGTGGCCGTACAAAAAAATTGTTTCTCAACAAATCGTTCTTAGTAGGGGGTTTTAGGGGTTAGTAGGTGATGTAAACTCAAATCTAGGGTTTGGGTGAATAATTAATTTTTAGATTAAAGATTGCTTTTTAATGAGACAAAAAGTTAGGGCTGATATTTTTGAGAAATACGAGGGCCGAGCGGCCAAATAGAATTTTTGCGCGCGCAATTTAACGTCGTCGCTCAGTGCTTAAGAGTTTTGGTTAATTTCGTTCGAGCAGAACTCTTACGTGCTTTAGGGTTCCAAGTCCTCCGCAAAATCTACACAACCACAAGTTGAATTGCAAACAATAATTTTATGGAATAAACGGTATTAGTAGCAAAAGAACGCTATGATAAGCCCATATTATTTTAAGTGAATCATAAATTTATACTAAATGCAAGAAGCAGCGAGTATACCCAAATAATTGGCTGTGGAATAGTGACCCTCTGAATCCGTCACACACATGCGGGAATATGTCGGGGGTGGAATAGAGGTCGTCGGGTTCAGCAACCAGAGGTGAGGTTGCGGTCGATGATGCTGAACGGAACTGGGACGCCTGAAAAAAGGGCTTTCCGAGGTCAATGGCGCCCGACGAAACTTTTGTCAACAGAGGAGGCGGCGCAGGGTGTGACTTCACGGGAACGATGTCGCCTATAGCGGTACGGGAAGAGTCGGGAGGAGGGCTAGAGGTGACGACTAGAGTAGGACGACGACGTGTTCGGTGATAGCAGAGAACAAATTAATTTCGTTCTCTGTCTTTTTCCGGGCTATCTCCCTTTGATTAGAACGGCCATTTTTAAAGGGGGAACGCTCATTTTTTTGGGGCATAATATCTCCACAATTTTGTTTTATTTTTAAGAATTGGATCCGTCTTCCTTATAGATCTCCCAAAATATTTTTGACTCCAATTATGTTTAAATTTTGAATCTTAAGAGATCTATGTTGTAAGCACTTTGGAGCCGAGATTAGAGAAGTGTCTTATCTAACACACTGTTAGAAAGGTGGGAGGGATAGCGAATGTACCCATAATATAGGGAACCACTATAAATCTTGTGTGTGCATTTGTGGTTTGTCTTCAAAGCAAAATATAACTAACTCACAACACAATTAAAGAAGGAAAAATCTAAAGAGACCAAAACCCTATTCACCCCCGCTCTAGGTGTTTAGCTATCCTTGAAATTAAAGACTTTCAAGTGGTATCAGAGGGAAGTTACTCAAAAAGAACTTAATAGTCTGAGTTGATCTCCAAAGGTAGCTAAAATAATTGTACTTGTGGGTTCAGGAGAGAACCATAAGGTGCTGGGTTCCATAAAGCTTCCAATCTGCAGGAAGGAAATCTTTGGAACATGGAAGGAGAGGGTCAGACTGTTTATGGAGGCATCTGACCCTAGAATCTTTATAATAGTTCAAGAAGGACCTTTCATCCTCATGAAGGTCTCTGTCTTAGATGCAAATGTCCAGAATACTAAGGAGTATTCTAAATTGACCAAGGATGTGGTCATTCTAGCTACAATGGACAAGATGATACAAAATATAATAGTGAATGCCATAGATGATTCTCCATTCCAAAATCTAGTCCATTACAAGACATCAAAGGAGATATGGGACAACTTAGTGGTCTATATGGAAGGGACTAAGGAGGTCAGGGATGACAGGAAATCCCTACTCAACCAAGAGTATGAGACCTTCAGACAGAACCAGTACGATAGCATTGCAGAATGCTATAAAAGATTTTTCAGAATTATGAATGACGTGAGGACCTATGACA
Organism: Platanthera guangdongensis; assembly: GCA_039583875.1. Classification (NCBI taxonomy): domain Eukaryota; kingdom Viridiplantae; phylum Streptophyta; class Magnoliopsida; order Asparagales; family Orchidaceae; genus Platanthera; species Platanthera guangdongensis. The sequence continues at coordinate 411,328 of JBBWWR010000216.1, read as the reverse complement.
AGGTCTTTAGCCAATATGAGCAGAATGACAAGTTCCTCAGGTCTCTAACTATAGATTGAACAAAAAGATCTGTGCCATCAGAGAGGTGTCAAAGTTGGCTGAAATTCCACCTCACACTCTATTTGGGAAGCTGTTCTCCTATGAGATGCAGCTATCTGCCAGGAAGGAGTAAGAGACAACCAGCAAGTCGCAGGCCTGAGAGACGACTATGGCCTTTAAGGCTGAGAGCTCTAAGAAGAGCAGGGAGATGATTTCCTCTCCTCCAAGGAGGCTTGCTGAATCAGACAGCTCAGAGCCAAGCACATCAGACAATATCATGTCTGATGAAGATTTTGTTGTCTTCTCTAGGCAGTTTCAGAAGTTGATGAAGAGGAAGCAGTGGAGGAGCAGACCATCCTCCTTCTCTCATCACAAGAAGGAACACCATAATACTGACAAGAAGTCCTCCAAGGGAGGCAGGTATGCTACAAAACCCAGTAAACAATTTTTTTATAAAGTTGTTTGCTATTGCTGCAGCAAACTTGGGCATGTAATTACTGACTGGCCAATAAAGAGAAAAGAGTACGGTAAGAAAAAGGTCCACCATCACAAGGGCAAGTAGGAAAATACCTTCATTACAAAGAAGGAGAAGAGCTGGAATCAGTCTGACTCAGCATCCTTTAAGTCTGAAGAAGAAGAAGCCTACATAGGGTTATTTGCTGCTGAAAAAGCTGAAGACTATCCTACTGCTAGGATAGGTATCAGGGCCCCTCTATCACATTCAAACAGTGACTCGGAGGAGGATGAAGATGCCAACAGCTGCTATGGGATAATGGCAATATCGAATGAAGAATCCTGTCAGGATCAGCCTGGTCCCGACAATCTAGTTCTTCTTCTGAGACTGGCTATGTGATTAGTCTAGATTCTGATACATCCTCATCCAGTGATGAAGATGACTCATAATCTAAGGAATATGTCAATCAATTGATTGACAAATATGGTGCCATTCTGGATGCTTTGAAGAGAAGCAAGAAGTTGGCCAAGAAGCAAGCTGAGAAGATCACCTCCCTCCAGCTAGCTGGTTCTCTACATTCTGACTCAACATCTTTGTTGGAACAAAAAACAAGGCAGGTCAGCCAACTAAAGGCCATATCAATCATCCAAATTGAGACCATAAGCCAGAAGAACAAGATCATCTTGGATATTGAAGAGAAACTCCTAAAGGAGAAATATTGTGGCTGAATTCAGTACGCCCAAAACTGTGCTGCCACTGATTGACTCCTTTACCTCTCAAAAAGAAGAGAGAGGTTCAGGGAGTAAGTGGAATTCTAGAGTTTCCCTTTTCAAAGGGAAAGTCAAAGCTCCTGTAGTGCCTCAGTCAACCTTTCATAATGTAATCCTCCCTTCCAATAGGTATGACTATGACAATATGTATGGTCACTGGAAGAATGAGAATTATTCTTTTAAGAATACAAGAGTATCTTCCAATGGAAGAAGAAATGACATGGGCTTGAGTGCCTTCAAGGCTCTCCATGAGGAAATTCAAATGGCCCATCATGGACCATTTGTAGTTGGTGCTCCAGCCCCCACACTTAAGGAGAAGGCAGTGGCCTATTCTCTAGCTCTTCCAGCAAAAACCCAGACCAAGGGTAAGAAGTCAATAAGACTGACTTGGCTATCTCTGAGGCCATTAATAGCTCATATTACTACTCCAGCTACATCTCCTGCAACTTCTCCACCAATAGTTATCACTAATATCCCCTCCTCCCCTCTTCAGGAATCTCAACAACCTTCTCCCTCTCAATCACCACAACCAACCCCACCTCAATCCCCCCATGGTACACCCAGTCCCTCACCAACTTCATCTCCCTTACCACACCATCTAGACAACATTCCATTCTTTACTCTGCCTACTTCCCCTCCTCATACTTCCTCTCTTCCAGATGTCCACATGCAAGATGCTCTCCCTCCAACTCCACCAACTACTACTATCCCAACTTTTGTCTCCATTCCAACACCCTCTACCACACCATCTACCACTCAACTATTGGATCCATCCATTATTCCTTCTCTCATTACATTGCTTATTCCCCTCCTCAAAACCATCATAGTAGAGGCCATTACACCTCTTGCTTCTTCCATTTCCTCCCTTGCTGCACAAATCTCTACTCTTTTTGCTCCTTCCTCTTCAGTTAGGGGCCTGGCTTCAGTGTCCACTGAAACCAGACAGGGGGAGATACTCCATGAAGAAGAAGCAGCAACAGCAATAGAACTAGCAGCAGCAGTATCAGAAGAAGCAGCAGCAGTAATAGCAGTAGCAGTAATAGCAACAGAAGCAACAACAGAAATAACAGCAGCAGATGCTGATCAAGAATTACTTGATTTCATTGATTTTATTGAGTCTGATATGGACTTGGATGAGCCTGCGTTGGCTGAGAAAATAACTGTTGGTGATTTCATTATCAATTCCACAGTATATCTATCAAATTTATTGAGTATTTTTGATATAGCTTATTTGATCAATCTGCTAGCAGACAGCACTAAGCCATCCATGGCTATAATTTCTTACTCCACACCAATAAGCCTCAATGTTTCCAAGCAACTCAAGGCCATTTTTGCTACTCCAGAGATTCCAGCCATTCCATCTCCACCTAGAGCTATTTCACCCATTATTTTATCTCCTCCAACAGATATTTCTGTTCCAGTTTTTATAATGGATGACTCACCTATGCCTGATCTTGATGCCTTGATCATGGCTGACATTGAAGAAGAAAATAAGACAGTGGCTGAAAGCACTTTATTAATAGCCCTCCTGCTCCTCCTCCAGCTCCATGCAGTACTCCTCCTCCAGCTCCCTCTCAGGATAAAAAGACAATTGACAAATCAGTACTAAAGGCAATTTTTTGTTTGGATTAGTGACCTCACCCAAATAGGGGGAGATTGTTGTATCCTTAGTTTGATTTGGGCTAGGTTCATTATCTAGGATAATTGACCCAACATGTATAGCTAGGGTCATGTCTGTGTTCTAGAGTTTAGGCTAAGTCCTTAGAAACAACCACACATGGACCAGCCAACATAAGATTGCAGAAGACTCAGACTTAGAAGAAAATCAAGTTCAGGAAAGTGAGTTCGACGTTCGTCGAACTCAGCTCGACGAAAGTCATGCTCCGCTCGACGAACTCAGAGAAAATTCTCTGAGTTGAGCTCGACGATATTCGATCTCAGGTCGACGAGTTTCGGGTGATCAACTTCAACACATTAAGTCCAGAATATTTTCTCTGAACTCAAATCGACGAAGTTACATTATCAGCTTGGCGAACTTAGAGCACAAAAATGGGAAGTTCTTCACAGAAAGCAGTTAGCTGATCTCAGGTCGACAAACTTAGTTCTCAGGTCGACGAACAAGGATTCCTAGGTCGACGAACAAGATTTCTCAGCCCGACGAACTCTGGACTCTGGTCGACGAAATCTGTTTTCTGCTCGACGATTGCTGTGTAGTTCCAGACTTGGAATTTTCCCTTCTTTTTGTCTTTATTCTATTGCAGTAATTCCTAAATAATAAATGCTTATATTCTCTGAAAATAGCCGTTAGTGGCAGCATTGATTATGGTATTCATCAAAATTATTACTTGCCATTTTTTAATAGGACAGTTGGGGAAATCCATTAATGCAATATTCTCTCTAGCCGGATTTTCATTCTCCAGGCAGTCAGAAATTCAATGCAGACAATTCAAATTCGAAGGAGAAATTAGACAGAGATATATAAAAGATATTCTTCTCCTTCAGTCGACAAGATAACAAAACAAACAACAAGGATAGCAGAAAAAAAGAAAGACAGGCACCTGAAATTATTCAAGAAAAGGCTCTGTCTATCTTCATCAAGGGTTCTTCCTCCAGCAAGCTAAAAAAGAGACAATCAACTTCTATCTATCTACAGCTTTCTGGAGATCTTTTCAAGAAGTCCTACTCACCCTGCAAAGCTTCCACTCTTCCTGAACAAATCTTCATCTCAAGGGGAGCTTTGACAACATCAAGATACACTAGTCTTCTTAGTTGTTTTGAGAAAGAGAAGATACCATAACTCTCTCACCCCCTCTCTGTACAAAGGGTTCTTTAACTCCCTTCAAAAGTCATTCCTTGGTTGCAAGTATCCTGATCAAAATACTTGAGTTGCTTTTTGAGCACCTGATCAAAAGCTCATTGGTGGCAGCCACCTGATCAAAACCTGTAGTGGATTCCTACCAGGGTGGTAGAAGAGTGGATGTACCCAGGTTGGGAAAACACAATAAAAATTTTTGTGTTGTGTGGTTGCCCTTTTCTTTTTGTTCTTGGTTTGACTGTGATAGATTTGGTTATATGTGCTGTGATAGAATAACTTAACTTAGGATAAATTTTAGCTTACTATTAATCTGATATCTCTCAATTCATTACTCTGATTTTATTTCTTAAACAGTAAAAATATTTTTTATTAACTCTATTCACCCCCTCCCCCCCCCCTCTAGAGTAAATCAGGTCTAACCCTCACTTTCAAAGGCAAATATGTGGTCAAGGATGAGGACCACGAGGAAGAAATCCTGGACCTCCGCAGGAGCAAATGTTTGCGCTAGATATGACGCAAGAACGGGACCCCCACGACTTCATAACAAGAATTTTATGCATATGTATATTCCCTTACTCGTGCCTGAAATGTGGTAAAATAACAATATTATGGTTAACATTTAGGCATGGTGACTATAAGTGGGAGGCCGGCCTATACCCCGTTTGATATGGGTGCATCACAAACATCTGTCTCATTGGAAATCGTGAATGACTTGGTAGGGGTGCGGAATTACACCGGAGCCAACCAGAGAGTTTGACTCCTAGACGGCTACGTGATAAATGCATCCGCCAAATGCACCCTGGATGTGTGCATAGGAGGAAAGATTTTTGAAACCCCCACAACGGTGTTGCGCTACCCGAGCTCGATCTTGTTTTAGCATGACCTGGCTGGAGTGGACCAAGGCACGGATTGACTGTGCAGCAAAGGAGATTACGTTGACTCTCAGAGATTCAGATATCATATTCCAAGGTATTAAACCCATACCACGAACACTAATATCCTCTATTCAGGCCAGTAAGGCCTATGCGTAGGGAGATGAGGTTTTTTCTATAAGGATTGAGATGAAGATGGATATGAGAAGCATATCGGATTTTCCCGTAGTTCTGGATTTTTTGGATGTTTTTCTGGAGAAGCTGCCAGGATTACCCCAACATGGAGAAGTGGACTTTTAGATCAAACTAGTAATAGGTGCAAAACCCATCTCTCGAACCCCATATCGGATGGCCCTGAAGGAGCTAGCAGAGTTTTGGGTGCAGCTTCAGGAGTTGGTAGATTCTGGATTTGTTTGCCCTTGTTCATCGCCACGGGGAGCTTCTGGAGTTGGTAGATTCTGGATTACTGGAAGCTTAACCGGTTGACCGTGCGAAACACTTAACCTTTGCCCTTGATTGACGAGCTTTTTGATCAGTTGGTGGGAGTGCACTAGTTTTACAAGTTGGACTTATGATCAGGGTACTATCAATTTAGAGTTAAAGAGGAAGATATTTAGAAGATGGCCTTTAGTTCAAGGTACGGCTTGTATGAGCTCATGGTGATGTCGTTTGGACTCACAAACGCCCCCTCGGCTTTCATGAGCTTGATGAATAGGGTGTTTGAGCCATACCTAGACATCATTGTCATTGTCTTAATAGACGACGTGTTGGTCTACTCAAAGATGGAGAAGGATCATGTAGAGCACTTAGTACTAGCGTTAGAGAAGTTAAGAGAGCACTCCTTGTTTGTTATCTTCAACAAGTGCGAGTTTTGGCTCTGTGAAGTTGCCTTCTTGGGTTATTTTATTAGTGGTGCTGGATTAGCGGTAGACCCGACCAAGGTGCATACTATGAGGGAGTGGTCTCCTTTGAGGTTGTCGCCCGACGTGCGAAGTTTTCTTGGACTTATAGGGTATCGCAAGTTTGTGGAGGGATTTTCGAAGATTGCACTCCCTCTCACTGTCCTAACAAAAAATGTGTGCCATATGAGTGGACACCTAAGTGTGAGGCTGTGTTCCAATAGTTGAAGGATCAACTTACCTCCGCACTAATCCTAGCCCTTCCATCCTGGAAGGAAGGATTTCAGGTTTACACGGATGTGTCCTATCAAGATATAGGAGCAGTGTTGATGCAGCTTGGGCATGTGATTGCTTACACTTCAAGACATTTGAAGAAGTATGAGATTAATTACCTAGTGCATGATTTAGAAATGGGGGATGTGGTCTTTGCCCTAAAGGTTTGGAGGCACTATATCAATGGAGTTCATTATGAGATTTTCTCGGATCATACGAATTTGAAATATGTTCATACTCAGGAGTTGATTTTGAGGAAGCAACGGTGGTTGGAGTTCTTGTGTGATTATGAGTTTACGTTGAACTACCACCCCGAGAAAGCGAACTCCATAGCAAATACATTAAGCAAAAAGGTACCAACGTCGAGCCCTGAGTCTCGAATGATTGGTATAGAATTGTCTCGAGAGCTCGAGGAGATGGAGACTACGCTGGTATGTAAGAATCACTCTGAGACGCATACGAATTACTTGGCTGCCTTGAGTATAGTATGTGATATCCGTGGGTGGATCCGGGCAGAGCAAGGGAAGGATGCTACTCTGGCCCCTGTTTTTAAGGCAAATGAGAACAGATATACCGAAGATTATACCTTAATGGAAGGTCTCATTCATTTTTGTGGCAGGCTATATATTCCTAAGGGCGGTGGAATCTAGGAAGACATCTTGAGAGATGCTCATTGCAAGACGTATTCAGTGCATCCCAGGATTGCCAAGATGTATAATGACTTGCGAAAGACCATGTTCTGGCCAGGAATGAAGAGAGTTGTTAAGTATTACTTTACGTACAGTAAGACTTGTCAAAGGGTGAAGGTGGAGTGTAAGAGCCCGGGAGGATTATTGTAGTCATTACCCATCCTCGAGTAGAATTTTGAGGATATCTCCAAGGATTTCGTCCACGGGTTGCCTCGCTCGCGCAATGGGAACGATTCAGTTTGGGTGATTGTGGATCGCTTGACAAAGGTTGTCAAGTTCCTTCCAATGAGGAAGGAGTCGCATGTTGATGTTTTAGTACATCTCTTTATAGAGCAGTTTGTGCGGTACCTTGGGGTGCCGAAGAAAATTATCTCTAACCAAGATGGTCGCTTCACTTCCAAGGAATGGAGGGAAGTTCAAGCATATATGGGCTCTTGCCTTACCTTAAGTATGACATTTCATCCTCAGACGGAGGGCCAGTCTGAGAGAACCATCAGAACCATGGATGATTTGTTGAGATTATTCGTGTTGGGTAGGGGCGAGCCGTGGGAAAGGCTTTTACCACAAGTGGAGTTTTCATACAATAATTGTTATCAAGCTAGAATCGGAATGGTTCCCTACGAAGCACTTTATGGGAGGAGGTGTAGAACTCCATTATTGTCTGTACAGTATAAACACCCAAAGACTTTGGGACTGGTGTATATTGATGATACTGATGTTATGGTTAGATTAATACGAGACCGCATGCTGGAGTCTCAGAATCGGAAGGAAAAGTACTATAATGTGAAGCACCGGATGGTGGAGTTCTAAGTGGATGACAAGGTGTTACTGAAGATTAGGCCAATGCATGGAGTGTCACATTTGGGTAGAAGATAGAAGCTCAGCCCAAGATATGTAGGGTCTTATGTTATATTGGAAAGAATTAACCCTTTGGCCTATAGGCTGCAGCTACCTCCCGAGTTAGAAAATTTGCACGACGTCTTCCCCAACACAAGAAGCTTGCGAGGAAACAGTGTTCCTTTGGTGAAGGTCCAATGGTCTAATCATGGGAAAGAAGAGTATACTTGGGAGTTAGTGAACTTGAGGATGAAGCACAACCCAGAGTTGTTTCCCCAAGTTAAACTTAAACGCATACCTTGTATTCTTCATACTTTGTTTTCCCTCAGAGACTTAGCCTGATTTTGGGTATGAAATCTTTTATTTTGTTTATAGGATTTGTGACATCCTGATTCGTGATAGACCCCCCGCAGTCATTTTTGAGTCAAGAGAGTTGACTCAGGCGTCGAGTGCGTCGACTGGTGGGCAGGCATTGAGTGTTTACAACGCCTTTCGATGAGAGTCAAGTACGTCGACTGGATTCGACGAGCGTCAAGTGCTACATGACTCATGCAACACAATGACTTTGAAGATTTTCGGAAGTGGGATTTTGTAGGATTTCGCCGGATATATCCGATAAGTTCATTGAGTCATACTTGACTAATTTGTCGATAATGACTTGAAAGATTCTGTTGAACAAGTGTAATTCATCGGATGTCATTGCGGATATCCGACGAATTTGTCGAGTGATACTCGACGAATACGTCTAATGCGACTTAGCGTACTTTCAAACAGGTTCGGCCGTAGGAGAGAAATTCATCGAAAGGAAGGCAATTCGTCGAATCCCGTCATAGATACTCGGCGAATTCGCTGCTTTAGACTCAACGAATTCGCCGGATTTGCCATGAAGGTTTAGAGGATTCCTATGATTTGTCGAGTATGTATATGTATATACGACGAATTTGACTTAAAAATGTTTCTCGTAGACCGTGTCTGCTAATAAATATTTATAGGCTGAATCGGGTTCGAGACTTATGCTGAATTGCACTTTATGACCGGTCTTTTCAAAAAGACTTGTATAATGTAATAATGGGTGGTACAAAGAGGAATTTGCACATGGCAAAGTAACCTTAACACTAATACTTCCTTACAAAAAGGAACGATCAAAAACACTAGATGTCTTCATTCTTCCTTGTCGAGTCGTGTCGAGCGTGACGAGAACGGAGAAGGTTCATGGTGGTGGATTTCCAGGAAGGACGACAGAAGAGCGCCAGTGTCGAAATTTCCTGTAGGGGCTTCGAAATCCTCGAGGAAGTTTCCCTTGGCCTCCCGAGTGCGATCTGAAGAGGAGTCGGACACCGCCATGCCGCCAAGAAAAAGAACGAGATCTATGGCCGGAAATGAAGTGAGCTTCCTACCCTCTCCACTTGTGCTATATATTTAGATATATTCTAGGAGAGATGTCCGCTCAAGATGATGGCAACGATGCTGATGCGGTTGTTGATCCCCGTCATAGAGAGTTCGTGGATTAGGACGATCGTTGCCGCAAGCTTGAAGATGAAATTCTACCATAACATTTTATTCGCCAACGCCGCCGCCGCTACATGTTTTGCTCGACATCTGCCACCGCCATTAAATAAAATATATAATTATAAATTTAATAATTATATATTTTATATTCTATCAATTTTTATTTTAGCAATTTTTATTTTATGTTTTTTATTTCATTTCATGTATTATGGGTGCCAATAACCATCAAGAGTGTTTAATTTCATGCATTTAATTTTTGTATTGTTTTTATTTCATGATAGGTGCATATAACCATCATAGTTTCATTTTGAATGGAGAAGATGGAGTGGTGTATACTATATATAGCCATGCTTATGAAGGATTTGATCGAACATGAATGAAAGAATTTGAATCCCTAAAATCCTCCTTGAGATCTTTTTCCCCCTCCTTTTCAAAATTCGGCCATGGCCTTCTTCCCCTCTTTCTAGCCGACCTCCTCTCCCCCTTCCTCTCTCTTGGCCTCTCTTCCACCACCCTCTTTCCTCCTCTCTCTAAAGAGCTCGGCCACCATCCCTCCTTGTCGACCACCCTCCAAAATAACAAAACCTGACCACCCTCCTCCTTGCCACAACCAGCCCTCAAATATCATTGGGTGGATCTCGGCCAAGGCGTGAAGCGAAGAAAGCGGACGAGTTTTCTCTCCATCCGGCATGACTCCAGCGGAGCCGTTGAATCAGAATCATCCACTCTGATTGGGTAACAAAAACTTCTACCTTCGTGTGTTTCTTTTCCTAGGTCTTTCCAGCGGTGGAAAACTTTAGCGTTGAATCTTGATATCTTTAAAATAATCGTGGTTTTCTTCGATCAATTTTGTGTCTATCTTGATTGATTTATTTTTTGAGAGGATTGAAGAACCTGGTCTACTTTTTGTTGGGAGAGGTCTACCGTTTCTGAATCGTAACTTTTGGTAAATCTCTTTTGGCACAACCTCCGCTCGATCGGACCAGGTGGGTCCTTTTAGCCGGAAAGAATATTGTCCTATAGCCTTTATTTGATCCTAAACGGTTTGGCTACTCGTACATTAGCATCTAATTGATATAATTGCATAGCGTGTGTGCTGCATTGAGATTTTGTTCGAGTGTAGAATTAGGTAGTTGAGTGGAAATCGTGCTTAGTTTGTCGTCTTTACGGTGTCAACTTGTGGGCCTGCATCAATTTGGTATTAGAGGGAGGTTCAGGTCTATTTTCTAATTGACACCCTCCCCATTTTATTTAGTAAGCCGACACACACATGTCCAACACTAATTATTTGTCAAAAAAATACAAAAAAATAATTCTTCTGCTCAGCCAATAGCGGCCTACATTTTTATTTTTCAGCAAAAAATCAATTTTTTTTTGTAATCTCTTATTTATTTTTAGTAAGAAAATAAAAAAACATATTTTATTACCTTAGTTACTATGCAGGAATAAATCTATTTTTACAAAATTATTTGGGTCAGATTCTTTTATTCACTACAAGCGCACTAGATTATGTACGGAGTATACCCCAACTTCTTCCCATATGGAGGACGAACGTGATGCTGGTCACGATCCCACAGCGATTGACGAACTCTGCCAGAATTTCACTTAATAGATGACAGCTTTTAGGGATGCGCTCCACGACCTGAGATTAAATCTCGCGACTCCCAAAAATCAACCCGCCAACCAATGTGCGGAAGAAAATAATAACCATAACAATAACAATAATAATGAACATGTCCCGCGTGCACCGAACGAGTTTGATATTAACAGGGTCATCCAGGACAAACCCCCATCGTATGATAGATTGGAGAACCCCAAGTTTTCCTAGACTGGGTTATAGAAATAGATTGCTACTTTGAGTGGTACAAATCGACTGACTCGGATAAGGTGCGAGTGGTGAGAATGAAGTTGTAAGGTAGAGCTAAGATATTCTGGTTGAATGAGGAATGACGTCCGAGAGCCGAGAACGGTGAATTACTCATTGGTTTGGAAGACATGAAGGCCATGCTAACAGACCAGTACATCCCTACGTACCATCGAACACAGATGTTTGATGATTTGGCTACCCTTAAGGAAGGGAACAACTCAGTCTCTGAGTATTTGAGTCTTTTTAAGGATATGATGGTTAGGTGTGGTTTAAAGGAGATGTCAGAGCTCAACCTCTCTAGGTTTTGTTAGGGGTTAAACCCCGACATCCAGGGTAAATTACTACGTTATGGTCACACCGACCTAAACACTGCATTTAATGTTGCATTGGATATTGAGAAGCACAACGTTCATAATAATAAGACTCGCTCGTTTCAGAAGGGAATGTCCGTCTTAGGACCACCGCCAACCTTTAGGGAAACCATTCCTAATAGTTCATATGTCTTGGACTAAAGAGATGTTACTACTAGAGCTTTGTCTCCTTTAGCCTCGACGTCTAAGCACCTTGAGATAGTGACTAATACCTCTGAGGATTCTTATATGAATATAGTATCTCGTGATACTACGATGACCAGCTAGGTGAGAGTATTATGTCATGTACGTTAGAGCCCGACGAGTTTGATGATTCTGACAGTGAGTTAATCCCTAGTGATTTAGAAGACGATGATTACATTTCGATCTATGAGAGTATTTAGTTACCTATGATTTGCATTGCTAGTGTTGGGTCTGACCACCCTAGATTTAGTGCCCTCTCCAGGATACGATCCCCATGGTGATAGAGTCTACGATCACACACACTGAGATTGTGTCTGAGTTATCTAAGGAGCTTAAGAGCGAGGATTTCCCTATTATAATTGTGGATGAGTTACCATCTAAGGGAAGGGTACTTTTGGACGATTCTTGTGTTATACACCCGGATGAGAGTTCCTTGATGTTGTCAAAGTTGGGTGAAACTCATACTGATTCAGATTTTATCCCGGGTTTGATTTTGCCGACGCTTCCTCCTGATTATTTGCCCATATCAGTGGACTTTTTATGACGTGGAACCGGTAGTCCTAGTCTGAGTTTTTGTGTCACGCCCACTATATTAGTACCTACATTGGAGTTGTCTCAGCGTATAAATATTATTAGGTTGAGTGCAATGGTTTTTGGACTGTACACCGCACTCGTAGATCTTCTTACGCATCACATTTGACTGTTCGTTTTCCTGCATGTACGTCTACTGTTTTGTCCTCGACAGCGACTGTTTCTGACTCTTTGGATATTGTACCTCTAGATGTGGCTTCCACTAGAAATACTTATATACCACACCGGGTTGCACGCATTTTCCCACCGCCTTTTGATGACCCTCATGTCCACACGTTAGTGACTATAGTTGGGTCCCTAGATTTGTATCGCTCGCACATCCTTTCACATCCGGGAGCGTCCAACTCTATTGTTCATGATGAGCGTTACTCCTTTGCGTGTCTTCATGCAAAGCGTGAGTATATTAAATATAAAATTAAAACTGCAAATTTGGAGCCCATTAAAATCATCTTTGATTATCAGGCTCCCGTGCCACCTGACTTAACCCCCTTATCCTCTGTATTTGGGTTAAGACATGTAGCACATGGGTTCACTCCTTACGGTAGTAAGATACTTTGGCGCACTTTTTAAAAATTACTCAATCAAGTTGCGTCTTATTACTTACATGGTAGTTTATCACCAAATGAGATCATGCACAGATAAAAAGTACCAGTGCCATTTGACTTGATTTCGTTACCACCATATTATAGGTTAAGCCAATTCACACAAGATTTTGCCTCTCATGCTTATAATTTATATAAGCACATTAGTGAAGCGCTAACTACACAATATACATCTTATCAATTTCATGCTAACTTACATAAAAGAGCGTCTCACTTTATGGTTGACAATTTAGTTTTGGTGTGTCTCGTCCCTAAATGGATGCCTTCGGGCACTATAAAAAGTTGGCGAATTGGCGAGCTGGATCTTTTCGGATATTAAAGAAATTAGGAGAAAACACATATCTTTTGAAGTTACCCCCTGATTGGGTTATATCCCCTGTTTTTAATGTTTCTAATTTAACGTCATATGTTTCTCCACCACATGAATTATATGTCTGTCCATTTAGTTCTACTACATTTTCTAATGGGTTGGGGGGTGAGCTTATTTCTAGATCGCTCTCTCCATCGGTCTCCAATGGAGGTACGTTGATTGTTGATGAAGAAACTTTTTCTCCTTTATTGCCTAATGCTTTTCTAGGGTTCCTCGGGACAACCTTTTTGCATGACAGGATACTCTAAGAAGTAGTGCTCTCCTCCCCAAGTGGTGATGTTTGTCGCTACTTGATTCAATGGCTTGATCGTCCAGCCTCTGATGACTCTTGGTTTCTTGAATCGGAGGTGGCTCTTTTGGCTGATGCTCTCCTGCAACGGTACTTTCAGACCAACTCATCGCTGATGAGTAGTTTTTGAAAGACATATAAAATATGCTCTGATACCAATTGAAAGTGAGGGATATATCTGCTTAACTTTAGAGGGGGGGGGGGTGAATAAAGTATTTTAAAACTCTAAGTAATTTTTACAGTGGATCAAAATATGTGATAAGTATAAGTATAAAGAGAGAAAAAAAAACAAAACGATCACAGCACATAGAAAATAAATAATAGAGCATTCTAAACGACACAAGAAACTTATAGTGGTTCCCCTAAACTTGGGTACATCCACGCTTCTACCACCCTAGTAGAATCCACTATAGGTTTTTGATCAGGTGCCCTGCCAGCACAGGTTTTTGCTCCGGTGCCCTATCACCACAAGATCTATTTTTTCAAGCGAGATATAACAACCCTTTTGAGCTTTTGATCATGTACCTGAAAACCAAAGTGGTTAACTTTTGAAGGGAGTTATAACCCTATACACAGTGGTAAAAAGAAAATTGTTGATTTTCTTCTCTGTCAACAGTCTAAGTGAAGAATAGTGGATTTGATCTTTTCAAAGCTCCCCTAAGATGTTGAATGGTTCAGGAAGTTGAGAGCTTTATACATAGTGTAGGCCTTGATGAAGATCCTCAGAAACTCCATGGACTAATGTTGAATAGTTGTCCCTTTTGAAGTCTGAAGCAGAAACTGAAGAAGCTAAAGATCTGGGTGTTGATGATGTTCTTCTTCAATTTCCTTGAGAAGACAATATGTTTCTCTGTAAAACTTCTATCAGTTGTTCTGTAACAGATCTCTTGTAATTCCCTTCCTTGTTCTTATTATTCTTCTTATTATTATCCTGCAGTGAAGAATTTTCTTTTTATATGTCCTGAAGGATTTCTGCCATTTGAAATTTAAATTCCTGAATTAATACTGAAATTGTGGGAATTGGACGGCTGAAATTTGTCTTAATTGAGTTTCCTTAACTCTCTCAGTAAATAAGTTAAGTAATTACTCTATGAAATTCATAATTAATGCTACCAAGCAACGGCTATATTCTTGAGAATATGAACATTAATTATCAGAGAATTACTGACTTAGAATAATCCAAACCGAAATCAAAATGAGAGAAAACGCCAAACTGATACTGAGAGAAATTGTCGAACGCAGGGCAGATTTCGTCGAACTGAACATCAAGTTCGTCGAGCTGAGAAATCATCTTCGTCAAGCTGGGCTCAGAGAAAGTTAGTCTAGAAAATAGTCTGTCAAGGCTAAGCTCCAAGTTCATTGAACTGAGGAAGAAGTTCGTCGACCTGAGGAAGAAGTTCGTCGACCAGAAAACTTAAGAGAAGAGGGAAGATCGTCAACTTGAGCTCCAAGTTTGTTGAGCTCAACTCAGAGTAGGGATCTGAGTTCGTCGATCAGCGATCGATGATCGTCAAGCTGAGTTCGAAGAACTTCGAACAGATTCTCTAAACTCTTAAAGATTGTTATACTTCTAAGTCTGGATCTCTGATTTCTTCTGAGGGTTGGATCAAAGTTTGTCTAACCTATTCAAACCATCCTAAACCTAGAATTAACAAATTTGACCATAGGCTATACATGGAGGGTCAATAACCTAATAGTGAACCTAGCCCAGATCCAAACTAGGTATCCAACAATCTCCCCCTATTTGGGTGAGGTCACTATGAACAACAGAAAAGAGAAAAATCACAAATCATAAAAACAATATCGGGCAGAATTGAAAACCATTCAGCAAATATTAACAATAGTGCCTTGTGAAGAAATAAATAACAGATAACAGTTCAAAAATAAAGAAGAAAATTTTCAGCCTTGCTTAGAATCTTTCTTCTATTCTTCCAAAGCTGGTCTGGTGAAGATAATTTCTCTTTTGGGATCTGCATCTTGCTGCTTTGTCATTTTCATATCACTTTCTCCAAGGATTATCATAGATGCAGCTCTTGGTACAACTGCTTCTGGATGTAATGACATATAAGCATCAGCATTAAAAAGATTATGTACCTGGTATTTGTCTAGGCCTTTCTTTCTGTAGGAGGACATCGTAGTATACTGTGAGGTGTCTTGTACTTCTTCCTTTGCTTTTTTGATCTGGAAAAAAGTTATTAACTCTTGAAATCTGGTCATTCTGGAGTTGCGGTCCATTTCTGGATCATAAACTGGAGAAATTGTCCTTTCAAGAGATGCTTTATCTAGTTGATCATCTTCAGAAGTCTTGTGTTGTCTGTTGTGCCTTTGATGTTGTTGTTGCATACTACTGCTGCTAGAACTATGTTGATGTTTGTTGTAGGAAGGTTGGGACTGATGAGAAGATGTAGATTTCTAAATTTGAGCATCACTTACGAAGATCCTACTAGAAGGGGAGGAGGAGGACCTCTCCTGAATTTAGGAGGTGGAGAGTATCCCCTGCTCTTCTTCCTGTCTTTAAGCTCATTCTTGGAATATATCATCCAGTTTGGGGTGTCTGGAGTGAGAGTTATATTATTCAGGATATAGTAAGGACCATCAACAAAAGAATTGGGCTTAGGAATAGCCTTTGGAGGAGCAGCCTTCTTCTTTGCCTTTCTTTTCCTTGAACTTGTATTTTCTGAGTCATCTTTCTCATTATCAGCATTATCAAAAGAATGTTCTGGATTATCATAAAGAGCATCCAACTGCTTTAGCAAATTAGCTGAGATTCCAGGAATCTGTGGTTTTGCTTGACTTGTTGGCTCTACAGAACTATCTGTAGCAATCTGAATATTTTCTTCTTCTTCCATGTCACCAAACAAAATATCATCCAAATCTGGCATTGGAGATTCACGCCAGCCAAAAGTTGGTGGAGAGAATGCCTTATGATTAGGAGCAGGCTCACAAATATCTTCAACAACTAAAGTTTCTGTAATCTTAGGAACTACAAAACTTGACTTTAGTTGATCTACAACTGCAAGACTTATTAGAGCAGTGTAAACTATAATAGCTTTAGAATACTGAGTATCAAAACTGGGTAAAGTATTTCTGTAAGCAGAATTAAAAGAATTTAAATCAACTGTGGGATTTATAATGAAATCACCAACAGTGGTTATTTCTGCAACTGTATCTGCCATGTTAGTATCAGAATCAATTGTATCTATTATTTCATTTGGAGTATCTACCTCTGCTGAATCATCAATCATTTCAGAATCTACTATTGTTGTTGTTGCTGCCGGGAGATGGAGGAGGAACTGGAACTTCTTCAAAGAACATCTTCCCTTGGCTGGTTTTAGAGGGTCCTGAAGCCAGTCCCCCAAAAGAAGGAACAGAAGTGAGAGCAACAACTCTGGTGGAGAGAGAAATGATGGAAGCAGAGAGAGGAGCAATAACACTTGTTATTAGTTTCTCTAGAGTGGGAGAAATAAATGCAAGACGATCTTTGGATATGTCCGAGAAATTTAAGTAGAGAGGTTCTGGTGCAGAGGTGGTATAAGGAGTGTGATGTCCACAGTTGGAACATATAGAAAATGCATGAGAGAAATCTGTATGGGTGTATTCTAGAAATATGGAAGTAGGGTTGGATGGAATATCAGTAGTGGAGGTAGGAACTATTATAGCAGGAGTGGAGGTGGTTTCCTGAACAGGAGATTTAACTGCTGAAGGATGTGGAGATGGTTGAGGAGGAGACAACAGATTGAAAGTTGGCTGTGAGGAGGTGGACGGAATATCAGATACATGAGTTGGAGGTGGAGATAGAATGTCCTTATGAATGATGGTTGGTGAATGTGGAGGTGATGGTTGTGGAAGAGGTGAGGATGGTTGTTGTTGTTGTTGAGTTTGAGGAGGAGAAGGAATTCTGGTGGATGGAGGAACTTCTTCTGGAGGTGGTGGAGAGGCTATCACTGCCCTTGTGTCCTCAAAAGTCCTGGACGAAGAGTCCCTGGATGGTTTAGGGATGGACCTCTCCCATCTGCCAAACAAAGCAGAGGTTATCCTATTTAAAACATTTATGAATATTGGTTGGGAGACCAATAATTTTGGTGCCTTTTCCTGGAGGAAAATTCCTAAAAACCTCCCAAAACACACCTATTTCTTGGAATTTTTCTTATTTATCAACTCAAACTGTATCTTTCCCCAATTTATTGCTTTCTTATCTACCATAGCACACGTCACCAAGAACTGGTGCCTTGTTATATAATCATGGGCTGTATGTTTGCACAACAGAACCTTACCAACAATATCTGCCAGAAATTTATACTGAACAGATAAATTCTTTTTCAAAAGCTTATTGGGGTTTCCTTCAGAGTGACCCATTCTAGTCAGCATATTTTCATACTCAGAATAATCTATTTCAATATCTTCTTCTCCATTAGCCAAATCAAAAATTTTAGTTAAAAATTTAGGTGTTAGGGTAACCTGATTGCCGCCGATAGTGATATTCATAGTTTCTGCGTCTCGAGAGGTGGAAGTATAAACCCGTTCCCTTATCGTAGTCGTGGGAAACTTGATCCTTGTAGTCATGAATTTCTTCAGTTTCTGTTCTTCACACAGCTGTGGGATGTCTATGAAAATCTGATCTGTGTTGTTGATGGAATCAAAATCGATGTCGAATTCAGTGTCGTATTTCATGGTGAAGAGGGAGAGCGTCGGAATCGCCATTGATTTTCCTGCAAAATAACAGAGAGAGCAAGAGCCAGAGAATAGAAAGTGCGGGATAGAGCACGACGAAAACCTAGATATAAGATTTTTAGAATATGAAGCGTCGGGCTCTGTCCTGCGAAAAAAAAAAACTTCGTTCTCAGGTTGACAAAAAATTTCATGAAGAAATAATATCGCCAATCATAGTTGGAAGAGGGCAAAAATGTTTCATCATTCGCAGGTCGACGAAAACGTTTTTGAAGTAAGGTCGTCGATCTCCGCTCGACGAAATAACTTCATGCTGAGAGTTCGTCGATCTCAGGTCGACGAAATATCTCAAGAACAGTTCTCAGATCGTCGATCTTCGTTCGACGAAATGTGGTCAATTCTTCGACCTTGGACATAAATCAAATTAAACTTCTCCATTAAGCATACCTACCTGATTCAGAAAGAACAGATATTTCTTCTCATCGAATGGTTTAGTGAAGATGTCTGCTCTTTGCAAACTAATAGAGATAAAGACAAGATTTATTTTCTTTTTGTCCACGCAATCTCTAAGGAAATGATGTCTAATCTCTATATGATTAGTTCTACTATGTAGTACTGTATTTTGTACAATAGAAATTACACTGGTATTGTCACAAAATATAGTTGAATTATTTAAGTTGAGACCATAATTGCACTGGTTTTGAATCCACAATATTTGTGAACAACAACTACCAGCTGTAATGTATTCAGCTTCTGCAGTTGCAGTTGACACAGATGTATGCTTCTTACAAAACCAAGACACAAGTCTATCTCCAAGGAACAGATATGTTCCTGAAGTGCTTTTTCAGTCCACTCTGCATCCACCATAGTAAGAATCTGAAAATCAAGTTAAGTCAAATTCTGACTCTCTTGGATACCAAAGTCTTAGATTAGGACAACCCTTTATATATCTCAAAATTGTTTTAAGGAAAATATGGTGAGATTCTTTAGGGTTCACCTGGAACCAAACACAAAGGCATGTAGCAAATAAATATCTGACCTACTAGCTGTGAGATATAACAAAGACCCAACAATAGCCCTGTATGTTTTCTGATCAACTGGCTTGCCGTGTTCATCAGAATCAATCACAACATTGGAAGCTATGGGTGTTTTCATAGCTGAGGCATCAAACATCCCAAATCTTTTAACAAACTCCTTAGCATATTTAGATTGGGAGATGAAAATTCCATCAGGAGATTCATTCACTTGGAGACCAAGGAAGTAAGAAAGCTCACCCATGCTACTCATTTCAAACTTGGAATGCATCAGGTCAGAAAACTTTTTGCATAGTTTGGAATCAGTAGAGCAAAAAATAATGTTATCTACATATATTTATACTAACAATATTTTATATTTATGGTGCCTAAAGAACAATGTTCTATCTACAATCCTCCTAGTGAACTTATACTCTAAAAGAAAGCTAGTTAAGGTCTCATACCAAGCTCTTGGAGCTTGGTTTAAACCATAAAGAGCTTTATGTAATTTGAAAACATTAGAGGGATGTGTTAGAGAGATAAAACCTATTGATTTTTCCATATATACTTTCTCTTTGAGTTCACCATTGAGAAAGGCACTTTTGACATCCATCTGGTAGACCTTGAACTTCTTGTAGGCTGCATAATCAAGAAATATCCTGACAGCTTCCAGTCTTGCTATAGGTGCAAAGGTCTGATCATAGTCAATTCCTTCTTTCTGTCTATATCCTTGTGCTACCAGCCTTGCCTTATTTCTGATGAAAGCTCCTTATGCATCCAGTTTGTTTCTAAATACCCATTTAGTTCCAATGACTGGGTAGTGTTTGGGTCTTGGAACTAAATCCCAAACTCTACATCTCTCAAACTGATTCAGCTCCTCTTACATTGCAAAAATCTAGTGGGGATCTTGCTCTACATCTTTTATGGATTGGGGCTCAAGTTGAGATATAAAGCAGGAATGTGTCAAATCTTGGTTGAGATGATGCCTTGTTTGCACACAAGCTAATATGTCTCCAATCACTTGAGATATAACATGATCTCTAAGTGTGACAAGATCAGTAGGAAGAGTTGTTTCAACAAAAGCATTAGGAATTAATTCCTCTTGTGGAATTATGTTTGTTGTTGGAGGTTTAACAATCATTTCATTTAAATCTTCTTCACTCTCTTCTTCAATATGTGGAGAGGGATGTGATGTAACCTCATGGGTGAGGTTTAAATCATCCAATTTTCCACATAGTTGGGATACATACAATAAATCTCTGGTAGAAGAATCCTTCTCTTTGTAATATATGTTAGCTTCATTAAAGGTTATATGTATAGATTCTTCCATTTTTAACGTTGATTTATTGAAAACCCTATAGGCATTGCTGACTTGGGAATATCCAAGAAAAATTCCTACTTCAGCTTTGGCTTCAAACTTTCTAAAATCTTTCTTGTTATTATTATGAATGTAACATCTACAGCCAAAAATTCTAAAGTAATCTATTTTAGGTTGCTTCCCTTTGAGTAGTTCATATGGAGTTTTGCCCTCAAGTTTATGTATTAAACTTCTATTCAGGACATAATTTGTTGTGCGTACAGCCTCTGCCTAAAAGTATAGGGGCAAGCAAGCATCTGTAAGCAATATACATGCAGCATCAATGAGGGTTTTATTTTTCCTTTCTGCTACCCCATTTTGTTGAGGAGTTCTGGGAGCAAAAAAGCAATGCCTGATACCTTCTATAACACCCCAAAATCCATAAATTAGAAAAATTGGGTGACACGGCCTGGGACACGGGCGTGTCCCAGGGCGTGTCCTTCCTGGGTGAACAGTCGACGAGTGGTCGGCAAAATTTGGTCGACGATCGTGAGTACTTAGGACACGGCCTGTGACACGGGCGTGTCATAGGGCGTGTCAGTGTGGTCGACGAACTCAACTTTTGCTGGGGCGTGTCTGGTGCCGTTTATGGGCACACGGCCTGAGACATGGGCGTGTCATAGGCCGTGTGAGTCTCGGGTTGATTTCAATTTTCTGCAGCCTGATGTACACGACCACAGACATGAGCATGTCTGAAGGCTTGTCGGGTGACACGGCCCGTGACACAGGCGTGTCACATGGGCGTGTACTGGACTAGATAAGTCGGTTAAGCATCGCTTTGGGAACATGGCCCATGACATGCGTCACAGGCCGTGTCAGGCAAAAATTATGCTTTTGTGGCAAAATCGTGGCTGTCCGTTCCTTTAGCTGGGATCCAAGGGCTGAGCTGCCTACCTGCTTCCTTAAGGCCGTGGAGTGAGATGAAAGAACTCATTTCATACTTGCTTTCATCTTTATAAATCCTAGAGAGAGAAATGGAGAGGAAGAAGGAGGAGGAGGAAAGGGGCTTGTCACTGGTGGTGCTGCGGTTTTCCGACGAGAGATCCGAGGCCGGCGTTGTAGAGGAAATGCTGTTGCGGTTCTTCCTAGCCAGTTAGGAGCTCAGGGTACTGAAGCGGTCTTCGAGGGTAACGACCTTTCTTCCTAGCCATGTGAAGGCTTCCTTTTGGCATATGCATATGAATCCCCCACCAGAGGGTGGTTTGTTGTGGGAATGTTTGGGTTGATTCATGGAATCCCCAATTCATTAGCATATAGATCCAGAATTAGAGTACGGAATAGGCATGTTGTGTGAAGCCCATCTGAATAGGTTGGTCTGGATTGGTGATGTTGCATACGAACCGGAGAAGACTCCGTAAAATAAAGTGTCGACGGGTTGGACTTGTGAAGGGAAGTAGTAGGAAGTACTGGAGTAGTGTCCAGGAAAATACCCGTAGAATGCTTGTGCTTTTAGGTTATACCTGTGAAGGGGGAGTAACAGGAATTACTGGATTGAAAGTCCAGGAAATACCCTTTTAATGCTTGATGTTCTTGGGTGGTACCTGTGAAGAGAGTAACAGGAAGTACTGCCGTGGTGAGCCAGGAAAGACCCTTGACATTGCGGAGTCATACCTATGAAATGGAGTAGCAGAAAGTACTAGTGCGCCAAGGAAAGATCCGCAAATATTGTGACAAGAAATGGGTGTCAGAGACATACCCAGGCTTGAATGCCAGAACAGGATCGGTGAGACCGACCCGTGCCTTTTTGTAGCCGCTAGTATGTTGTGCTCGGTGATGGCAATGCGATTTGAGCAACGGGGGGTGGAGGATCCGACCTGCGCTATGACCGTCCGACGTGAGACCTGAAAGTGCGGTCTGTTGGAGTGCATAGTAAGAGTCATAGGCCTGCGTGCCAGGACACAATGGGGGGCTACGGGCCAATCTCGGTGCGTTACGACTAGAACGCTTGTTGTATGCCATGGATGGAAATGCTAAATGTTTTACCGTTGGGTTGCGACCCTGATACGGTGGTGGGCAACTAGTTTGTCGGTACACCAAGAATTTGCCTTGAGTGCACGGATCGTCGGCCGGGCGGCTGACGGTTGTGATGGAATGTGTGCGTAAAAACACATTTGTGATATATATATATATATATATATATATATATATATATATATATATATATATATATATATATATATATATATATATATATATATATATATATATATATATGCTTGTGAAATGCTATGCCTACAGGGAAGATCACCACTGCCCCGGGAATGGGGTAGGGTCGGTATAATTTGGTCAGCTGAATGCTGGTCGTTGCCTCTATTTGCCACCGTTGGGTGGAATGTCCCTGTGCAGGTGCTGGAGACCCGAGCGGGATGCATAAGGGCTGAAGTCCATGCTGCATTTGCTGCTTCTATTGCTAGTCATCGAAGGCTAAAAGAAATGGAAGTGTTATGTTTTCTTTTTATGTGGCCGGCCTGCGTGCCAAACTTTGAGGCCACTATTTTGAAAGATCTGTAAGGACATAAGGCCAACTACTTGGATGTGTAAGACATTCCTATCATGTATAAAATATGGAGTTTTTATGTGTTGGACATTCAGGTGTGGAGTTCAAGTATTGTGTTATAGGCTTCCACTAGAATGCAATGTGTTATGGTGTGCTGCGCTACTCTGGTATCACACCGTAACTACAACGCCTCTTTTGTGGTCTATATTGTGGGGCCCCGACTGGAACTTCTACTATATCCTATGTGAACGGATTGGGTTGTTACATTTTTGGTATCAGCTGTCTTGGTCTTTCCCTCTCGAAGTCGTGGTCGACTTCTTTTGTGGGGTGGCGAGCACGTGTCTGTGCAAACCAAGTTAACACGATTGAACTCCTGAATGTCCATGGTAGGAATGCAAATACATGTGTTTGAGGAACCTACGTGTTCCTAACCTGTTGATGTTGCTTGTGTACGATCGCTAATGTGTGTGTTGTCCACCTTTAGGTGACGCGGAGTGGTGGGGTGCAATCGAAGCCCCAACAGTCTAATGATAGTACGACACCAGCCGAGGTGCCTACACCTCCGCCTTCTGCGGAAATTGTACGATTAGTTGTTGAGGCTGTATTTACCATGATGCAAGCACAACCGCTTGGGTAGGCGCAAGGGCAGGAGCGGCCGGCATTGAGGCCAGAACAGGTGGCGGCAAGCCCAGAACCTGTACCGGATATGAATCCCCGAGTAGCTGAGAAACAGTTAAAGTGGTTCATGTGTTTCCACCCGCCTATGTTCTCGGGAGTGGGATCTCCTACGTAGGCTGAAGACTGGTTGTCTCGTGTCAAGAGGATTATGACAGCGATTGGAATGGAGGAGCATCAGAAATTCACCTTAGCCTGCTTCTTGCTGGAAGGAGAGGCTCATTTGTCATGGGACGAAATGGAGCTACACCACTTTGCAGGTAGACCGTTATCACAAGTGTCGATGGAGGAATTCTCTCAGCTCTTCCTGGCGAAGCACCTCCTGGCGGCATAACGTATAGCCATGGAGAACGAATTCCAAAGGCTGACGCAAGGAGAATGCAGTGTGGAAGCTTACCTGCATGAGTTTACACGCTTGGGGCAGTATGCGGGTTCGATATTTACTGATGAGCAGAGAAAGACAAATAGGTTCTATGAAGGACTGCATGACGAGTTGAGATTATTTCTTTCTAGTTCTGTGAACCAAGGCTTCCAGGCGCTAGTTGACACTTCCAGCGCTGGAAAAAGACATGAAAAGGTTGCAGAGGAAGAGGGCCTTGGCTGTGACACTGCGAGAGTTTAAAGTGCCCCGACCGACGAAGTCATTTTATAAGAAGAAATGGGGTAAGAGACCCAAGGCGGCGGGACAAGCTCCTTCTTCGGTTGCATCAAGAGCAACGTCGGGGACCACTTCAAATCCAGATACTCGTACGTGCTTCAATTGTGGACGGGTGGGGCATATAGCCCGGGATTGTCGGGTGCCGCCAAAGAGTGAAAAGAAGGCGGGAGCGTCATATGCGGAAAAGGGCTAGGCAGTGGTGGAATCCTCTACATTGCAGGCGTTCCCACGGGTCTACAATCTTGGCCTGCAGGAGGACATCAAGTAGAGTGACGTTGTCATAGGTATGAGTTAAGTTTTGCGCATTGTATTGCTTGTATGCTTGGTTTATTGCATATGTGTATGCGGTTTGTATGTGTGACATGATGGTCACTGGATTTGTGATGATTCGGAAAATGCTGGCACGAGCACTATTTGATACGGGTGCATCACATTCTTTTCTATCTAAAGGGTTCATAGCGCGGCTTGGGATACCTAGTCGTGTGAAGACAGATAGCGTTAGAGTGATGTTGCCGAATGTTTGTATGTTGCTTGCAGATCAAGCTTGCGATGTGGTGGTGCAAATAGGAACTCGGGATTTATGCTTGACTGCATCTGTGTTGCCGATATTGGAATTCGACGTGATATTTGGTATGGATTGGCTCGCAGAGCAGCATGCCTTGATTGATTGCCAGTACAAAGAGATCACGTTAGGCCAGAATACCTAGCAGGAGACGAGGTTCGTGGGTATGCGAGGAGTTGGCAGGACGTTGATGTCTGCACTCCAAGTTATCAAAGCTGTTCGGAAAGGCGCGGAGTTATACTTCGTGTTGATTCAGGCTGTGGAGCCAAAGGCCACTGTGTGCGATGTTCCGATTGTGTCAGAGTTTATAGATGTGTTTTCCAAGGATCTCCCTGGGCTACCACCCCAGCAAGAGATTGACTTCACGATCGAGTTGGTGCCAGGTACGAAACCTATGGCCCGCTTGCCATATCGCGTCGCGCCAAAGGAAATGGTGGAGTTGAAAGTCCAACTGCAAGAATTGCTGGAGCAGGGTTATATACGCCCAAGCATGTCTCCTTGGAGCATCCCTGTGCTTTTTGTGAAAAAGAAAGACGGTGGCTTGCGATTATGTATTGATTACCGCGAACTGAATAAGCTGACCGAGAAAAATAAATATCTGATTTCGCGGATTTTCGTCCATCTACTCGAAGTTGGACTTGAAGTCTGGTTATTACCAGTTGATAATTCGGGAAGAACACATTCCCAAAAACCGCATTTGGAACACGGTACGGGCACTATGATTTCACGGCAATGCCAGTTGGGCTGTGCAATGCGCCCTCGGTATTTATGGACTTGTTGCACCCAATATTCCGAGAATACCTGTATCTGTTCGTGATAGTGTTCATTGATGATATCCTGGTGTACTCGAGATCGGAAGTCGTTCATCAGAAGCACTTGCGGTTGTTATTGAATTCCTTGAGGCAGAATCAGCTCAATGCCAAGTTCTCGAAGTGCGAGTTTTGGCTAGCGTTAGTGGCTTTTCTGGGCCATGTGGTGAGTGGAGCGGGCATAGCAGTGGATCTAGGAAAGATAAAGGCCATACAGGAGTGGCCAGTGTTGTCTTTAGTGGCCAAAGTCAGGAGCTTCCTTGGACTAGCGGGCTACTATCGAAGATTTGTTGCAAATTTCTCGCCGATCGCTTTGCCGCTAACCACACTAACGAGAAAAGATCAGAAGTTCATTTGGACGCCAGAGTGCGCACGAGCTTTTGAAGAGCTGAAGATTCGGTTGACAACGGTGTCTATGTTGTCATCGCCATGTAGTACCAATGGGTTTGTAATCTACAGTGATGCCTTAGGGAGCAGCTTAGGCTGCGTTCTTCTACAAAATGGAAAGGTGATCGCTTATGGCTCACGCCAGCTAATGGTGCACGAACGAAACTATCCCGTTCATGACTTAGAATTGGCGGCAGTGATCTTTGCACTAAAATTATGGTGACACTATCTTTATGGAGTGAAGGTGGAGATCTATACAGATCATACGAGGCTAAAGTACCTGTTGGAGCAGAAGGACCTGAATATGCGACAACGAAGGTGGTTGGAGTTCCTCGGGGACTACACCTTTGAGATTCATTATACTCCCGGGAAGGGGAACGTAGTCGCTGATGCCTTGAGTCGGAGAGCTCCGTTAAGGGCGAGCTGGTTGCAAAGGCATGATGAACATCTCATCCAGGAGTTGGAAGCATTGGAGATCTCGTGCGTTGACAAGAATACTATAGCCGATGCATGTATGAACTGGATGGAGGTACAGTGTGACCTTGCAGACCAGATTCGACGAGAAATGGGGTTAGATGAAGATCTCTTACGCTATGTTAAAGAAGGGTTAGAGGGTAAATTCTCCTGGGACGACGGTCTTTTGGGGAAAGAGGGTCGTTTGTGCTTCCCGAATTTGGGTAAATTGAGGGAAGAACTGATGTATGAAGCACATTATACGAATTACTCAATCCACCTAGGGAGCCCGAAGATGTTCAGGGATTTGAAAAAGCTGTTCTGGTGGCCTGGGCTAAAGAAAGAAGTTGCTCATTATGTGGCCAAATGCCAAACATGTGCGATGGTGAAGGCGGAATGCCGGAAGCCAGGACTTTATTTGAAGTCATTGTCGATTCCAGAATGGAAGTTTGACGATATTTCCATGGATTTCGTACACGGGTTATTGAGATCTCAACGAGGAAATGATTCCATCTGGGTGATTGTCGATCGGCTGACGAAAGTGGCACACTTCCTTTCGAACAGACGGGATGATTCGGCGGAATCTTTAGCAAAGTTGTATGTTGACCAGATTGTGAGGCTACACGGTGTTCCCCGGAGCATCTTAAGTGATCGAGACGGGCGGTACACATCGAATGACTGGAGGCTAATTCATCAACTGTTGGGCACGAATTTAAAATTCAGTACGGCCTTTCATCCCCAGACGGATGGCCAAACCGAAAGGACCAACAAAACAATGGAATACATGCTTCAGATGTGCGCCCTCGACTTTGGAAAGAGATGGGAAGATCATCTCTATATGTTGGAGTTCGCTTACAATAACAACTACCAAGCAAGCATCAGCATGGCGCCGTATGAAGCTCTATATGGACGGAAGTGTCGTGCTCCTTTAGCTTGGGTAGAAGCGGGCAAAGCCAGATTTTATAGGCGTAATGAAGTCGATGAAGCAAACTCGACAATACGCACTATTCGGGAACGACTATTGATCGCTCAAGATCGACAAGCAAAATACTACAACGCCAAGCACCGGGACGTGAAGTTCGCGGTAGGCGATTGGGTATACTTGAAGATCAAACCCTTCAAAGTCATACCCAGGATTTGACGTCCGAAAAAGTTAAGTCCAAGTTACCTTGGTCCATTTGAAGTGGTTGAGCGAGTTGGAGAAGCCGCATATCGGCTAGCTCTTTCGGCAGACATGGGTGGATTGCATGATGTATTTCACGTCTCGGTGCTGCGGAAGGCCGTGAAAGATCCAGCTCAGGTTATCAGGGACGATCAAGTGTCGGTGGAGTATGGGATAACGACGAAGGTTAGGCCCATTCAGATCGAGGATCGAGCCGAGAAACTGTTGTGGAACAAGATGGTCGGGATGGTTAATGTCCGGTGGGACAATTGCGGCCGTGAGGAGCTTACATGAGAGCGAGAGCAGACCATGCGAGCTGAGTTTCCTGAACTTTTTGTGTAACGGTTATGTAGTGTGTATCGACTTGTATTGAAACTATTGTGGAATGAAAATCCTTCTGTTTGAGTTCCTTGGTGCAAATTTCGGGGATGAGATTTTTGTAAGGAGGGGAGGATTGTAACACACCAAAATCCAGAAATTAGAAAAATTGGGTGACACGGCCTGGGACACGGGCGTGTCCCAGGGCGTGTCCTTCCTGGGTGAACAGTCGATGAGTGGTCGACAAAATTTGGTCAACGATTGTCGAGTGCTTAGGATACGACCCGTGACACGGGCGTGTCACAGGGCGTGTCAGCGTGGTCGACGAACTCAACTTGAGCTGGGGCATGTCTGGTGCCGTGTATGGGCACACGGCCTGAGACACGGGCGTGTCACAGGCCGTGTGTGTCTCGGGTTGATTTCGATTTTCTGCAGCCTGATGTACACGACCACAGACACGGGCATGTCCGAAGGCGTGTCGGGTGACACGGCCCGTGACACGGGCGTGTCACATGGGAGTGTACTAGACTAGATAAGTCGGTTGAGCATTGCTTTGGGAACACGGCCCGTGACACGCCCACAGGCCGTGTCAGGCAAAAATTATGCTTTTGTGGCAAAATCGTGGCCGTCCGTTCCTTTAGCTGGGATCCAAGGGCTGAGCTGTCTCCCTTCTTCCTTAAGTCCATGGATTGAGATGAAAGAACTCATTTCATACTTGGCTTTCATCTTTCTAAATCCTAGAGAGAGAAAGGGAGAGGAAGAAGGAGGAGGAGGAAAGGGGCTGGTCACTGGTGGTGCTGCGGTTTTCCGATGAGAGATCCGAGGCCGGCGTTGCGGAGGAAACGTTGTTGCGGTTCTTCCTAGCCAATTAGGAGCTCAAGGCACCAAAGCGGTCTTCGAGGGTAATGACCTTTCTTCCTAGCCATGTGAAGGCTTCCTTTTGGCATATGCATATGATTCCCTCACCAGAGGGTGGTTTGTTGTGGGAGTCTTTGTGTTGATTCATGGAATCCCCAATTCATTGGCATATAGATCCGGAATTAGTGTACGGAATAGACATGCTGTGTGAAACCCATCTGGACAGGTTGGTCTGGATTGGTGATGTTGCATATGAACCGGAGAAGACTCCGTGATAAACGCTTAGTTTAAGAGTCGATGGGTTGGACCTGTGAAGGGAAGTAGCAGAAAGTACTGGAGTGGTGTCCAGGAAAATACCTGTAGAATGCTTGTTCTTTTGGGTTATACCTGTGAAGGGGAGTAACATGAAGTACTGGATTGAAAGTCCAGGAAATACCATTTTGATGCTTGATGTTCTTGGGTGGTACCTGTGAAGAGAGTAACAGGAAGTACTGGCGTGGTGAGCCAAGAAAGACCCTTGACATTGCGGAGTCATACCTGTGAAAGGGAGTAGCAGGAAGTACTAGTGCGCCCAGGAAAGATCTGCAAATGTTGTGATATAAAATGGGTGTCAGAGACATACCCAGGCTTGAATGCCAGAATATGATCGGTGCGACCGACCCACGTCTTTTTATAGCCGCGAGTACGCTGTGCTCGGTGATGTCAAGGCGATTTGAGCAACGGGGGGTGGAGGATCCGACCTGCACTATGTCCGTCCGACGTGAGACCTAAAAGTGCGGTCTGTTGGAGCGCATAACAAGAATCAAAGGCCTACTTTCCATGACACAATGGGGTGCTACAGGCCAATCCCGGTGCGTTACGACTAGAACTGCCGCTGCACGCCATGGAGTGAAATGCTCAATGTTTTACCGTTGGGTTGAGACCCTGATACGGTGGTGGGCAACTGGTTTGCCGGTACACCAACAATGTGCCTTGAGTGCACAGATCTTCGGGCCAATCGGCTGACGGTTGTGATGGAATGTGTGCGTAAAAGCACATTTGTGATATATATATATATATATATATTCTTGTGAAATGTTATGCCTGCAGGGAAGATCACCACTACCCCGGGAATGGGGTAGGGTCCGTATAATTTGGTCAGTTGAATGATGATCGTTGCCTCTGTTTGCCACCGTTGGGTGGAATGTCCCTGTGCAGGTGCTGGAGAGCCGAGCGGGATGCATAAGGGCTGAAGTCCCTGCTGTATTTGCTGCTGCCGTTGATAGCCCTCGAAGGCTAAAAGAAATGGAAGTGTTATGTTTTCTTTTGATGTGGCTGGCCTGCGTGCCAATGTTTGAGGCCACTGTTTTGAAATCCCTGTAAGGCCATAAGGCCAACTACTTGGATGTGTAAGACATTCCTATCATGTATAAAATGTGGAGTTTTTATGTGTTGGACATTCGGGTGTGGAGTTCAAGTGTAGTGTTATAGGCTTCCGCTAGAATGCAATGTGTTAGGGTGCGCTGTGCTACTCTGGTATCACACCGTAACTGCACCGCCTGTTTTGTGGTCTATGCTGTGGGGCCCCGGCCGGACCTTATAGTATATACTATGTGAATGGATGGGGTTGTTACACCTTCCATCTCACAGAATTCTTGCATAGGAAGAGATTCAAACTTAGTACCAAGATCACTTATGATCAATACAACTGGAGTAGAGTACTCAATCTTTATGTTTTTTAGAAAGTCTGTGAGAACTTTAAAGTTATCTAACTTTTTTTTTCAAGAAGAACATCCAAGTGAACCTAGAGAAGTCATCTAAAATAACTAAGGTATAAGATTTCCCTCCCAAGATCTGTACAACAATGGTTCCAAATAGATCCATATGTAGCAGGTACAAAATCCTGGGTGAATCACTCATATTAATAGATTTAAAACTATTTTTGATTTGCTTTCCTAATTGACAAGCCCTACAAAAGCTTTCCTTCTTGTATGGGAAACAAGGCAATCCTCTAACAAGATTGTCCCTAGAAAGTTTAGCAATATTTTTAAGATTAACACATCCTAATCTTTTATGTCATAATTCAATATTATTACTAATTTGATTGAATAAGCAAATTTCTGACCTAGCAAATTTGAAGCTTACTACATAGATGTTTCCATGACTAAGACCAGTTAAGACAGTTATATTATCTACAGAAGATATAATCCAAGAAGAATGGTTAAAGGATACTTGATAACCTTCATCACATAATTGGCTTATGGATATCAGGTTATGTTTTAAACCACTCACATATGCAACTTTCTTGAAAGTGACAGCTCCAATCTTTACATTCCCATATCCTTCAGTCTGGCCATTGTTTGATTCACCAAAAATCACCTTTGGACCAAGCTTGGACTTATAGTTTGTTAAATTATCCTTGTTGCCTGTCATGTACTTTGAGCATACAATATCCAGGTACTACTGTTCCTCTATGGTAGGATAGCCTTTCACCTAAAAAATAAAAAATAGGTGTTCTTGACCCAGGTAACCTTGGGTCCTTGATTATTTACAAATTTAAAACTAGAAATATAGGAATATTCATGTTGGTTTTTTTATCCTAGGGGGTGAAATTTCCTAGGTGGAATTACCCATTTGTTAAATGTCTTAACAAATTCTTTTGATTTAATAAATGTTCTGGAATAATTAAAGTTTTTGTTAGTTTGAACTGGGATCGACAAAATCTGATAAGTTCGTCGAATTGAGTTCGATGAATAGGGATGAGTTCGTCGAACTCCGCTCAGAGAATGGAAATATACATTCTCTGTGCCCCAACATCGTCGATCTCGGCTCGACGAACTATATTGGTTTCGTTGATCGTAGTTCGAAGAATAATAATAATAAAAGTCTGCGTCTGGAGTTCGGCGACTTGAGTTCGACGAACTATACACATTTTGTCAATCTGATTTCGACGAAATCTGTTGAACATTGTTGTACTTAAGGCTTTTCTTGTTCTTCTTCTTTTTCTTGGGTTTCAGTTTTAATTCTGTTGGTTTGTTATTCTCATTTATCTTTTCTTTACCCATTTCAGATATGAATTTAATGGGGGGTTGAAAGTATATTTTTCTGAATTAAATGATGTTAGCTTGATGAAGCACCCAAGCCCAACTTGCCATTAAGCCTGGAATTTATAGTGCTTGTGATGTCCTTCAATTTGATGCTTCTCCCATTTAGTGATTCTTCAAATTGCTTTACCTCATTTAGTTTAATTTTTATAGTATTAATCTCTTCAGAAGCTATAACTAGTTTGTCTTTTAGTTCAGTATTTTCAGACAACAGATTTTCCTGTTCAACTAGCTTATCTCTGAGAAGATTGATTTCCTTCTCAGATTTGATTAGGTCATTACATAATAATTTAAATTCTGTTTTAAAATGTTCAGAAGTAAAATCAAATGACGAGATTACCTGATCCTCATTATTCTCAGAATCTTCTGCTTCTGATTCTTCAGCTTCTGATGGATTGCTTGATGCATTGATAGCCATCAAGCAAGCTTCTTTTGCTGTATCTTCTTCCTCATCTTCACTGGAGCTGGAAGATGAAGATTCTTCTTCTATATCACTCCAGGTTTCCGCTACAAAACCTTTCTCCTTCCTCTTGTGTTTGTTGGAAGAGGGCTAGCTGTAGTTCTTTCTGGAATCCGTTTCTCTTTTTTCTCCTTCTTCTGGTTCTCTGGACACTCTAGAAGAATATGTCCAGTTTTTCTGCAACCGAAACAGACAATCTCCTTGGTAGGAGTTTTGTCATATCTTCGTCTGTCATCTTGTCTGGATGACTTCCTTCTGAAATTTTTCTTGCCATCTTATAGAGCCTTTGGCCAGCAGGCTTAGAAGTTCATCATTTGTTGGAGGAGCTTTTGGTTCTTCAGATGCCTTGAAAGCAATATTCTGCTCCTTCCTTCCTGATGAAGAGGTCTTTTGCTCAGCTACTTCTCTTGTCTTTATAAGCTGCTCATAAGATTTGAGCTTGCCTAGAAGAGCTTCTGTAGATATTTCATTCAGGCTTCTGGCCTCCTTGATTGGCCAAATCATGGAGTCCCATGAACTAGGGAAGCACATTATGATTTTGTCATTTATCTCAGTCAGTGAGAAATTCTTGTCCAGATTCTTCAGCTCATTGATGATTAGGTTGAGTCTGTTGTACATGTCAGCCACTGACTCAGATTCTTCTTTCTTGAAATTCTCATATTGAGAGATGTGATGAGATCTTCTGTCCTTTCTCTCATCAGCTGATCCTGCAACAATTTGGCTTAGAGAGTCCCAAATTTCTTTTGTTGATGTGCATTTAACAACCTTTGAAAAGATGTTATCAGACATGGTCTCAGCTAGAATGTTCATGGCTTTAGCATCAGCCATCTTCAACTTCTTTTGAGTTTCTGTCCACTCAGGTGGTGGAACTGTTAAGGTACTTGTTGAAGTTATTATAGAGGGTGTAGGGGGACCTGTAAAGATAGAATTGTATATATATATTCATCAATAAAGTTCATATATAATCTAATTCTTGCCTATTAGATTGCAAACTTATTCAGATTGCAGACTGGAGGTCTGGTGCTTCAAATTCTTTATTTTGTGCCATGATATAAGAGAGACACTAGAGGTAATACCAAACAACCTTACCCTCTGATACCAATTAAAAGAGATATTAGATATGCTCTGATACTAATTGAAAGTGAGGGATAGATCTACTTAACTCTAGAGGGGGGTGAATATAATATTTTAAAACAATAATTAATTTTTACAGTGGATTAAAATATTTGATAAGTATAAGTATAAAGAGAGAAATTAAAAACAAAACGATCACAACACATTGAAAATAAATAATAGAGCATTCTAGACGACACAAGAAATTTATAGTGGTTCCCCTAAATATGGGTACATCCACTCTTCTACCACCCTGGTAGGAATCTACTACAGGTTTTTGATCAGGTGCTCTGCCACCATAGGTTTTTGCTAAGGTGCCCTGTCACCACAAGATCTAATTTTTCAAGGGAGATCTAACAACCATTTTGAGCTTTTAATCAGGTGCCCCAAAACCAAAGGGGTTAACTTTTGAAGGGAGTTATAAGCATGTACACAGTGGGAAAAAGAAAATTGATGATGTTCTTCTCTATCAATAGTCTAAGAGAATACTAGTGGATTTGATCTTATCAAATCTTCCCCCGAGATGTTGAATGGTTTAGGAAGTTGAGAGCATTGCACACGGTGTAGGCCTTAATGAAGATCTTTAGAACCTTCTTGGACTGATGTTGAATAGTAGTCCCTTTCGAAGTCTGAAGCAGAAACTAAATAAGGCTAAAGATCTGGGTGTTGATGATGTTCTTCTTCAATTTCCTGTATAAGGCAATATGTTTCTCTATAAAACTTCTATCAGTTGTTCTGTTATAGATCTCTTGTAATTCCCTTCCTTGTTCTTATTATTCTTCTTATTGTTATCCTGAAGAGAAGAATTTTCTTTTTATATGTCCTAAAGGATTTCTGCCATTTGAAATTTGAATTCCTGAATTAATTCTGAAATCCTTGGAGTTGGACGGCTAGAATTTGTCTTAAATGAGTTTCCTCAGCTGTCTCAGTAAATAAGTCATGTAATTACTCTGTGAAATCCATAATTAATGTTGCCAAGCAATGTCTATATGTTTGAGAATATGAGCATTAATTATCAGAGAATTACTGCCTTAGAATAATCCAAACAAAAATCAAAATGAGATAAAATGCCAAACTAATACAGAGAGAAATTGTCGAACTCAGGATAGATTTCGTCAAACTAAACATCAAGTTTGTCGAGCTGAGAAATCGTCTTCATCGAGCTGGGCTCAGAGAATGTTGGTCTGGAAAATTTTCTGTCAAGGCTGAGCTCCAAGTTCGTCGACATAAGGAAGAAGTTCGTCGATCAGAGAACTTGAGAGAAGAGGGAAGATCGTTGACCTGAGCTCCAAGTTCATTGAGCTCAGCTCAGAGTAGGGATTCTGAGTTCATCGATCAGCGATCGATGATCGTCGAACTGAGTTCGAAGAACTTCGAACTGATTCTCTGAACTCTTAAAGATTGTTATTCTTCTAAGTATAGATCTCTGATTTCTTCTGAGGGTTGTATCAAAGTTTGTCTAACCTAGTCAAACTATCCTCAACCTAGAACTAACAAATTTGACCATAGGCTATACATGGAGGGTCAATAATCTAATAGTCAACCTAGCCCAAATCCAAACTAGTGATGTTAACCCCGAAATCGGCGATCCTTCCCAAGGCAGCTAGCTCGCTAGTTGTGTCCTGCTCCGGGTTCCTCCTGGAGGTCGCGACACCTTAGTGTGGGCGGACAGAATTTTCTGTTCGCTCAGGCCACACGGCTTGGGTGGTCTCAGCGATCTGACCACCCAGGTCGCGCCTTGTTCCTTTGGTCGGCATGTGTCGCAGACTACTTCCGCACTCCGCCCCTGCAGACCGCGCGCCTTGTCAGCTTAAGCGCAGGTTTCTCAACAGATGCCCCCTTTGCCGAACTCAAATTTCTATCCGCCCAGACCGTTCAAACCGCCAAACAAAAGTGTCGACTTGCCCCAGGCCTCCAGCCATATACCTCCGTGAAAGTGACGTGTTAGATCTGAAATACACTAGAGGGGGGGGGGGTTGAATAGAGTATCCTAAAATCCTTTAGAAAACTTTACAGCTTTTGCTGTAAATTAAAACTACAGAATAATGAATAAATACCTAACCACAAACACACAACAAACCTAGCTAGCATAAACATAGCAAGAACAAAAGAAAGGGCAACCAGACAACACAAGAAATTATAGTGGTTCTCCAACCTGGGTACATCCACTCTTCTACCACCCTGGTAAGATTCCACTCAGATTTTTGATCAGGTGCCTGACACCAATGAGCATTTGATCAGGTGCTCAAAAATTAAACCTCAAGTCTTTTGGTCAGGTGACTTGCAACCAGGAATAACTTTTGAAGGGAGTTATAACCCTTTATACAATGGGGGATGAGAGGTGATATTGTCTTCTCTTTCTCAATATACAACTGAGAAGACTTAAGTGGAAATGATTTTAGCAAAGAGCTCCCCCTGAGATGTAGAATGGTTCAGGGAAAAGGCTGGAGCTTTGCTTCAGGGTGATAGGCCTTCAGTCTTTAAGCCTTGACCAGAAAAGATCTTCAGGAACTTCTTGACAGTTGAAATTGATGTTATCCTTTGAAGTGTCCCGGAGAGTTGAAGAATGAAGACTCTTGATTTTTGATTGATTGTTCTTCTTCTTCAGATAGCAGTTATTCTTCTGGTCTAGGACTTCTTCTCTTTTTCAGAGTTCTGTATTGAGAATTAGCAGAGAAATCCTTGATTCAGACTAATTGTATTACTGACTGTCTGTATCTGTCTTCTCTTGTGTGTATGCTTTCTCTGTCTATCTTGTCTGCAGGAAAGGTGAGGAAATTTATTTTATATTTCCTATCAAGAAATTCTCTTTCGAAATTTGAATTCCTCTACAATCAATGATGACGGCCTTGATAATAAACTGCATTGATTTATGTCCCCAACTGTCTTATTGTTGATGCGCGAAAGTGGCACCGGGAAGCTAACACGGAGGGAGTGTGTTCGGTCTCACAAGCTGAGTGGAGAAAAGGATAAAGGCAGCGGGGGAAGAGGAATGAAGGAAGCTTCTGAGTGCTCGTGAGTGGAGCAAACGCTTGTCAAGGAGTTGCGGGGATAGAGGAGAGGGTGCTGAGAGTAGCCGGGAAGGCTGATGAGAAAAGGAGGTCGATCAGGAGCTGTCGAGCAGACGGGTACTTGGACAGTCGTGCTTGCAGGTTGATGCCGAGAGGAAGCTGAGCTGAGCTGAGAAAAAGAGAGGGGGGCCACTAGCAGCGGCAACATCAGACTTCGCCCACCGCAGCTTAAACGTCACTGTTGCGACAGGCTTTCCTTTGATTAATAACAAGAGTTATAACTTGCTAATACACCCTTTCAAGAAAGCAGTAAACGGTACAAGAAGGAGGCTGGCGGCTAAGGAAGAAGTGCCAGAAAAGGCCACGCGGACTGAAGAGTGTAGCTGACAGACCGTGCGGTTAAGGGAATCGGGAGACCGCGTGGACTGCAGAACCAGAGGCCGGAAGGCCGCGCGACTAAAGGCACAGAGTGGCGTGCGGACTGAGAAACGGAGTCCACAGGAGTAGGGCTTGCTGGCTAACTTCGAGCGTGAGCACCTTGGCAAATATCCCCCACATATGAGAGGCATGGGGGTATATTTATAGGCCCGAGGAGGTAATAGTTTGCTGTGACGTTACCTTGGTTAGACGGTAACTTGAGCGAGATGGAGACGGAGTCCGCCGAGCCCGTAATAGGCCGCGCGGACTCGGGCTTGGTACTGAAGCCGGTGCTGCTGACGGCAAAATGGGAGACTTAGTGGCAGACTGCGATGCTGGTTCGCGGAGTCCGTCACTGCTGAGCTGCGACTGTCCGCCTACTGCTGGGGTGGCTGATGCTAGAGGCCAAGCGGCGGACTGCAAGGAGAATCAGCTGAGTTCGCCGCTGCTGAACTGAGCGAGCTGTAAGGGGTGTGAGCAGGAGAGTGCCCGCGGAGTCCGTAGAGTCTGCACGAGGTTATGCAGATTGGGACTGTCTTCTGGAGGATCTGCTGCCCGGCGGACTAGAAGGAGTCCGCTACTGTTTATTGAGTCCGCGCCAATGCCGCGGACTGAGGAGGAGTTGACCCTGATGCTGTCGAGAAGCTGGCGCTGGCCAAGGAAAGGCGGACTACAAAGAGAGTCCGCCAAGTCCATCGAGTCCGCGGCTGCTGCAAAGCTGAGTCCGCTTACATTAGATATGGAGAGCCTGGCTGTTTCTGTTGGGGTTCAGCGGTGAAGGCGGACTGGAAGGCTCGACCGCACTTCGACTCCGCCGTGCTGGCAATTAACGTGACGTTACTGCTGGTCTTGGCGGGTAGCCGGCTGGCGGCCTGGGGCGGGTAGGTAGTTGAGTCTGACAAAGAGAGTCCTGCGGGGACAACCTTGCGATTAAGCTGAAAAGGGGGGCAGCCTGCAGAGGCGGACTGTGGACGCAGTCTGCGGCCCCCTGCCTACCAAGGGAAGGCGCGCGGCCTGGTTAGTCAGACCACTGAGGCTGCGCAAGCCGCGCGGCCTGAGCGGACAGATAATTCGGTCCGCCCTCCCTAGGGCATCACAGCCTCCAGGAGGAACCCGGGGCAGGCTGCGACGAGCGAGTTGGCTGCCTTGGGAAGGATCGCCGATTTCGGGATACACATAATCCCCGCAATTTTACGTTCCGAATAGAAGTTCGAAAAATTTGGAGACCCACGAAAATCGTGATCCATCCCAATGGAAAGAGAAGGGGGCAAGGAGAGATAGAACCTAAAGCCTCTCCTTAGGAGTTTGGTGCTGCTTTTTTATTTTCCTGCAAGAGGAAAGTTAGGGTAGGCATGTACGGGTGGTACATCATGTGCGTACCTGAGTTTGCCTTTGCAAAATGAAGAATATGTGTCTTCCACTAAGTTCTGCAAAATGAAAGTAAGAGGAAAACATAGAAACATAATAACTTGCAAGTACCTGATGGAGGTTTGCAAGTACCTGTAATCCTCTGCAAAAAAGGAAGGATGAATAGTATATAAGAAAAAAAATGAGCTGCAAGTACCTGAAAGGAACTTGCAAGTCTTTGCTGGTTTCTGCAAAAGTTAGGTTTAGAAACAAATTCGGGAGTAGAGAAAGCCACAAATACCTGAAGGCAACTTGCAGGTATCTGCTGGTCTTTGTAAAAGAAGAGTTAAAAGTAGGTACAGTATATGAAAGTAACTTGCAAGTACATGTGAAGAAACTTGCAAGGGTCTGCTGATCTCTATAAAAGAAGAGTTAAAAGTAGGCACAGTATATGAAAGTAACTTGCAAGTACCTGTGAAAAAACTTAAAAGGGTCTGCTGATCTCTGTAAAAGAAGAGTTAAAAGTAGGCACAGTATATGAAAGTAACTTGCAAGTACTTGTGAAGAAGGCTTGCAAGTGTTAACTGTTGATAAGATAAGGTCGATATTACCAAATAGCAGAGGAAATGCCTGATGCATCCTAGTAGAGCTTCGAGCAGGCAATGCATATAATATGAGCAAAGTGAATGCTGGAAATCCTTTTGGTAGGTCGGATTAACCTGTTCACCTATGAAAGAAGGCAGTTGACAAAAAAGAGATCTATACTCAGAGATGACTAAGAAAGACTGGATGCCGCCACTAGAGATCACCCGTGGGCCTTATGCATCACTTGTCTGAGAAAAATCATCCCGAGTATAGTCCTACTCAAAGCAGGTTGGCCGCGCACCTCTAGGAGGGCACAAAGGAGAAAAGCAAGGGAAATCCTGAGAAGGATCGCTAGAGGCACTGATCACATGCTTCGGGTTACTACACCACTGATCAATGAGACTGGTTGCGCCAAGAGGCCTATTACTTGTCTGTGGATTGATCAGTGGAATTGAGGACCCCGCGAAAGCATGGATTGGGAGCACTAGAGAACGCTCGGCCATCACAGTTGTGAGATGATCGAAGAGACAAGGCTACGCTTGGTCACCATTTCTTGTCAAGAAAAGATCACCATAACTGTGATGTATCCTAATAGAGCACAGTAGATCTAACACATAGGGCCTCACTAGCACGCACTCTGTGTTAGATGCCGGCTAGGATCCAAAGTCCAGTATTCCTCCGCATGAGAGTTGTATAGCCCCCACTACACACATATGCGAAATCTCCACACGATATGTGGTCACTGTGGTCTTACGCCGAAATCCAATCCCAAGGGGTACTATAGCAAGACTCGGTAACATCTCTGTGGCCCAGTGATCTTTTGGAGAAGAGAGAATAGAGGAGGAAGCAATACAAAAAGGGAACTGTATCAGTATGGGATCTTTGATAAAAGCTTTGTTGAAAATCAAGAATGAACACTAAGAAGTGTTTTGTAAATAGAATGTCTGGAAAAGAAAGAGTAGAGATAATCCATCATGGATGTGAGAGAATTTGGAGGAGTACGAAGTCCTTTGCTAGCTTAGAATAGCCTTCCAAGCACACCCTCATTATCAGCATCAAAGCACTCGAAAGTTTTATTAACAACGAGGAGAGGGGGTTCTTCGACTAGGCTCACTCCTTTTGAGGAGCAAGGAACATATGCAACTTCTTTGCCATTTGAGTTTGCTGGATCAGGGCAATCTTCTTAGGGAAGCAGGTCACGCATCTTACCCTGCCGGAGCATCCTTTGCACAAGCTGGCGCAGTGCTCGGCAGTTCTCAGTCAAGTGACCTGGCTCTTTATGTAATTCGCAGTAAGGCTCTGAATCTCTAGACCTTTGATCGGCTGGTCGGTAAGGCTTTTTGTAGCTAGCCCTATCTTTCATGATCTGTGATGCTATAGATCACGGCAGTGAACCGGTCGCACAAGTAATATAAAATGGGGGTTTTCCCAAGTATCGATCTCACAAGGAACACAGTAAGGTGGAGTTAATTTCGAGGAGGACTTGAGATTGAAGTCCTCAGGTCGGAGCTAACTAAGGGGGTTTTGATGGTTGCGGAAACAGAAAATAAAATGCTAATAACTACTCCTATGCAACGCCGCTATGCGATGCTTCGCCAGGAGGGATGGAAAACTAGTCGGGCCGCTATGCACCGAATCACTAGGCGGATGGATGAGAAGGCTAGCGGGTGAGGTGGTTAGAATGGCGGAATGAGGGTCGTAAGCACCTCTTCGCAACGCACGCCACTAGCAATTGCTAGTGCGGCAAGGGTGGATGGTGGTGGATGGATATATGGTGCACCTCAAGGAAATAACGAAAACATACAAAATCACATAGACATGATTATATAAAATCGTTTTACAAATAAGCATAAATCATCTATAAATAAGGTATACAACAACACATAAACAACAATAAAGGAAGAACAAGTCAAGAGATCGACTGAATCCGAAGTCTTGCTGAGGATTCACGGTTGGAATCGTCGGGTTGTCATTCCACGTCCAAGCTCAGTCCTCAACTGCGTCCGGGATAGAGAAGGGCTGTCACCACCTTCCAATGGCCCGTCTTCTTCGTCTCACGACAGCGGACGAAAGTTGAAAGCTTCCCTTTGCTTGATGGATATGGCGTTGAAACTTGAAATGAATCCAAGAGATGATGGAGGAGGCCGAGAGGAAGCTCCAGCTCGGATTTGGCGGTGAAAGCTTGCCCGGAGCACCTCCCTAAGGTGGAAGATGAAGGGGAATGGCGGAGAAGGCGTAAAACGGCGGAGGAAATGGGCGATCTGCGGATCTTGTGGATTAGGGCGAGACCTGCACTATTTATACAAAAGCAGAAATGAACAATGCGCACGATCACAGGCGCACGACCAGTGGTGGTGCGCATGATCACAGGAGTACGACCAGTGGTCGTGCGCACTATGTCCTGTGCTCGTGCGCACTGGCATGGAATATCAGGAAGAAGAACTGGGATACTGCGCACGAGTAGTGGCGCACGACCAGTGGTCGTGCGCACTAAGTCCAATGATCGTGCGATTACCCAGACAGGACTCTAGAAATGAGGAATCAATGCACACGATCAGTGGCGCACGACCAGTGGTCGTGCGCAATATGTCCAGTGGTCGTGCGCTTACCCCAGGCTGATTCTAGAAAACATAGAGTAGTGCGCACGATCAGGGGCGCACGACCAGTGGTCGTGCACATTAGATCCCATGATCATGCGCAGTATTCCTGTTTCACAACCATCCCGGAACACGCACACGACCCCTGTATCGAAAGGAAAAACCATCACTAATCTATGCAGACATTCCAGACAATAACAAAAAGGAGTACAGACTAAAAGAATAACACAAAACACAACCACGGGCATAAATGTGCACTTCCTATGGAAATAAAGACAGGATGAAATATATATGATAATGAACTAAAAGTGAAGTGCAACCGAGTGAAAACTAGCCCAGATGAGTCCAAAAATAGGTATATAAAGTGGACTCATCAATCTGCCTTACTTCTAGCACGGCTTCATCTAGTTCAAACTCAGGCAAGTCATCATCTTGATGATGGCAGACTACAGCTATTTGAGAAGAAGCTAGTGGTAGCAATGAATCTTGAGCATGATCACGACTCAGGAAAGGGTATCGATGACGCTAAAACCATTTTCCTTTCCTCGAATGAGTTGGGAAATCTTTGTGAGGAGACCTCGGAGGCTGTTTGTAAAAAGGATCTTTCTCTGATATGAGCTTGGAGATGAAACCTGGGTTGCTTTTTCGCCTCGGATGTATGAGTTGGCTAAGGCAATCAACTCTTGGTATGTTCTTGGTGCGCGGACATTGTCTTCAAACTTGAGAGGCCCTTCATGGAGACCGTGGATACGAGCTACTCGGTACATTTCTTGACTGACAATCTCGATGTCCAAAATTTCTCTTTGGAAACGATCAACGAACTGAGACCAAGTTTCATTGCTGCGCTGCTTGATCTCAAAGAGGGCTTTCGGACCGCCCTTTCTCTTGGTTGAGGTAGAGAATCTAAGCAAGAACTCCCTTCGCAGATCAGTAAAGGAAGTGATGGAGTGAGGGCAAAGACCATAGAATAGTCCCTCACTTGCCCATCAAAAGTTGTTACACGGAGCTTGCATTTGGTTGCATCTGAAAGGGTTTTAGGAGCAACGGCTGATTCGAAGGCTTGAAGATGCTTCACTGGATCAGTCTCTCCAGTGTAGATTGGTAACCGGGGTTCTCTGAAATTTGCTCTAGTTGGTTCATGACGAACATTCTCTGCAAATGGAGAAGGCTCTTCTTGTTCTCCTACAGCATAAGGATAAAAAGGAGCATATGATGCAGCTGCTAAAGGAGCATGAAAGTGCAGGTTAGATCTGATATACTCTAGAGGGGGGTGAATAGAGTATGGTGCTTGCTAAAAACTTTTTATAACTCTTGTTTTATTCCTAAGTGAACAGGGAAGCAAATGAAATACAACAAACACAACAACTATCTAATCAAAAAGCAATCACAGAACAATCACAAACCACAGCCAGAAAACAAAAGAAAATAAGCAACCAGAAGACACAAGGAGCTATAGTGGTTCCCCAACCAATCTGGGTACATCCACTCTCCTACCAACCTAGGTTGGAATCCACTGCAGGATGAGTTGATCAGGTGTTCTGGGCACCAATGAGCTTTTGATAAGGTACTAAAAAACCAAACCAGATTTTTTGATCAGGTGTCTTGCCACCACTGAGTTTTGACAAGGTCTCAGAAACCAACACAAACTTTTGAAGGGAGTTTGATAAACCCTTTACAGCAGAGAGAGAGAGAGAGAGAGAGAGAGAGAGATGATCTTCTCTGTCAACAATCAGAGAGAAGATAGTGGATGTTTGAAAGAAATTATACCTAATCACCTAGAGGGGGGTGAATAGGTGACTATAATCTTTTAAACTTTAGGTAGAATTAATCACAGAATTCACAGAACTTTAAACAGCAAACACAGAATCAGTCACACACAGAGTACACACAGTTTTTATAGTGGTTCCCCAAGGTCTGGGTACAACCACTTT
Organism: Platanthera guangdongensis; assembly: GCA_039583875.1. Taxonomy (NCBI): domain Eukaryota; kingdom Viridiplantae; phylum Streptophyta; class Magnoliopsida; order Asparagales; family Orchidaceae; genus Platanthera; species Platanthera guangdongensis. The sequence goes on along the minus strand of JBBWWR010000216.1, from coordinate 367,937 downwards.
CCCCCTTCGCCTATCTAGTAGTGTACTAGATTCGGCCAAACTTCTCCACTATTCCTCAGATACTCAGATCTTACACTCAGAACCCCAAACAGGTTCCTACAACTCAGGATCAAAGCCCTACCACTCAGTCTTCACCAAGACCTACACTCAGCCTTAACCAAGGCCTACACTCAGCCCTCAACAAGGCCTACACTCAGAGAAATGAATCTCCTACACTCAGGCACACAGGCCCTACCACTCAGCCTTTATAATTTCAGGCTTACAACTCAGATCTCTTAGGATCCTACAAGAAATTAAAATTACAAGGTATATAACCACAACTCAGAATGAGAGAGAAGAGTTGACTGGTTTCTTGATGAGTTCTTGGAAGAACTTTGCTGAGATCAACCTCCCTTGGCTTCCTTCAAAGCTCTTGAATTTAGAACACAGTAGGGTTGAGTCTCTATGCAGATGATCTTCAATCACTGCTGACTTAAGAATCAGATCTAATCTGAAACTTTCTTTACAGCCTTGTTCAACAGCTGTCTTCTTAGAAGGAGCTCTCTCTCTCCAACTTCTTAGATCTTCACTTGAAGGTCTTCTTCAAGTTGTTTTGTTCTTTACTTTGTTTATTTCCAACAACTGTCATCTGTTGAAGGTATAAGCCTTTATATAGACTTTCTTCATGCTGACCGGCTGATCCGGTTCCTAACAACTTTCTGATATCTCTGACAGTTCCAGTAGACCGGCTGGAATGGCAGCTGTCAAGTGATCCAGTCACTTCTTTGAATTTTCTGTAACTGTCTGAAAGTATCGAGACAGTCAGTCTTTAAGTGTCGACACTGATAGACTAAGTGTCGACACAAGTAGACTAAGTGTCGACACTAGCCTTCATGGTGTCGACACAACTACTTGTGTTGTAGAATCTGTTTCTCGACGCTGCTTCTTCAACATGTGTCGACACTGATCCTGTGTGTCGACACAAGTCCTTCTTCTTTGATACTTAGTTGATTTCTTGTAAGTGTCGAAACAACTCCTTTATGTCGACACATCTTCTTGTGTTGATACTTGCTAAGTGTCGACACATCTCCTTGGTGTCGACACATGCCTTCTGTGTTGATACTTTGGCTGAGTGTCGACACATCTCCTTAGTGTCGACACATGCCTTCTGTGTTGATACTTTTGCTGAGTGTCGACACATCACCTTTGTGTCGACACAACTACTTTGTGTTGAGACTTTGACTGAGTGTCGACATAGCTCCTTTGTGTCGACACTTTTACTTAGACTTTGTTGAAATTTGCTGAATGTCGACACATCCTCCTAGTGTCGACACTTTCTTCATTGTGTGTCGACACAGCCTGTATGTGTCGACACTTTTCTTCTGGTGACGACTCTGCATTCCCGGTGTCGACACAATTACTCCAAGTGTCGACACTGCTTCTCTGGGTGTCGACACAAGCCTTCTTAAGTGTCGACACTTTTCTTCTGAGTGTCGACACATGGACTTAGAAACTTTTCAGCTTTCCCTGCAAATACTTAACCTGCACAACTAAACTCAAAACACATCAAATATATTTTGATGTATATCATTGAGTAGGGTGACGCTTATTCAAATCAGGTACATTTATTCCAATGTACCCAACAATCTCCCCCTATTTGGAGAAGTCATAACCCTTAGTCAATGATATACACCATACATAACAAATTCACAGTATGATGTAAAACAATATTAAATGACAGGGTAAGTACATAAACATGTATAAACAAAACATGTATACACAAATATCTCAGAACAGTAATGTAATAGATTTAACACATATCACATTGTTCTAACAACTTCAACATTTTCATTATTCAAAAGTTTACAGAAAGTTGAATGCAACTGTTTACACATAGTAAACTTAAGAAAATTCCTATCCTAAGGCTTCTCAGGCTCCTTGATAACTATGCCCTTTCCAGATTGTATCTTTGCTTGGACAGGAGCTTCAGTATCATCAGCAGCAGCATGCTTCTTTCCTTTAAGATCCTTCTTTTTCAATTCTTCAGCCTTAATCTTTTGCCTTTCAAAGTAATGATAAGGCTTTGAAAAGTACTTGCTAGGCTCCTGGGCAGTAGGAGGTAGCTTTCCCAACTTAGCCTTTCTTCTATATTGCACAATGGCCTCTTGCCTATTCTCATGCTTCCTCCACTCCAGGTCAGAATACCATTTGCCTCTATCCAGAATATTGTCTTTAGCAGCCTTCCATGCAGTCAAAATGATATTCCTAGAAGTGGGGCTCCATTGTTCAAAGTCTGACCTAAGTTCAGCTTGCTCTCTGAATCTTTTCTTAGATAACTGAGTCTCTTGTTCTTTTAATAAGGCCTCTTGTCCTTTCAGTATTGTCTCTGGCACAGTCTGAACTACTTTCTCTATGATGACATTCTGATTTCCCTCAGGAGGGCTATATATGGTCTGTATCTCTTGCTGTACCATGTCAAAGTCTGGTGGAGGGTATATTACTTGAGCTACTTCAGCTTTCTCTCCTCCAAGGTATGCAGGATTGATTCCAGACTCTGCAACATTTTCATCATCACATAAGGGTGGATATCCAAGGGTGGCTCTGATGGAATTTGAGATCCACTTGGCATGATCAGAGCCTGCCTTGACTAATACCCTCTCCCCCTTTATGACTTCTCTTTCAATGTGATCCCTAAGATCATCTTTCTGAAATCTTATCTGTGCATTCAGATAGTTTACTCCATCCTTATAGAAGGGTTTTAATCTTTGAAGCTTGTCAGTAATTGCCTTCTGAGAGTCTTCAATAGTAGTTGTAACAACAGTTAGGCTCTCTTGCAATTGTTTGTCAAATTCAGCCTTGGCAGTAGCACTTGCTGTAGTCTGACCAGTAGCTATATTCTTCATTTCAGTTACTATTGCATTATGAGAAGCTGTCAAATTATCATTCATCCTTAGCTGGTTCTCCAGGATATAGCCTTGCTTCACTACTATATCATCTACTTGTGTTTTGATCTTCTCCTGATGAGTGGCCAGATAGACTACTGCATTTCCTCCCTTATGAAAGCAGTCCGTCATTTCTTTCTTGTTCAGATTCATTTCAAATCTGATTGACTTTATGTCTTGGGCTAGATCAAATTGCAATGACTTATTCCCTTCATCTTTATACTTTTTTATAGCTTGCCTTTGCTCATCCATCTTTATCTGTAATGCTACCATCAGAGAACTGAAATCTGTAGATGGGCCAGGCTGTGGAGCAATTGTTTGTAGGGCTTTCTTATAAGTCTGGCTCCTTCTCTTAAAGACTTGGAACTTTCTCTTCTTGGCTCTCACTGCCTCTTCATCTTCAGAAGCAGATGTGCTAGCTATATCAACCCTGTCCTTAGGGCTTGAAGGTAAATCCTTGTCAGTCCTAGGAACCTGCTCAGCATCCTTTGGCAGTTCAGGTTCTTTATTTGCTGTCTCCTCTTGAGACCTAACCTGCTCCCCCTGAAGATCTACCTGCTCCCCCTCAACAGCTGCTTTTTCCACTTCAATGTTAGTCTGTAATAAGTCTGGGAACAGCTCTTTCAATGTAAACTCTTGTTGAGATTGACTTGGTGAATCCCTGATCTCAGGAGCAGTTGATACCTCTTTCTCAGCTACAGATGTGTCCTCCATGACCACATCTTGGGGTTGGCTATGTGACTGTGTTTGGTGATTAACATTAGCTAATGAATCAGACAAAATATCATCCTCAATAGGGAAATCTAATTTATTAATTTCAGTTATTACCTCAAGTATTGTGTGGGTAGCCCTTTCACTCTCTAAGGGAGTTGGCTCATCCACCAGTAGAGGCTCCCCCTGGAGTGGATCTAGGTGAATTGGGCTAGCTTGTGGTATCTCCCCCTGCCTTGGTTCATCTTCTTGTCTAGCTGGAGATTGTCTAGCTTTTCCAGTTTCTTCTTCATCAGGAGTAAAAACAACTTGCTCTTCAGAGCTGCTTGAGGATTCTTGAGCCACAGGGGCTGTCTTCTTCTTCTTTTTTTGTGGTGTGTCTTTTACAGGAGATGGCAGTTCTTTGGTCAGTACTCTATCCCACCTAGAGAAGATTCTCATATCCATCTTCCTCATGTGGTTAATCTTTGAACCAACTGCTTGATTCATCACCTCTGGAATACTTCCAGCTAGGTATAAACTCAGAATTCTTCCCAAATTGGGCTTCTTCATACTCTCTTTTATCTTCTCAAACACAATTGCAGACCAATCAGTTTCTAGTTTGAAAATAATCATGGTCATTAGACTGAACATGTGAGCTGAAATTCTGTCATGCCCACCAGGCTTGCTCAGTATGACCTTGCCAACAATCTCAGATAGAAACTTGCCTTGCATATTCATTCCCTTTCTATTGAACACAGATCCAATTTTCATGTTGGAGTCCAAACCACACCATGTCAATGCTTCTCTAGTCTTAGAAGCAGAAACATCTTCTTCTTCCTTTGTCCTTGGTAGTTGAAGAACTTTTCTTAGAGTCTTAGGAGAGACCTTCACCTTTGCCCTATGAACTCTTGACTTAATCTTGAGTCCTGATTCATCTAGTGTTGCTGCATTCAGAAACTCCAGGACCTCCTTCTTCCAGATCTTGATCGGTTCTGAAACAAAAAAATTCTAACCCAGTCTCTTCTATTAGGGTTATCACGCCTTTGATCTCGGGTTCTGCGTCATCAAATGCGTGTCGCACGAGTTCATACCCTTTATTCACATTCTATTCTAGCTTGGGCGCCATTAGGGTTTGAAGAAATTTGAATTTAGAGAAGAGAGATGTCGACACACAAGTTTGGTCTCGAAACTTTGGTGAGCGTGTCGACAAACAATGGCGAAAACCTATTTATACCTTTCTAGAATCGAAGATGAAAGGGTGCGTCAAAATACTTAAATTGTGTCGACACTGTTGAAAAGTGTCGACACTTACTTATAATGTCTCGACAACTATGTGTCGATACAAGTATAGTCGACAGAATATATGTGTCGACACTTGTTTATGTGTCGACACCACTTAGCTCGACACTTAGTCGAGACTTTACTAGACTAATTATGTGTAAAATTTAAGTGTCGACACCACCTTGGATGTGTCGACACCTACACTGCATGTGTCGACACAAATTCTCTGAAGTGTCGACACAGACTGCCTAGATGTGTCGACACCATTTCTCTGAAATATCGACACCACTTCTATGTGTCGACACAGACAACTCTGTGTGTCGACACCATTTTACTTAGCCAATTTTTGTAAACTATTCTAAGTTTATCATCCCTAATTCAATTTTAAATTTATTGAATTTGGTTTCATCTAAAGACTTTGTATACATATCAGCAAGCTGATTATCTGTATTAATATACTCTAGTGAAATATCTCCTTTTTCCACATGTTCTCTTAGAAAATGTTATTTTATTTCTATGTGCTTAGTCCTACAATGAGAGACAGGATTATTTGCAATAGAAATGGCACTTGTAGAATCACAAAATAGAGGTGTTCTACTTACTTGAATACCATAATCTTCAAGTTGATGTTGTATCCATAGAAGTTGAGCACAGCAACTTCCTGCAGCAACATACTCTAATTCTGCTGTGGAGATAGCCACACTTGTTTGTTTCTTGCTACTCCAATGATATCAGCCTTCCACCTAAGAATTGACAGGTACCTGTTGTACTTTTCCTATCTTCCTAACAGCCTGCAAAATCTGCATCTGAATAACCTGTCAGTTCAAAGTCTCCATTCCTAGGGTACCAAAGGCCTAGATCAGGAGTGCCCTTAAGATATCTCAGAATTCTTTTGACTGCTGTCAAATCAGATTCTTTAGGGCAAGCTTGGTACCTTGCACAGACACATGTAGCATACATGATATCTAGTCTACTAGCAGTCAAATACAATAGGGAGCCAACTATCCCTCTATATAAAGTCTCATCTACAGGTTTCCCTGCATCATCTTTGCTTAGAGACATTCTTGACCCCATATGAGTTTTCATGGTACTGGATGATTCCATACCATACTTCTTTATTAACTCTAGGGTGAACTTAGACTGGCATATGGATAAACCATCCTCAGTCTGTCTAACTTGGAGACCCAAGAAGAACTTAAGTTCCCCCATACTGCTCATTTCAAATTGTCCTTGCATAAGTTTTCCAAACTTTCTGCAAAGACCACTTTCTGTAGACCCAAATATAATGTCATCTACATATATTTGGACTAAGATAATCTTGCCTCTGGATTCCCTAAGGAATAGAGTCTTGTCTATTTTCCCCCTTGAGAATTTGTTCTCAATGAGGAAACTAGACAGGGTTTCATACTAAGCCCTAGGGGCTTGTTTTAACACATACAAAGCCTTCCTAAGTCTATAAACATAATTAGATTTAGTTGAATCAACAAAACCTGATGGTTGTTCCACATAGACTTCTTCCTTCAGATTTCCATTCAGAAAGGCTGACTTAATATCCATTTGGTATACTTTAAACCCTTGATAGGTTGCATAAGCCAGGAACATTCTTATAGCTTCCAGTCTGACTACTGGAGCAAAGGTTTGATCAAAGTCAATACCTTCTTCCTGCCTATATCCCTTAGCATCCAGTCTAGCTTTGTTCTTCACAATAACTCCATGTTCATCCATCTTGTTCCTAAAGATCCACTTAGTTCCTATAATGTTGTGGTCCTTCGGTTTAGGAACTAGCTCCCAGACATTGCATATTTTGAACTGGTTCAGCTCCTCTTGCATAGCCTCAATCCAATGAGGGTCTAGGATGGCTTCTTCAAACTTCTTTGGCTCTACTTGGGATAGAAAACTGGAGTAGAGTACTGAACTTAGATTTTTGCTCCTTGTTTGTACCCCTTGTCTGAGATCACCAATAATTTGATTGGCTGGATGATCTTTTAGATGCCTGCTTGCTGGAGGCAGCCTGTCTTCAGGTTGTACTCCTTCAGCTTCTTCAACTTGCTGTACCCCTTGGTCTTCTTCTGCATCAGGTACATCTAGTACTCCCCCTGGACAGCAGCCACTATCATCCACATGCTGACTTGCAGTAGATCCTTCTTCAATAGTAAGCTTGTCCATCTTCTAATTTACACCTGTGGAGCTGCAAATACTTCTAGAAAATTCATTGTTAATGAGTCTAGCTCCATAAAACACTACATATACTGACTCTTCTACAACTTGAGTAGTCAAGTTGTAGACCCTATAAGCCTTACTGTTGTTGTCGTACCCAACAAAGATCCCCTCTTGGGATTTGGCAGCAAACTTGGTTAAGTAAGACTTACCATTGTTAAGTATATAACATTTACAACCAAAGATCATGAAATAAGATAAATTTGGTTTTCTGCCTTTCACAATCTCATAGGGGGTCTTATTGTGGCTCTTGGTGATAGAAGCCCTATTAATTACATGGCATGCAGTGTTTACTGCCTCAGCCCAAAAATATTCTGGAAGAGATGTGTCACTTAATAGGGTTCTACCAGCCGCTATCAAGGTTCTATTTTTCCTTTCAGCAATGCCATTTTGCTGAGGTGTTCTTGGTGAAGAAAATTCCCGAAAAATTCCAAATTCTTCACACAGTTTTGTCATACTGTCAGACTGAAATTCAGTACCATGATCACTTCTTATTTTGACCACTATACTGTCCAATTCATTCTGAATTTGTTTAATAAAGCTGTATAAGATACTTGGAGTTTCAGATTTCTGTCTAAGGAAGAACACCCAAGAAAACCTTGAGTAGTCATCTACAACCACAAATGTGTAGACCTTCCTACCTAGGCTGTGAACTCGCATAGGACCAAAAAGATCCATATGCAAGAGGTATAGGCACCTCACAACATCTTTGTTCTCAATGCTATTAAAGGTGGATATAGTCTGCTTGCCCTTTTGATAAGCTGAGCATATCCCAACCTTTTTACACTTAACCTGAGGACCATTCCTCACTAACTCTTTACAATAGAGTTGACCAATTGTCTTATAGTTAAGTTGGGCTAGCCTCTTGTGTCATTTGACACAATGAGAGACTTTCTCATCAGCTACAAGACACATAGGAGAAATATTGTTCTCACACATAATGTCTAGACAATAGACATTTCTCTTCCTATAACCTGTCAAAATGATCTTTTGATCACTTGACCTCTTGATATGACAACCATTTTTGACAAATGAGATGTCATATCCTAAATCACTCAGCTGACTTATACTAATGAGGTTGTGTTTCAAACCTTTAACATAAGCCACTTGAGTAATTGTAATAAGGTTGCTAGAAATGTTACCAAAGCATTTGATGATTCCTTTTTCAGAACCACCAAAGGTGACTTTAGGACCATCCTTGATTGGTGTATAGTCCTTCAGCAATCCCCTAGTTCCAGTCATGTACCTGGAACATCCACTGTCCAAGTACCATATTGGGGCATGACCACTTGGACTCACCTGTAAAACAGATTAGTTAACCTTAGAACCGAAAGAATTCTTGGGTCCTTAGTGCTGGTTAGTTTGCCTCTTAACAAAACTACCTGTAGCTTTTCTAGTAGGCAGATTGCTACTCATCTTGGCATTTGAATTATACCAACAGTGTATGGCAAAGTGGCCTACCTTGCCACAACACCAGTACTCAAATCTGTTGTACCTTTGTTTAGGTACAACCCTGGCTATTTTATCTACAGCAGGTTTCTTGTTGAGTACTGGGGCTTTGCCCTTAGACTTTGACTGTACAGTCCTGGCAGGTTTAGTAAACCCTAATCCAGTTTTACCCTTTTGAGAAATGAACTCATCTATCAAAGGTAGAACAGACTTTGGTTTAGAAAACCTTGCTACTATATCTCTCTCTTTCTGAAGACTAATCTTCAGATTTCTGATTTGATCATTCTTGAATGTAATAGTCCCCATCTGAATAACAGTAATGTTCTTTAGACTGGCTATTTCATTTAGTTTCTGATCAAGCAATTTATCAAAATCTGTTGCAGCAACTTTAAGACTGGCAATCTCCTTAGCCTGACTCTTGGCCAAGGATTTGCTTTTCTTCAAAGCTTGCAACACTACTCTATATTTATCAATTAATTGATGAATGTCACCTTCAGATTCAGATCCACTCTCATCACTTGATGCTGATGAATCTGATTCTGAACCAGCACTAGAAATTGAACTTGAAGAACAATTTTGTACCTGACTTGGTGCAGGCTGATCCTGGATTTTGTCTCCATCTGGTAAGGCCATCAGTCCCTGGCACTGATTGTCCTCATGCTCATATATAGAGTTCATTAACTGGATGAACTCATCTTCCTCTTCTTCAGCAAATAGTCCAATATAAGCTTCAGCTTCTGAATCAGTTTCTGAAGAAGACAAATCAGACAGACTTTTGTCCTTCTTAGAAACAAAGGACCTTTCCTTTTTGCCCTTGATCTGAGTCTTCTTCTTATCAGTTGACTCTTTCCTCTTCTCTGGACAGTCAGCAACAACATATCCCTGTCTGTTACAACAATAACAAACTATCTTTAAAGATGTAGTTTTACTTGACTTAGGCTTTCTCCTGTCATTCTTTGATGACTTCTGTGAAGTGGATGGTTTAGACCTCCACTGTTTCTTCTTAAGAAACTTCTGAAAATGTCTAGTGAAAGCTGCAAAATCTTCATCACTCTCACTGCTTTCAGAATTCTTGCTTTCTGACTCATCTGTCTCAGTCTCAGCAACTTTTGGAGGTGGAGATGGAGACTTACTTTTATATTTCCTGGTGGCTTCTGTCTTGAAAGCCACAGCTCTTTCTTTGTGCTCAACTCTTGTAGTCTTCTCCTCCTCCTTCCTTACAATTAACTGCATCTCATATGATAATAGTTTTCCAAACAATGTTGGAGGAGGAATGTCTGCTAATTTGGACATTTCCCTTATGACACAAATCTTAGTATCCCAGTCTTTAGTTAGGGATCTTAAGAACTTATCATTCAGCTCATAATTGCTGAATTCTCTTCCATAGGACATTAACTCATTAACTATCCTATAGAATTTCTTGTAGCACTCAGTTATGCTATCAGACCTTCCTTGTCTGGAGCTCTCATACTCTTGGTTTAACAAAGACTTCCTGTCTTGTCTAACTTCTTTAGATCCCTCCATGTACACTATCAGTGTGTCCCACATTTCCTTTGATGTTTTACAGTGAATTAAATTCTGGAATGTGGCATCATCTATTGCACTTACAATTATATTCTGGGCACTCTTCTCCATAGTGGCCAGAATAATCTCATCCTTGGTCATTTTAGAATAGTCCTTAGGAGTTCTCTGGTTTGCATCCAAAACTGATACTTTCATTGGCACATATGGCACTTCTTTGACTGTGATATAGATTCTGGGGTCAGAGGCTTCCATAAAAAGTCTAACCCTTTCTTTCCAAATGCCACAGATTTCCTTCCTACAGATTGGAAACTTCATGGATCCTAGTTCTTTGTGATTCTCTGTTGAACCCATTTTCTTGATTCTTGATTACCACTGATTCTGCCAACAGGAACTTTACTCAGACTGTTATGTCCTTTTTGAGTAACTTCCCTCTGATACCACTTGAAAGAAATTGTACCTAATCACCTAGAGGGGTGGTGAATAGGTGACTATAATCTTTTTAAACTTTAGGCAGAATTAATCACAGAATTCACAGAACTTTAAACAGCAAACACAGAATTAGTCACATACAGAGTACACACAGTTTTTATAGTGGTTCCGCAAGGTATGGGTACATCCACTTTCCCCCTTCGCCTATCTAGTAGTGTACTAGATTCGGCCAAACTTCTCCACTATTTCTCAGATCCACAGATCTTACACTCAGAACCCCAAACAGGTTCCTACAACTAAGGCTCAAAGCCCTACCACTCAGTCTTCACCAAGACCTACACTTAGCCTTCAACAAGGCCTACACTCAGCCGTCAACAAGGCCTACACTCAGAAAAATGAATCTCCTACACTCAGGCACACAGGCCCTACCTCTCAGCCTTTATAATTTCAGGCTTACAACTCAAATCCCTTAGGATCCTACAAGAAATTAAAATTACAAGGTATATAACCACAACTCAGAATGAGAGAGAAGAGTTGACTGGTTTCTTGATGAGTTCTTGGAAGAACTTTGCTGAGATCAACCTCCCTTGGCTTCCTTCAAAGCTTCTTGAATTTAGAACACAGTAGGGTTGAGTCTCTATGCAGATGATCTTCAATCACTGCTGACTTAAGAATCAGATCTAATCTGAAACTTTCTTTACAGCCTTGTTCAACAGCTGTCTTCTTAGAAGGAGCTCTCTCTCTCTCCAACTTCTTAGATCTTCACTTGAAGGTCTTCTTCTAGTTGTATTGTTCTTTACTTTGTTGATTTCCAACAACTGTCATCTATTGAAGGTATAAGCCTTTATATAGACTTTCTTCATGGTGACCGGCTGATCCGGTTCCTAACAACTTTCTTATATCTCTGACAGTTCCAGTAGACCGGCTGGAATGACAGCTGTCAAGTCATCCAATCACTTCTTTGAATTTTCTGTAACTGTCTGAAAGTGTCGAGACAGTCAGTCTTTAACTGTTGACACTGATAGACTAAGTGTCGACACAAGTAGACTAAGTGTCGACACTAGCCTTCATGGTGTCGACACAACTCCTTGTGTTGTAGAATCTGCTTCTCGACACTGCTTCTTCAACATGTGCCGACACTGATCCTGTGTGTCGACACAAGTCCTTCTTCTTTGATACTTAGTTGATTTCTTGTAAGTGTCGACACAACTCCTTTGTGTCGACACATCTTCTTGTGTTAATACTTGCTAAGTGTCGACACATCTCCTTAGTGTCGACACATGCCTTCTGTGTTGATACTTTGGCTGAGTGTCGACACATCTCCTTAGTGTCGACACATGTCTTCTGTGTTTATACTTTTGCTGAGTGTCGACACATCACCTTTGTGTCGACACAACTCCTTTGTGTTGAGACTTTGACTGAGTGTCGACATAGCTCCTTTGTGTCGACACTTGTACTTAGACTTTGTTGAAATTTGCTGAGTATCGACACAGCCTGTATGTGTCGACACTTTCCTTCTGGTGTCGACTCTGCATTCCGGTGTCGACACAATTACTCCAAGTGTCTATACTATTTCTCTGGGTGTCGACACAAGCCTTCTTAAGTGTCGACACTTTTCTTCTGAGTGTCGACATATGAACTTAGAAACTTTTCAGCTTTCCCTGCAAATACTTAACCAGCACAACTAAACTCAAAACACATCAAATACATTTTGATGTATATCATTGAGTAGGGTGAGGCTTCTTCAAATCAGGTACATTTATTCCAATGTACCCAACAATCTCCCCCTATTTGGAGAAGTCATAACCCTTAGTCAATGATATACACCATACATAACAAATTCACAGTATGATGTAAAATAATATTAAATGACAGGGTAAGTACATAAACATGTATAAACAAAACATGTATACACAAATATCTCAGAACAGTAATGTAATAGATTTAACACATATCACATTGTTCTAACAACTTCAACATTTTCATTATTCAAAAGTTTACAGAAAGTTGAATGCAACTGTTTACACATAGTAAACTTAAGAAAATTCCTATCCTAAGGCTGCTCAGGCTCCTTGATAACTATACCCTTTCTAGATTGTATCTTTGCTTGGACAGGAGCTTCAGTATCATCAGCAGCAGCATGCTTCTTTCCTTTAAGATCCTTCTTTTTCAATTCTTTAGCCTTGATCTTTTGCCTTTCAAAGTAATGATAAGGCTTTGGAAAGTACTTGCTAGGCTCCTGGGCAGTAGGAGGTAGCTTTCCCAACTTAGCCTTTCTTCTATATTGCACAATGGCCTCTTGTATATTCTCATGCTTCCTCCACTCCAGGTCAGAATACCATTTGCCTCTATCCAGAATATTGTCTTTAGCAGCCTTCCATGCAGTCAAAATGATATTCCTGGAAGTGGGGCTCCATTGTTCAAAGTCTGGCCTAAGTTCAGCTTGCTCTCTGAATCTTTTCTTAGATAACTGAGTCTCTTGTTCTTTTAATAAGGCCTCTTGTTCTTTCAGTATTGCCTCTGGCACAGGCTGAACTACTTTCTCTATGATGACATTCTGATTTCCCTCAGGAGGGCTATACATGGTCTGTATCTCTTGCTGTACCACGTCAAAGTCTGGTGGAGGGTATATTACTTGAGTTACTTCAGCTTGCTCTCCTCCAAGGTAGGCAAGATTGATTCCAGACTCTGCAACATTGTCATCATCACATAAGGGTGGATATCCAAGGGTGGATCTGATGGAATTTGAGATCCACTTGGCATGATCAGAGCCTGCCTTGACTAATACCCTCTCCCCCTTTATGACTTCTCTTTCAATGTGATCCCTAAGATCATCTTTTTGAAATCTTATCTGTGCATTCAGATAGTTTACTCCATCCTTATAGAAGGGTTTTAATCTTTGAAGCTTGTCAGTAATTGTCTTCTGAGAGTCTTCAATAGCAGTTGTAACAGCAGTTAGGCTCTCTTGCAATTGTTTGTCAAATTCAGCATTGGCAGTAGCACTTGCTGTAGTCTGACCAGTTGCTATATTATTCATTTCAGTTACTATTGCATTATGAGAAGCTGTCAAATTATCATTCATCCTTAGCTGGTTCTCCAGGACATAGCCTTGCTTCACTGCCATATCATCTACTTGTGTATTGATCTTCTCCTGATGAGTGGCCAGATAGACTACTGCATTTCCTCCCTTATGGAAGCAGTCAGTCATTTCTTTCTTGTTCAGATTCATTTCAAATCTGATTGACTTGATGTCTTGGGCTAGATCAAATTGCAATGACTTATTCCCTTTATCTTTATACTTTTCTATAGCTTGCCTTTGCTCATCCATCTTTATCTGTAATGCTACCATCAGAGAACTGAAAACTGTAGATGGGGCAGGCTGTGTAGCAATTGTTTGTAGGGCTTTCTTATAAGTCTGGCTCCTTCTCTTAAAGACTTGGAACTTTCTCTTCTTGGCTCTCACTGCCTCTTCATCTTCAGAAGCAGATGTGCTAGCTATATCAACCCTGTCCTTAGGGCTTGAAGGTAAATCCTTGTCAGTCCTAGGAACCTGCTCAGCATCCTTTGGCACTTCAGGTTCTTTATTTGCTATCTCCTCTTGAGACCTAACCTGCTCCACCTGAAGATCTACCTGCTCCCCCTCAACAGCAGCTTTTTCCACTTCAATGTCAGTTTGTAATAAGTCTGGGAACAGCTCTTCCAATGTAAACTCTTGTTGAGGTTGACTTGGTGAATCCCTGATCTCAGGAGCAGTTGATACCTCTTTCTCAGCTAAAGTTGTGTCCTCCATGACCACATCTTGGGGTTGGCTATGTGACTGTGTTTGCTGATTAACATTAGGTAATGAATCAGACAAAACATCATCCTCAATAGGGAAATCTAATTTATTAATTTCAGTTATTACCTTAAGTATTGTGTGGGTAGCCCTTTCAATCTCTAAGGGAGTTTGCTCATCCACCAGTAGAGGCTCCCCCTGGAGTGGATCCAGGTGAATTGGGCTAGCTTGTGGTATCTCCCCCTGCCTTGGTTCATCTTCTTCTCTAGCTGGAGATTGTCCAGCATTTCCAGTTTCTTCTTCATCAGGAGTAAAAACAACTTGCTCTTCAGAGCTGCTTGAGGATTCTTGAGCCACAGGGGCTGTCTTCTTCTTCTTTTTCTGTGGTGTGTCTTTTACAGGAGATGGCAGTTCTTTGGTCAGTACTCTATCCCACCTAGAGAAGATTCTCATATCCATCTTCCTCATGTGGTTAATCTTTGAACCAACTGCTTGATTCATCACCTCTGGAATACTTCCAGCTAGGTATAAACTCAGAATTCTTCCCAAATTGGGCTTCTTCATACTCTCTTTTATCTTCTCAAACACAACTGCAGACCAATCAGTTTCTAGTTTGAAAATAATCCTGGTCATTAGACTGAACATGTGAGCTGAAATTCTGTCATGCCCACCAGGCTTGCTCAGTATGACCTTGCCAACAATCTCAGATAGAAACTTGCCTTGCATATTCATTCCCATTCTATAGAACACAGATCCAATTTTCATGTTGGAGTCCAAACCACACCATGTCAATGCTTCTCTAGTCTTAGAAGCAGAAACATCTTCTTCTTCCTTTGTCCTTGGTAGTTGAAGAACTTTTCTTAGAGTCTTAGGAGAGACCTTCACCTTTGCCCCATGAACTCTTGACTTAATCTTGAGTCCTGATTCATCTAGTGCTGCTGCATTCAGAAACTCCAGGACCTCCTTCTTCCAGATCTTGATCGGTTCTGAAATAAGAAATTCTAACCCAGTCACTGCTATTAGGGTTATCACGCCTTTGATCTCGGGTTCCGCGTCATCAAATGCGTGTCGCACGAGTTCATATCCTTCATTCACATTCTATTCTAGCTTGGGCGCCATTAGGGTTTCAAGAAATTTGAATTTAGAGAAGAGAGATGTTGACATACAAGTTTGGTCTCGAAACTTTGGTGAGCGTGTCGACAAATAATGGCGAAAACCTATTTATACCTTTCTAGAATCGAAGATGAAAGGACGCGTCAAAATACTTAAATTGTGTCGACACTGTTGAAAAGTGTCGACACTTACTTATAATGTCTCGACAACTATGTGTCGACACAAGTATAGTCGACAGAATATATGTGTCGACACTTTTTATGTGTCAACACCACATAGCTCGACACTTAGTCGAGACTTTACTAGACTAATTATGTGTAAAACTTAAGTGTCGACAGCACCTTGGATGTGTCGACACCTACACTGCATGTGTCGACACAAATTCTCTGAAGTGTCGACACAGACTGCCTAGATGTGTCGAAACCATTTCTCTGAAATGTCGACACCACTTCTATGTGTCGACACAGACAACTCTGTGTGTCGACACCGTTTTACTTAGCCAATTTTTGTAAACTATTCTAAGTTTATCATCCCTAATTCAATTTTAAATTTATTGAATTTGGTTTCATCTAAAGGCTTAGTATACATATCAGCAAGCTGATTATCTGTATTAATATACTCTAGTGAAATATCTCCTTTTTCCACATGTTCTCTTAGAAAATGGTATTTTATTTCTATGTGATTAGCCCTACTATGAGAGACAGGATTATTTGCAATAGAAATGACACTTGTAGAATCACAAAATAGAGGTATTCTACTTACTTGAATACCATAATCTTCAAGTTGATGTTGTATCCATAGAAGTTGAGCACAACAACTTCCTGCAGCAACATACTCTTATTCTGCTGTGGAGATAGCCACACTTGTTTGTTTCTTGCTACTCCATGATATCAGCCTTCCACCTAAGAATTGATAGGTACCTGTTGTACTTTTCCTATCTTCCTTGCAGCCTGCAAAATCTGCATTTGAATAACCTGTCAGTTCAAAGTCTCCATTTCTAGGGTACCAAAGGCCTAGATCAGGAGTGCCCTTAAGATATCTCAGAATTCTTTTGACTGCTGTCAAATGAGATTCTTTAGGGCAAGCTTGGTACCTTGCACAGACACATGTAGCATACATGATATCTGGTCTACTAGCAGTCAAATACAATAGGGAGCCAATTATACCTCTATACAAAGTCTCATCTACAGGTTTCCCTGCATCATCTTTGCTTAGAGACATGCTTGACCCCATAGGAGTTTTCATGGTACTGGATGATTCCATACCATACTTCTTTATCAACTCTAGGGTGAACTTAGACTGGCATATGGATAAACCATCCTCAGTCTGTCTAACTTGGAGACCCAAGAAGAACTTAAGTTCCCCCATACTGCTCATTTCAAATTGTCCTTGCATAAGTTTTCCAAACTTTCTGCAAAGACCACTTTCTATAGACCTATATATAATGTCATCTACATATATTTGGACTAAGATAATCTTGCCTCTGGATTCCCTAAGGAATAGAGTCTTGTCTATTTTCCCCATTGAGAATTTGTTCTCAATGAGGAAACTAGACAGGGTTTCATACCAAGCCCTAGGTGCTTATTTTAACCCATACAAAGCCTTCCTAAGTCTATAAACATAATTAGATTTAGTTGAATCAACAAAACCTGATGGCTGTTCCACATAGACTTCTTCCTTCAGATTTCCATTCAGAAAGGCTGACTTAACATCCATTTGGTATACTTTAAACCCTTGATAGGTTGCATAAGCCAGGAACATTCTTATAGCTTCCAGTCTGGCTACTGGAGCAAAGGTTTGATCAAAGTCAATACCTTCTTCCTGCCTATATCCCTTAGCAACCAGTCTAGCTTTGTTCTTCACAATAACTCCATGTTCATCCATCGTATTCCTAAAGATCCACTTAGTTCCTATAATGTTGTGGTCCTTGGATTTAGGAACTAGCTCGCAGACATTGCATCTTTTGAACTGGTTCAGCTCCTCTTGCATAGCCTCAATCCAATAAGGGTCTAGGATGTCTTCTTCAAACTTCTTTGGCTCTACTTGGGATAGAAAACTGGAGTAGAGTACTGAACTTAGATTTCTGCTCCTTGTTTATACCCCTTGTCTGAGATCACCAATAATTTGATTGGCTGGATGATCTTTTAGATGCCTGTTTGCTGGAGGCAGCCTGTCTTCAGGTTGTACTCCTTCAGCTTCTTCAACTTACTGCACCCCTTGGTCTTCTTCTGCATTAGGTGCATCTAGTACTCCCCCTGGAAAGCAGCCACTATCATCCACATACTGACTTGCAGTAGATCCTTCTTCAATAGTAAGCTTGTCCATCTTCTCAGTTACACCTGTGGAGCTGTAAATACTTCTAGACAATTCATTGTTAATGAGTTTAGCTCCATAAAACACTACATGTACTAACTCTTCTATAACTTGAGTAGTCAAGTTGTATCTCATATAAGCCTTACTGTTGTTGCTGTACCCAACAAAGATCCCCTCTTGGGATTTGGCAGCAAACTTGGTTAAGTAAGACTTACCATTGTTAGGTATATAACATTTACAACCAAAGATCATGAAATAGGATAGATTTTGTTTTCTGCCTTTCATAATCTCATAGGGGGTCTTATTGTGACTCTTGGTGATAGAAGCCCTATTAATTACATGGCATGCAGTGTTTACTGCCTCAGCCCAGAAATATTCTGGAAGAGATGTGTTACTTAATAGGGTTCTACCAGCCTCTATCAAGGTTCTATTTTTCCTTTTAGCAATGTCATTTTGCTGAGGTGTTCTTGGTGAAGAAAATTCCTTAAAAATTCCAAATTCTTCACACAGTTTTGTCATACTGTCAGACTGAAATTCAGTACCATGATCAATTCTGATTTTGACCACTGTACTGTCCAATTCATTCTGAATTTGTTTAACAACGCTGTATAAGATACTTGGAGTTTCAGATTTCTGTCTAATGAAGAACACCCAAGAAAACCTTGAGTAGCCATCTACAACCACAAATGTGTAGACCATCCTACCTAGGCTGTGAACTGGCATAGGACCAAAAAGAACCATATGCAAGAGGTATAAGCACCTCACAGCATCTTTGTTCTCAATGCTATTAAAGGTGGATCTAGTCTGCTTGCCCTTTTGACAAGCTGAGGATATCCCAACCTTTTTACACTTAACCTGAGGACCATTCCTCACTAACTCTTTACTATAGAGTTGACCAATTGTCTTATAGTTAAGATGGGCTAGCCTCTTGTGCCATTTGACACAATGAGAGACTTTCTCAACAGCTACAAGACACACAGGAGAAACATTATTCTCACACATAATGTCTAGACAATAGACATTTCTCTTCCTATAACCTGTCAAAATAATCTTTTGATCACTTAACCTCTTGATATGACAACCATTTTTGACAAATGAGATGTCATATCCTAAATCACTCAGCTGACTTATACTAATGAGGTTGTGTTTCAAACCTTTAACATAAGCCACTTGAGTAATTGTAATAAGGTTGCTAGAAATGTTACCAAAGCATTTGATGATTCCTTTTTCAAAACCACCAAAGGTGACTTTAGGACCATCCTTGATTGGTGTATAGTCCTTCAGCAATCCCCTAGTTCCAGTCATGTGCCTGGAACATCCACTGTCCAAGTACCATATTGGGGCATGACCACTTGGACTCACCTGTAAAACAGATTAGTTAACCTTAGAACCCAAAGAATTCTTGGGTCCTTGGTGCTGGTTAGTTTGCCTCGTAACAAAACTACCTGTAGCTTTTCTAGCAGGCAGATTGCTACTCACCTTGGCATTTGAATTATGCCAACAGTCTTTGGCAAAGTGGCCTACCTTGCCACAACACCAGTACTCAAATCTGTTGTACCTTTGTTTAGGTACAACCCTGGCTATTTTATCTACAGCAGGTTTCTTGTTGAGTAATGGGGCTTTGCCCTTAGACTTGGACTATACAGTCTTGGCAGGTTTAGTAAACCCCAATCCAGTTTTACCCTTTTGAGAAATGAACTCATCTATCAAAGGTAGAACAGACTTTGGTTTAGAAAACCTTGCTACTATATCTCTCTCTTTCTGAAGACTAATCTCCAGATTTCTGATTTGATCATTCTTGAATGTAATAGTCCCCATCTGAATAACAGTAATGTTCTTCAGACCGGCTATTTCATTTAGTTTCTGATCAAGCAACTTATCAAAATCTGTTGCAGCAACTTTAAGACTAGCAATCTCCTTAGCCTGACTCTTGGCCAAGGATTTGCTTTTCTTCAAAGCTTGCAACACTACTCTATATTCATCAATTAATTGATGAGTGTCTCCTTCAGATTCAGATCCACTCTCATCACTTGATGCTGATGAATCCGATTCTGAACCAGCACTAGAAATTGAACTTAAAGAACAATTTTGTACTTAACTTGGTCCAGGCTGATCCTGGATTTTGTCTCCATCTGATAAGGCCATCAGTCCCTGGCACTGATTGTCCTCATGCTCATATATAGAGTTCATTAACTGGATGAACTCATCTTCCTCTTCTTCAGCAAATAGTCCAATATAAGCTTCAGCTTCTGAATCAGTTTCTGAAGAAGACAAATCAGACAGACTTTTGTCCTTCTTAGCAACAAAGGGCCTTTCCTTTTTGCCCTTGATCTGAGTCTTCTTTTTATCAGTTGACTCTTTCCTCTTCTATGGACAGTCAGCAACATGTCCCTGTCTGTTACAACAATAACAAACTATCTTTGAAGATGTAGTTTTACTTGACTTGGGCTTTCTCCTGTCATTCTTTGATGACTTCTGTGAAGTGGATGGCTTAGACCTCCACTGTTTCTTCTTAAGAAACTTCTGAAAATGTCTAGTGAAAGCTGCAAAATCTTCATCACACTCACTGCTTTTAGAATTCTTACTTTCTGACTCATCTGTCTCAGTCTCAGCAACTTTTGGAGGTGGAGATGGAGTCTTACTTTTACATTTCCTGGTGGCTTCTGTCTTGAAAGCCACAGCTCTTTCTTTGTGCTCAACTCTTGTAGTCTTCTCCTCCTCCTTCCTTACAATTAACTGCATCTCATATGATAACAGTTTTCCAAACAATGTTGGAGGAGGAATGTCTGCTAATTTGGCCATTTCCCTTATGGCAAAAATCTTAGTATCCCAGTCTTTAGTTAGAGATCTTAAGAACTTATCATTCAGCTCATAATTGCTGAATTCTCTTCCATAGGACATTAACTCATTAACTATCCTATAGAATTTCTTGTAGCACTCAGTTATGCTATCAGACCTTCCTTGTCTGAAGCTCTCATACTCTTGGTTTAACAAAGACTTCCTGTCTTGTCTAACTTCTTCAGATCCCTTCATGTACACTATCAGTGTGTCCCACATTTCCTTTGATGTTTTACAGTGAATTAAATTCTGGAATGTGGCATCATCTATTGCACTTACAATTATATTCTGAGCCCTCTTGTCCATAGTGGCCAGAATAATCTCATCCTTGCTCATTTCAGAATAGTCCTTAGGAGTTCTCTGGTTTGCATCCAGAACTGATACTTTCATTGGCACATATGGCACTTCTTTGACTGTGATATAGATTCTGGGGTCAGAGGCTTCCATAAAAGTCTAACCCTTTCTTTCCAAATGACAAAGATTTCCTTCCTACAGATTGGCAACTTCATGGATCCTAGTTATTTGTGATTCTCTGTTGAACCCATTTTCTTGATTCTTGATTACCACTGATTCTGCCAACAGGAACTTTACTCAGACTGTTATGTCCTTTTTGAGTAACCTCCCTCTGATACCACTTGAAAGAAATTGTACCTAATCACCTAGAGGGGGGGGGGTGAATAGGTGACTATAATCTTTTTAAACTTTAGGCAGAATTAATCACAGAATTCACAGAACTTTAAACAGCAAACACAGAATCAGTCACACACAGAGTACACACAGTTTTTATAGTGGTTCCCCAAGGTCTGGGTACATCCACATTCCCCCTTCGCCTATCTAGTAGTGTACTAGATTCGGCCAAACTTCTCCACTATTCCTCAGATCCTCAGATCTTACACTCAGAACCCCAAATAGGTTCCTACAACTCAGGCTCAAAGCCCTACCACTCAGTCTTCACCAAGACCTACACTCAGCCTTCAACAAGGCCTACACTCAGCCCTCAACAAGGCCTACACTCAGAGAAATGAATCTCCTACACTCAGGCACATAGGCCCTACCACTCAGCCTTTATAATTTCAGGTTTACAACTCAGATCCCTTAGGATCCTACAAAAAATTAAAATTACAAGGTATATAACCACAACTCAGAATGAGAGAGAAGAGTTGACTGGTTTCTTGATGAGTTATTGGAAGAACTTTGCTTAGATCAACCTCCCTTGGATTCCTTCAAAGCTTCTTGAATTTAGAACACAGTGAGTCTCTATGCAGATGATCTTCAATCACTGCTGACTTAAGAATCAGATCTAATATGAAACTTTCTTTACATCCTGGTTCAACAGCTGTCTTCTTAGAAGGAACTCTCTCTCTACAACTTCTTAGATCTTCACTTGAAGGTCTTCTTCTAGTTGTATTATTCTTTACTTTGTTGATTTCCAACAGCTGTCATCTGTTGAAGGTATAATCCTTTATATAGACTTTCTTCATGGTGACCGGCTGATCCGGTTCTTAACAACTTTCTGATATCTCTGACAGTTCGAGTAGACCGGCTGGAATGGCAGCTGTCAAGTCATCCAGTCACTTCTTTGAATTTTCTGTAACTGTCTGAAAGTGTGGAGACAGTCAGTCTTTATGTGTCGACACTGATAGAATAAGTGTCTACACAAGTAGACTAAGTGTCGACACTAGCCTTCATAGTGTCGACACAACTCCTTGTGTTGTAGAATCTGCTTCTCGACACTACTTCTTCAACATGTGTCGACACTGATCCTGTGTGTCGACACAAGTCCTTCTTTGATACTTAGTTGATTTCTTGTAAGTGTCGACACAACTCCTTTATGTCGACACATCTTCTTGTGTTGATACTTGCTAAGTGTCGACACATCTGCTTGGTGTCGACACATGCCTTCTGTGTTGATACTTTGGCTGAGTGTCGACACATCTCCTTAGTGTAGACACATGCCTTCTTTGTTGATACTTTTGCTAAGTGTCGACACATCACCTTTATGTTGACACAACTCCTTTGTGTTGAGACATTGACTGAGTGTCGACATAGCTCCTTTGTGTTGACACTTATACTTAGACTTTGTTGAAATTTGCTGAGTGTCAACACAGCCTCCTAGTGTCGACACTTTCTTCATTGTGTGTCGACACAGCCTGTATGTGCCGACACTTTCCTTCTGATGTCGACTCTGCATTCCTGGTGTCGACACAATTACTCTAAGTGTCGACACTGCTTCTTTGGGTGTCGATACAAGCCTTCTTAAGTGTCGACACTTTTCTTCTGAGTGTCGACACAAGGACTTAGAAACTTTTCAGCTTTCCATGCAAATACTTAACCTGCACAACTAAACTCAAAACACATCAAATACATTTTGATGTATATCATTGAGTAGGGTGAGGCTTCTTCAAATAAGGTACATTTATTCCAATGTACCCAAAAATGTTGTCAAAGCTCCCCCTGAGTTCTTGAGTTGTTCAGGAAGTGAAGCATTGCAGTAGGGTGATAGGCCTTCAGAAGATTTGATCTCCAACAAAAGATGATTCCAACAGCAGCTGAAATGTGTGTTGTCTGGAGTCTTGAATGATAATGGCCTTTGAACACTGGAATCAAAAAGGGATCTAGAAATTTCAGAAGATTAATCTCCTTCAATGATGTGTGTTCCTGTATGAATTCTGTCTGTGAATATCTGCAACTCTTTCTCTTTTTATTGTTGTTGTTGTAATTATTGTTGTTGTCTAGCAGAATATTAATATATCTTTTATTCCTTAGAATGATTATCTGTCCAAGGTAGCTGTTAGTCTGTCATAAATGACTTCCTTAACTGCATTTTGTCTTCTAGAGCAAAGTCCAATAAAACATTCCTTTGAAAATCCCTTGAAACTTGCTCCAGATTAATTGAAACGGCTACAAGATCCTTGACATAAATGCTGAGAATAATTCCATAACTGTCTGAATTTGAATCTTGAAAAACGTCGATCTATCCAGAAAAACATCGACATGAGCTCAACTACCGTTGAACTGAGCTCAGAGACTAGACTTAGACTGAAGCAGAAAGCGTCGATCTGAGCTCAACTATCGTCGAACTGAGCTCAGAGATAGGGAAACAAACTAGACACAGGAACGTCGATCTGAGCTCGAAGATCGTCGAATGGAGTTTGACGACTCGTTGAAGTTGAGCTCAGAGATCGTCGAATGGAGTTCGACGATTCGTCGAGCTGAGCTCAGAGATCGTCGAATGGAGTTCGACGATTCGTCGACCTGAGCTCGACGAAATGACTTAGTCTCCTGAACTGAAACATTTGGTCTTGAGGGTCTTGAGGGCAGCTTTCAAACCTAAATACTAACCCTTAGACTCAATCTAATTGACCTTTAGATCTATACAAGGAGGTCAAAACAAATTTCCTAAAGTACATAGTGATCCTTGTCCAAATCAGTAATATAGTGTTCCAACAATCTCCCCCTATTTGGGTTAGGATTACTATTTACAGACATTTAAAAAAAATAACAACATACAAAGCAGAAATGAAAAATAGAAATATTGCAGAAACACAGACATTATAACAGATAGTTCAGAAAATAAAATTTACTGTCATCTTACAGAATCATTCCTTTTCCTTGCTCTTTATGAGAACTATTTCTCTGTTGGGGTTGAGAGCTTCTTTCTTGGATCTTCTATCATCAGCTGCACCTAGAGAAGTTTGATGTTTTGGCCTGGGGACTATAGCTTCTAGGTGCAGCTTCATATAACTTTCTGAATCAAAGAATTTGCTGGAAGAGTATCTCTTAAGTTCTTTCTTTCTTTGATCAGATAGAGTAGTGATATTTGATGTATCTTTTTCTTGTTCTCTAGCCTTCTTGATTTGGTCTAGTGCAGCCAATTCTTTCATTCTTGTTGTCCATGAGGTGGGATTATTTTCTGGGTCTTCAAATGGAACAGGAGGCTCATATCTGTTTGAAGAATTATCAGGAGGAGCTTTGGAAGAGACTAGATCTTTAAGCTTATAAGGGAAGGGACTAGAAGTAGTGTCAGAGGGACCTTGTCCTCCCCTTTGATAAGGATGTTGCCTGAAATACACTCTGAGTGGTCTTTGATTTCCTCTGTACTTTCCTCTTCTGGACTGGTAACCTCTAGACTGACTTCCTCTGTACTAGGATCTTCCTTGAGGTTGATATGAACTTTGGCTTCTAGCAGTAGATTGGAAGGCAGAACTTCCACCTGTACCTGCATCAGGTGAAGGAGGAGGAGGAGTAGGATTGAAAGGGGATGATCCTTTGTCATATTTTCTTTTCTTCTTCATGGCATTCAGTTGATTCCTGGAGTACTACATCCATGATTCTGTAATAGGGCAATCATGCAGTATATAATATGGAATATCATTTGTATCTTTCACTTTCTCTGGGGGACTCTCTTCATGGCCTTGCTTCTGGCTTTCCTTTTCCTTTCAATTGTTGCAAAGGAATCATCAGAGTCAGTTCTAAACTGATCACTGTCTGAGCTTTGTGGATTATCATATACTGCATCAATCCTTTTGAGATATTCTTTCTGTTGTTGAGACTGAGCAAAAGAGACAGCAGAAACAGCAACAGGAGCAACAGCAGCAGCAAGAATTGGAGTAGAAGCAGCACTGGCAGAAGAAACTATAACAGCAGGTTCAAATACAATAATTTCAGAAATAGTAGGGTCAGACACAGCAGGCTCAAAAATAATTGCCTCTGTCATATGCATATCTTCAGAAACTGAAACAGCAGTAACAGAACTGGCTGAAACATCAATAGCAATAGTAGGATCAACAGAAATAGAAGGAGCATTGTCCACAGTATTGAAGGAATTGACATAGGAACTTATTAAGCTAGGGTCACAGCTGGAAATAGGCACAATGGCCTTAGTAAGATCTTCAGTATGCTGGGCTGGAAGACAGTTGAAGTATACAGAATCCAAAATTAACAACAGTGACCTGAGGCCCATTGTAATGACTGCAACTAGAGCTACTGGAGCTACGTCTGAAGTTACTACAGCAGGCAATCTCTCAGCTTCATAAGGCATCTCCCCCTGCCTAGATTCAGTGAGAACTGGATCAAGGCACCCAGAAGAAGGGATTGCCTGAGGAGGAAGAAAAGAGGATAGCCTGGCAGGCAGCTCCTGAACTGTTTTTAGAAGTGGAGCCAAAGAGGTCTCCAGCAGTAGTGATAGCCTTGGAGCTATCAGCTCATATAACCTGTCTGCAATAGCTGGAATGTCTACTTACTCAAGAGGGACTTGAGTAGAGGTAATGATGGAAGTTGAAGCAGCAGGAGATGTCGTTGGAGAACCTGTGGATGGTGGAAGTGATGGTTGAGATATTGTAATTGTGGAGATGGAAGATAATAGAATGGAAATGGATGGTGTGAATGATGGTTGAGCAATGATGTCCTGAAGGAGTTGTTGATAAGAAGTGGATGAAGATGGTGGCTCAGGAGGGGATGAAGGAGAATCATCCATATAGGAATCATATAGAAGAGTGAAAGATGGAATATGAGATGATGAATCAATGTCCAGGTGTGGGTAGTGATGTAGTGGAAGGAAGATTTTTTCAGTTAATGGTGGAGTTGGAGAAGGGATTGAAGTTGGACATAGGATGGAAATGGGGGATGAAATTATGATGGTGATTGTTGTAGATGAAACAATAGGTGGAGATGGAGGAGATGAAGCAGGCAAGTCTTCTGCAGGGGCAGAAACCTGAGGGGAAGAGACTGAAGAAGTCCTTGTTCCTGAATAAGAGATTGCAGAGGGCCTGCTGGGCTTTACAATATGCCTGTCCCATTTTCCAAATAGGGCACAGGTAAGCCTCTTGGAGGCATTGATGTGCATCCCACTGGAAACCAGCAGTGCAGGACATCTATTATGAAGAAACAGCCCTAAAATTCTCCCAAAAATAACAAAGTTCTTGTTAATTTTCTTCTTGATTAAATCAAAAAAGACTTCTCCTTTGATATCTCCATTGAGAAAAGCACTCGCTACATCCATCTGATATACATTGAAACCTTTGTGTGCTGCATATGCTAAGAAGATTCTTATGGCCTCTAACCTTGCAACTGGTGCAAAGGTCTGGTCAAAATCTATCCCTTCTTATTGAGAGTACCCTTGAGCAACTAGCCTTGCATTGTTCCTTACAATGACTCCTTGATCATCCAATTTATTTCTGAACACCGACTTTGTTCCAACAATGGAGTGATCCTTTGGCCTTGGTACTAGTTCCCAAACTTTGTTCCTTTCAAATTGATGCAACGTTTCTTGCATTGCAATGATCCAGTGTGGATCTTGCTCTGCATCTTGAATGGATTGAGGTTCAATTTGAGAAAGAAAGCAAGTGTGCATCAGGTTTTGGTTGACCTGATTTCTGGTTTGCACACCAGCTGATATGTCTCCAATTATTTGGGAGATTGGATGGTCTCTTGATGTTACTAAATCAACAGGAGATGTTGATTGTTCACCAACCTGTGTTGTTGTTTCCTCTGGTGGTACAACAACGGGCTCTTCAAGAAGTTTCTCTTCAAGATGTTGAATGTCTTCTTCATCCTCACTGCTATCATCTTTTTGAATAATATATAACCTGTCCAAGTCTTCTGCAAGAGAGTGTACCTGCAAGGGTTCTATGGTAGAAGTATTCTTCTCCTTGAAAGACATGTTAGACTCATCAAAAGATATATGAACAGATTCTTCAACTTTGAGAGTAGATTTATTATATACCATATAAGCTTTACTGATCATGGAGTATCCCAAAAACACTCCTTCATCAGCTTTAGCTTGAAATTTTGCTAAGTATTTCTTGTCATTTTTATGAATGTAATAAATACAACCAAAAATTTTAAAGTAATATACTTTAGGTTTCTTCCCTTTGAGTAATTCATAGGGAGTCTTGCCCTTCAGTTTATGTATTAAACTTCTATTCAACACATAGTTGGAGGTGTTCACTGCCTCTGCCCAAAAGGATATAGGAAGGTGAGCATCTGACAACAATATAGTAGAAGATTCAATAAGGGTTCTATTTTTCCTTTCAGCTACCCCATTTTGTTGAGGAGTTCTAGGAGCTGAGAAAGTGTGCCTGATCCCTTCACTCTGATAGAACTCTTGCATAAGAAGAGAATCAAACTCTATCCCATGATCACTTCTGATCAGGGCAATGCGAGTATTGAACTCACTCTGTATGCATTTGAGAAACTCTGTCAAACATTTAAAGTTATCAGACTTCTTTCTCTGAAAAAACACCCATGTGAATCTAGATAAGTCATCTACAACCACTAAAGTATAATATTTCCCTCCTAAGCTTTGTACTGTAATGGGTCCAAAAAGATCCATGTGTAACGGATACAAAATCCTAGGTGAATCACTCTTATTAAGTGACTTGAAAATATTTTTAGTTTGCTTGCCTAATTGACAAGCCCTGCAGAGTCCTTCCTTCTTGTAGGGGCCAGACGGTAGTCCTCTAATAAGGTTGTCCTTTGGATAGCCTAGCAATGGTTCTAAGGTTTATATGTCCTAATCTTTTATGTCATAGTTCATTAGGTCAACAAATAGAGTTAAATAAGCAAATATCTACCTTGGTTGAAAGAAAATCTACAAGATAGATGTTACCTTTCCTTTTACCTATCAACACAGTTTTGTTGTCCTCTGATTTGATCTTGCATAAGGATTTGCTGAAAGTCACTTGATAGCCTTCATCACACACTTGACTGATGTTGATTAAATTGTGCTTCAGTCCTTCCACATAGGCTACTTTCTTGAATGTGACTGTGCCAATCTGGACTGCACCATATCCTTTTGTTAGTCCAAAGTTTGAATCACCAAATATTACTTTGTGTCCAAGCTTGGCTTTAAAGTATGTAAAATTGTCCTTGTTTCTTGTCAGGTGCTTTGAGCACCCACTATCCAGATACCATTGCTGGTTTGATGTTGGATAGGTCTTCTCCTGCACATAAAATAATTTATTTATTTTTGACCCAGTTTACCTTGGGCCTAGGTTGATAACATTTAAATTCAGAAATAAAAGGCATCCCTGGTTGACTCTTATAGCCTTCAGGATGAAATCTCCTTGGAGGTATTATCCATTCAGTATAAGGGTTAAATATTTGGGATGAAGGACCCCTAGGTTTGAAATTTGATTTACCTTTGAAAAAGTTTTCAAAACTCTGATCTCTGCTCGACGATCGCTGAGCTGAGTTCGACGATCTTGGGTCAGATCGTCGAGCTCCGTTCGAAGATCGACTGTTGCAGAGTTCAGGGTTTAGAGATCATCGACCTGAGTTCGACGATTTAGCCTGAGATCGTTGATCTTCATTCGACGATCGTCTAGCTCCGTTCGACGATTTCTGTTGAACTCTTGTTTTCTTAGGTAAGTCAGAATTCTTCCGAGCTACCTCTACAACTCCCATACCTTTATCAGAGATAAACTTAATTGGGGTTGTTAATACTATAGGTTGGCTAGATGAGGCACCCAAGCCCATTGTACTATTGAATCTTGAGTTCACTGTGCTTGTGATGTCCATTAGCTTGATACTTCTCCCATTGAGGGATTCTTCAAACTTTTTGGCCCCTGATAGCTCACCTTTCAGTGAGGCTATCTGCTCTCTACAGCATTCCAACTCCTCAGAGAGTTTGAGGTTTTCTGATTTTAAAGTACTGTGTTCACATAACTGATTTCTGAGAGAAATAATTTCCTTCTCAGATTTTAATAAATCCAAACATAGTGCTTTAAACTCACACTTGAAGTCCTCAGAATTAAAATCAAAAGAACTTATTACCTGGCCCTCTTCAGATTGAGTCTCTGATTCTTACTCTGACTCTTCTGCATCAGAACTTTGTTGTGAGGCATTGATAGCCATCATGCAGAATTATTTTTCATCAGCATCATCTTCATCATCACTTGAGCTGGATGAAGCTTCAGATTCTTTTTCTGTCTCACTCCAAGTTTCAGCAACAAACCCCTTCCTTGTATTTTTGTTCTTGCTGGAGGAGGGTTTGCCATTGCTGCTCTTCTTGAAGTCCTTTTCTTTTCTCCTTTTTTTCCTATCCTTCGTGTGCTTGTTTTTATTTTCTGGACAGTCAGGCACAATGTGACCTGGTTTCCTACATCCAAAAAAAAATAATCTCTTTGTTATTTGATTTGTCATACCTTGGCTTGTCATGCTCTCTTTGTGATCTTTTCCTGAAATCCTTCCTGGCCATTTTGTAAAACCTTTTGTCCAGTAGGCTTAGCAGCTCTTCATTGCTTGTGACCTTGTCTTCAGGCTGATCTTTAATGGCTCTAAAAGCTATTGATTTTTCCTTTCTTATAGCTGGTGAGGCAGCCTTATGCTCTTCTTCTCTGTTCTTGATGAGCAACTCATAAGACTTGAGCTTGCCCAAGAGAGCTTCAGTTGTGATCTCATTTAGGCTTCTGGCATCCTTGATTGGCCAGATCCTTGAGTCCCAAGTGCTTGGGAAGCACATTAGTATTTTATCATTGAGCTCAGTTAATGAGATCTCTTTGTCCAATGATTTCAGCTCATTGACTATGAGACTGAGTCTATTATACATGTCTGCTACTGACTCAGCTTCTCCTTTCTTGAAATTCTCATATTGGGTTATGAGGTGAGATCTTCTATCTTTTCTCTCATCAGCAGATCCTGAGACTATCTTAGATAACTTGTCCTAGATGTCCTTTGCTGAGTTGCATTCAGCTACTTTTTGGAATATTTCATCAGACATAGTCTGGGCTAGAATGTTCATAGCCTTTGCATCAGCCAATTTCTATTTCTTGATTTGTGCATCTGTTCCTGAAGGAGGTGGAACAGCACTTGTACTTGTATTTTCTGGAGGTCTTGGGCACACTATCAAAATAAAATTGAAAATGTCTTCATCAATAGAGTTCATGTACAGTCTAATCCATGCCTTCCAAATTGCAAACTTAGATAGATTGCACACTGGAGGTCTGGTGCTAGCATAATCTTTGTTTTGGGCCATATTCTGTGAAGAAATAAATCTAACAACAAACTTAAAACAAGCAGATCTAACTAGAGGGATCTTTGGATTCAGGTGTTAGCCTGTGCAACCACTAAGGTGTGGTATTTTAACCAACCTGAGGTCTGGTATTTTAACCAACCTCCCTCTGATACCAATTGAAAGTGCAGGTTAGATCTGATATACTCTAGAGGGGGGTGAATAGAGTATGGTGCTTGCTAAAAACTTTTTACCACTCTTGTTGTATTCCTAAGTGAACAGGGAAGCAGATGAAATACAGCAAACACAACAACTATCTAATCAAAAAGCAATCACAGAACAATCACAAACCACAGCCAGAAAATAAAAGAAAATAAGCAACCAGAAGACACAAGGAGCTATAGTAGTTCCCCAACCAACCTGGGTACATCCACTCTTCTACCACCCTAGGTAGGAATCCATTGCAGGATGAGTTGATCAGGTGTCCTGGGCACCAATGAGCTTTTGATAAGATACTCAAAAACCAAACCAGATTTTTTGATCAGGTGTCTTGCCACCACTGAGTTTTGCCAAGGTCTCAGAAACCAACACAAACGTTTGAAGGGAGTTTGATAAACACTTTACAGTAGAGAGAGAGAGAGAGAGATGATCTTCTCTGTCAACAATCAGAGAGAAGATAGTGGATGTTGTCAAAGCTCCCCCTGAGTTCTTGAGTTGTTCAGGAAGTGAAGCTTTGTAGTAGGGTGATAGGACTTCAGAAGATTTGATCTCCAGCAAAAGATGATTCCAGCAGCAGTTGAAATGTGTGTTGTCTGGAGTCTTGAATGATAATGGCCTTTGAACACTGGAATCAAAAAGGGATCTAGAAATTTCAGAATATTGATATCCTTCAGTGATGTGTGTTCCTGTATGAATTCTGTTTGTGAATATCTGCAACTCTTTCTCTTTTTGTTGTTGTTGTTGTTGTAATTTTTGTTGTTGTCCAGCAGAATATGAATATATCTTTTATTCCTTAGAATGATTCTCTGTCCAAGATAGCTGTTAGCCTGTCATAAATGACTTCCTTAACTGCATTTTGTCTTCTGGAGGAAAGTCCAATAAAACCTTCCTTTGAAAATCCCTTGAAACTTGCTCTAGATTAATTGAAACGGCTACAAGATCCTTGACATAAATGCTGAGAATAATTCCATAACTGTCTGAATTTGAATCTTGAAAAACGTCGATCAATCCAGAAAAACGTCGACCTGAGCTCAACTATCGTTGAACTGAGCTCAGAGATTGGACTGAGACTGAAGCAGAAAGCGTCGATCTGAGCTCAACTATCGTCGAACTGAGCTAAGAGATAGGGAAACAAACTAGAGACAGGAACGTCGATCTGAGCTCGAAGATCGTCGAATGGAGTTCGACGACTCGTTGAAGTTGAGCTCAGAGATCATCGAATGGAGTTCGACGATTCGTCGAGGTGAGCTCAGAGATCGTCGAATGGAGTTCGACGATTCGTCGACATGAGCTCGACGAAATGACTTAGTCTCCTAAACTGAAACATTTGGTCTTGAGGGTCTTGAGGGCAGCTTTCAAACCTAAATACTAACCCTTAGACTCAATCTAATTGACCTTTAGATCTATACAAGGAGGTCAAAACAAATTTCCTAAATGGCATAGTGATCCTTGCCTAAATCAGTAATAGGGTGTTCCAACAGAGCAGGAGGGTAAAAGGGAAAAGCTGCTGCAGGAGGAGCAAATGCAGGTGCTGCAGGGTAAGGATGACTTCCCTGAAAGTTGAGAAATCTATCAGGGCTTCCCCGAGATGCTTCCCGGAACAAGTTTTGGCGAGCAACAAATTCTTCATCTTGAGGTCGCAGAGGAGCTGCAGGCCCTTGCAGGAAGGTTGTTGTGTAAGGAGGATAGACCGGCGAGCAAGCTAGAAGACATATTTACTGGTGCTCCAAAGTTGGTGCTAGATTGATCAGAGCAGCTGGAGCAGCTGGAGCTGTTACTGGATGAGAGTCTAGTCGCTGCGTGATCATAGCGAGCATTTGGTTGATTGCTTGGAACTGCTGAGCATTATCACGGCGCGATTGTTCAAAGGCCTCCCAGAGAGGATCATCTCTAGGACTTGGAGCAAAGTTCTTGGCAGGTTGACGATCTGAGATGGAAAACTGTCGCTGTTCACCTTCTGTTCGGATCTGAAGGTCGCGTGTTAACTGTTGATGTGCGAAAGTGGCACCGGGCAGCTAACACGGAGGGAGTGTGTTCAGTCTTACAAGCTGAGTGGAGAAAAGGATAAAGGATGCGGGGGAAGAGGAATGAAGGAAGCTTCTGAGTGCTCGTGAGTGGAGCAAACGCTTGTCAAGGAGTTGCGGGGATAGAGGAGAGGGTGCTGAGAGAAGCCGGGAAGGATGATGAGAAAAGGAGGTTGATCATGAGCTGTCGAGCAGACGGGTACTTGGACGGTTGTGGTTGTAGGTTGATGCCGAGAGGAAGCTGAGCTGAGCTGAGAAAAAGAGAGGGGGGCCGCTAGCAGCGGCAACAGCAGACTTTGCCCGTCGCGGCTTAAACTCCACTCTTGCGACGGGCTTTTCTTTGATTAATAACGAGAGTTACAACTTGCTAATACACCCTTTCAAGAAAGCAGTAAAGGGTACAAGAAGGAAGATGTCGACTAAGGAAGAAGTGCCAAAAAAGGCCACGCTGACTGAAGAGTGTAGATGGCAGACCGGCCGGTTAAGGGAATCGGGACACCGCGGGGACTGCAGAACCAAAGGCTGGCAAGCCGCGCGACTAAAGGCACATATTGGGGTGCAGACTGAGAAACGGAGTCCGCAGGAGGAGGGTTTGCTTGTTGACTTCGGGCATGAGCACCTTGGCGATGATCCCCCCCCCATATGAGAGGCATGGTGTAACAGGCCAATTTTCTGAAAATAGGATTTTTGGGTGACACGGCCTGGGACACGGGCGTGTCCCAGGGCGTGTCAGTAGACACGGCCTGCGACACGGGCGTGTCGCAGGGCGTGTCGAGGTTGTGTCGACGATCGGCTTTGGTGTCGATGATTTTCGCTCGACAACGTCGAGAGGGGGCACACGGCCCAGGACACGGCCGTGTCGGATGCCGTGTCGCATGCTCGACGAGTGTTATGCGACGATCGTCGAGTATCGAGTTCCGGTGAGGACACGGCCTGTGACACGGGCGTGTCACAGGGCGTGTCAGTGGGCATCAAATTCAGCTCGACGTCTCGGGTTAGGGCGTGTTTGCGGGACACGGTTGTGTCCTGGTGCACACGGACAGGAACACGGGCGTGTGCCAAGCCGTGTGCCAGGCCGTGTGAAGTTTTGGGTTGGTTTGGGATTATTTCTGTTGAGGTACACGGCCTCAGACACGGGCGTGTCTGAGGGCATGTCGGGTACACGGCCGTGACACGGGCATGTCACACGGGCGTGTACTGGCTGGATTGAGTCGGTTGTCTGCCGCTTAGAGGGACACAGCCTGTGACACGGGCGTGTCACAGGGCGTGTCAGGCCGTGTTTTAGCTTTTCTGGCCAGATCTGAGACGTTTGTTTCCCTCTTCCTGGATCCAAGGGCTGGGCTTTATCCAGGTGTCTAGGAGGCCGAGAATTAGAAGATAAATTCTCTTATCTTCTCTTCTTCTTCTTCTTCATCTTCATTCCAAGAGAGAGAAAGAAGAAAGGCCTAAGGGAGAGAGAAGGGAGGAGTCTACCAGCTGCTGTAGGAGCTATGGAGTGCGGAGCGAAGATCCGAGAGCGGATTCGTGAAGGCAGAGCCGAGGCGGTGATTTCCATCCGGTTACTTCATGGCGCCGAAGCGATCTTCAAGGGTAACGATCTCCTTCTTGGACATCGAAGTCCTTTCTCTATACATGTGCTTG
Organism: Platanthera guangdongensis; assembly: GCA_039583875.1. Classification (NCBI taxonomy): domain Eukaryota; kingdom Viridiplantae; phylum Streptophyta; class Magnoliopsida; order Asparagales; family Orchidaceae; genus Platanthera; species Platanthera guangdongensis. Next base: position 333,548 of record JBBWWR010000216.1, on the reverse strand, counting down.
GAATCCTCCACCAAGAGGTGGATCGCGGAAGTGATTCCTTTGTTGTGTCTGCATTTAGAGCCGGAAATATGGAGTACGGCGTAGGCATGCTGTGTGAAGCCCATCTGGACCGGTAGTCTGGATTGGTGATGTTCATGGGTAAACCGGAGAACACTCCGTGGCTTTGATGATGTGCAAAACGGATTTCTGTTGTGATGAATGTATGGATGTGATGATTGTGAGGAGGCTTTGGTGAAACTCCTAGATATGAGATGATCAATTGGTAGCACGCCTGGGGAGCTCGTGATAAACCTGGCCTGTTACACCACTAGGGTGGGTTGATCCAGTTAAGGGAGGGATCGATTGGTGGCAACGCCTGGGGAGCCGAGATAAACCCGGCTTGCTGCACCACAGAGTGTGGGTCGATCGGACTAGGAGGGGGATCGATGGGTAGACAATGCCTGGGGAGCTTAGATAAACCCGGCTTGCTACACCACAGAGTGTTGGTCGGTCTGCTCTATTTGTGATGATGTGAGGATGGACCTCTAAGTGGCTTGGGCGGGATGTCGCCAGCCTGCGAGCTGGTGGACTAGGGCCGGTCAACCAACAAGTTAACACCTCGAGAGATAGCGGTGTACGACGGTGGATTCCGGTACGCCAAGAAGGTGCCCTGAGTGCACAGAGCGTTGGTGGACTCCAGCGTTTGTGATGTGATGTGTTTGTTAGTGGCATAAAGAGAATGATCTATCTATGATGTGCTTTGGTGATGTTTGCTGATGCTTGATGAGAAAGGAAGCACTGTATACAGGGAAGGAACCACTACCCCGGGTAGGGGGTAGGGTCGTTATAATGGGTCAGCAATGCTGACCGTTACTTTGTTTTCTGTGTTGGTTTGGATGATGAATTGCAGGTGCTGCGGTTTGGAAAGAATAAGTGGATTGGCTAGCCTGGCGTTCTTAGTCCTTGAAGGCTATGTGAAGAATCGTGGTTGGATTTCATGTGTGGCCGGCCTGCGTGCCGATGTACGAAATTGTTGTTGTGTAAAGAGGAACCTGTAAGGCCATAAGGCCAGGGTGTGTGAGTTGTATACATTCCTGGTGTTGTTATATATATAAATGTGTATTTATATATTGGTGGACATTCTGGTTTGAGTTCATGATACAAGAAAAATTGCTGCGCTAGAATGGAATGAGTTAAGGATACGCATAGATTTTGATTTCCACACGTGATTCCTTTGCTTGTCTGTGCTATATGGCGTGGGGCCCCGGCCGGACCCACCGTTATATGTCATGTGACAGGTGGGGGCGTTACAAAGTGGTATCAGAGCCAGGTTGAGATTGTTTGGGAGGAGAGAACATAAATGAACTCATGAATGTCCACTAGGAATGTATGTCATGCACATGCTGTGCGTGCGGGTGTAGTCAATGTAGCAGTCCCATTATGCTTTGGCCGTATTAATGGTGTTCTGTACATTGATAGGTGGCGAGGGATGGAGTTGGGCCGTCTGAGCCCCAGCGGTTGGATGAAAGTGCAGCACCCGTGGAAGCGCCGAGCCTCCCTCGGCAGAGGCTATACGGGTGGTAGCGGAGACAGTGCTTGCAGTGTTACAAGCACAACCAACTGGACAGGCAAGACCTGGTGGAAGGCAAGAGCATGCTGCCGAGGTGGTGGAAGTGCAAGCAAGTGACGACGCATTGTCACGTTTTATGCACTTTCACCCACCGACATTTGGTGTAGCGCTTTCACCAACGCAGGCAGAAGATTGGTTGGCAAGAGTAAAAAGGATCCTAACCGCAATCAGGACGGTCGAAGAACAGAAAGTGATGTTGGCCACTTTTCTGTTGGAAGGAGATGCGAGATTGTGGTGGGATGAGATTGAAGTGCACCACTTGGCGGGTCGAGGTTTAATGGAGGTTTCAATGGAGGAATTCTCCCAACTATTTTTAGCCAAGTATGTGCCAGTATCGCAGAGGATTGCGATGGAAACTGAGTTTCTCCGTTTGGTTCAGGGTGAGCGAGATATTGATACCTACCTGCATGAGTTTACAAGATTGGGGAGATATGCGGGATCTACCTTTGCGGAGGAAGTGCGAAAGACAAATCGGTTTTATGAAGGATTGCGGGATGAATTGAGGTTGGCACTTCCGAGTTCGGTGAGCCAAGGTTTTCAGGCGTTGGTCGATACAGCTCGTGCCTTGGAGAAGGATATGAAGCAAGTACGAGAGAATAAGAGATTGGCACGGGAAAAGTCAGAATTTAAAATGTCGCAATTGGATCAATCGGAGTTTCGACGACGAGAGAAGAAAAGATTTAGGCCGGTGAAATCAGCACCGTCGACTGTTTCTTCGGGGGAAATGTATGGGCCAGGACGTGTATGCTATAACTGTGGGCAGCAAGGACACATAGCAAAATTCTGTTGGAATACCCCTCCAGGGAGTGAGAAAAAGACAGGTGCGTCATATGACGAAAAAGGGAAAGCAGTGGCTGAATCATCTGCACCCCGGACGCAATCTCGATTTCATGCGATGGAAGTGCAAGAGCCGCAAAGCTCAGTTGGTGAAATTCAGCCTCGAGCGTTTCATTTATCTTTAAATTGCGAATTTCAAAATCGGGAGGCTGAGCGGAAGTGAACTGCGATGTGAATCATGTCGATGCTCTGAATGTTGTGTATGTAAACTATGTTTTAATATCAGGTGTGATGAATAATAGCTGATGTGCATCACTTTTGACTGAATAGGGAATCGGAACTTGGTGAATCATCCATCGTGATGTATGTACATGATGTTTCTATATAGTTGGAGATCTCTATAATAGCTTGGTGCACTTGTGATTGTGAGGAGATAAATCAATCATGTTGTTTTGTTTTGAGGTTTTATGTGACTGAATGTGCACAAGTGGAAGTTAGGGATGTTTGTTGTGTTGTCTGTTTGTTAGTGTGTGCGGAGGCTTGGGGTGTACGATTTTGTGATGTTGTGACGGATTGGCTGCTTGCGTCAAATTTCGAGGACGAAATTATTTGAAGGAGGGGAGGATTGTAACAGGCCAATTTTCTGAAAACAGGATTTTTGGGTGACACGGCCTGGGACACGGGCGTGTCCCAGGGCGTGTCAGTAGACACGGCCTGCGACACGGGTGTGTCGCAGGGCGTGTCGAGGTTGTGTCGACGATCGGCTTTGGTGTCGACGATTTTCGCTCGACATCGTCGAGAGGGGGCACACGGCCCAGGACACGGCCGTGTCGGATGCCGTGTCGCATGCTCGACGAGTGTTACGCGACGATCGTCGAGTATCGAGTTCCAGTGAGGACACGGCCTGTAACACGGGCGTGTCACCGGGCGTGTAAGTGGGCGTCAAATTCAACTCGACGTCTCGGGTTAGGGCGTGTTTGCGGGACACGGGTGTGTCCTGGTGCACACGGCCAGGAACACGGGCGTGTGCCAAGCCGTGTGCCAGGCCGTGTGAAGTCTCGGGTTGGTTTGGGATTATTTCTGTTGAGGTACACGGCCTCAGACACGGGCGTGTCTGAGGGCGTGTCGGGTACACGGCCATGATACGGGCGTGTCACATGGGCGTGTACTGGCTGGATTGAGTCGGTTGTCTGCCGCTTAGAGGGACACGGCCTGTGACACGGGCGTGTCACAGGGCGTGTCAGGCCGTGTTTTAGCTTTTCTGGCCAGATCTGAGCCGTTTGTTTCCCTCTTCCTGGATCCAAGGGCTGGGCTTTGTCCAGGTGTCTAGGAGGCCGAGAATTAGAAGATAAATTCTCTTATCTTCTCTTCTTCTTCTTCTTCATCTTCATTCCAAGAGAGAGAAAGAAGAAAGGCCTAAGGGAGAGAGAAGGGAGGAGTCTACCAGCTGCTGTAGGAGCTGTGGAGTGCAGAGCGAAGATCCGAGAGCGGATTCGTGAAGGCAGAGCCGAGGCGGTGATTTCCATCCGGTTACTTCATGGCGCCGAAGGGATCTTCAAGGGTAACGATCTCCTTCTTGGAAATCGAAGTCCTTTCTCTATACATGTGCTTGGAATCCTCCACCAAGAGGTGGATCGCGGAAGTGATTCCTTTGTTGTGTCTGCATTTAGAGCCGGAAATATGGAGTACGGCGTAGGCATGCTGTGTGAAGCCCATCTGGACCGGTAGTCTGGATTGGTGATGTTCATGGGTAAACCGGAGAAGACTCCGTGGCTTTGATGATGTGCAAAATGGATTTCTGTTGTGATGAATGTATGGATGTGATGATTGTGAGGAGGCTTTGGTGAAACTCCTAGATATGAGATGATCAATTGGTAGCACGCCTGGGGAGCTCGTGATAAACCCGGCCTGTTACACCACTAGGGTGGGTTGATCCAGTTAAGGGAGGGATCGATTGGTGGCAACGCCTGGGGAGCCGAGATAAACCCGGCTTGCTGCACCACAGAGTGTGGGTCGATCGGACTAGGAGGGGGATCGATGGGTAGACAATTCCTGGGGAGCTTACATAAACCCGGCTTGCTACACCAGAGAGTGTGGGTCGGTCTGCTCTGTTTGTGATGCTGTGAGGATGGACCTCTGAGTGGCTTGGGCGGGATGTCGCCAGCCTGCGAGCTGGTGGACTAGGGCCGGTCAACCAACAAGTTAACACCTCGAGAGACAGCGGTGTACGACGGTGGATTCCGGTACGCCAAGAAGGTGCCCTGAGTGCACGGAGCGTTGGTGGACTCCAGCGTTTGTGATGTGATGTGTTTGTTAGTGGCATAAAGAGAATGATCTATCTATGATGTGCTTTGGTGATGTTTGCTGATGCTTGATGAGAAAGGAAGCACTGTATACAGGGAAGGAACCACTACCCCGGGTAGGGGGTAGGGTCGTTATAATGGGTCAGCAATGCTGACCGTTACTTTGTTTTCTGTGTTAGTTTGGATGATGAATTGCAGGTGCTGCGGTTTGGAAAGAATAAGTGGATTGGCTAGCCTGGTGTTCTTAGTCCTTGAAGGCTATGTGAAGAATTGTGGTTGGATTTCATGTGTGGCCGGCCTGCGTGCCGATGTACGAAATTGTTGTTGTGTAAAGAGGAACCTGTAAGGCCATAAGGCCAGGGTGTGTGAGTTGTATACATTCCTGGTGTTGTTATGTATATAAATGTGTATTTATATATTGGTGGACATTCTGGTTTGAGTTCATGATACAAGAAAAATTGCTGCGCTAGAATGGAATGAGTTAAGGATACGCATAGATTTTGATTTCCACACGTGATTCCTTTGCTTGTCTGTGCTATATGGCGTGGGGCCCCGGCCGGACCCACCGTTATATGTCATGTGACAGGTGTGGGCGTTACACATGGGGGTATATTTATAGGCCCGAGGAGGTAACGGCTTGCGGTGACGTTACCCCCGGTGAGACAGTAACTTGAGCGAGATGGAAACGGAGTCCGTCGATCCCGCAATAGGCCGCTCTGGCTGGGGTTTGGTACTGAAGCCGGTGCTGCTGACGGCAAAATGGGAGACTTAGTGGAGGACTGCGATGCGGGTTTGCGGAGTCCGTCACTGCTGAGCTGGGACTGTCCACCTACTACTGGGTTGGCGGATGCTGGAGGCCAAGCGGCGTACTGCAAGGAGAATCCGCTGAGTCCGCCGCTGCTGAACTGAGCGAGCTGTAAGGGGTGCGAGCAAGAGAGTGCACGCGGAGTCCGCCGAGTCTGCACGAGGTTATGCGGACTGGGACTGTCTTCTGGAGGATCTGCTGCCCGGCGGACTGGAAGGAGTCCTCTACTGCTGACTGAGTTCGCGCCTAGGCCGCGGACTGAGGAGTAGTTGACCCTGCTGCTGTCGAGAAGCTGGTGCTGGCCAAGGAAAGGCGGACTGCAAAGAGAGTCTGCCAAGTCCGCCAAGTCTGCCAAGTCCACAGCTGCTGCAAAGCTGAGTCCGCTTACGTTGGAGATGGAGATCCTAGATGTTGTTGTTGGGGTTCAACGGTGAAGGCGGACTGGAAGTCTCGACCGCACTTCGAGTCCGCCGAGCTCACAATGAACGGGACGTTACTGCTGGTCTTGGTGGGTAGCCGGCTGGCGGCCTGGGGCGGGTAGGTAGTTAAGTCTGGCAGAGATATTCCTGCGGGGACAACCTTGCAGTTAAGCTGAAAAGGGGGCAGCCTACAGTGGTGGACTGTGGAAGCAGTCCGCGGCCCCCTATCAACCAAGGGAAGGCGCGCGGCCTGGTCAGTCAGACCGCTGAGGCTGTGCAATCCGCGTGGCTTGATCGGACAGAGAATCCTATCCGCCCTCCCTAGGGCATCACAGCCTCCAGGAGGAACCCGTGGCAGGTTGCGACGAGCGAGCTGGTTGCCTTGGGAAGGATCGCCGATTTCGGGGTTAACACCCATGGAAAAACGGCAAGCAATAATCCTGGAGAAGACCATAATTAATGTTTTGTCTAACGGTTATATTCAGAGAATATTGAAGCATTAATTACTCAGGAATTATTGCATTAGGAAAGGGATAGAAGACTGGAAATGACTAAGTTTGGATTCGTCAGACAGATGACAGAAATCGTCGAGCTGAGTTCACAGTTTGTCGAGCCGAGTTGTTGTGTTCGTCGACCAGATGACTTCTGTTCGTCGAGCTGAGTTCGAAGATCGTTGAGCAGAGAGTACAACTGCATTGATTAGAAACTTTGATAATTCTGTGTATGGAGTTCGTCGAACTGATAACTGGGAACTGATTTTGTCGAGCTGAGAACTTGTTGACAGAACTTCTGGGGAATGTGTCGACACAAGTCCTGGGTGTCGACACAATTACTTCTTGTCTCGACATGGTTGTTATGTTGACATAAATCTGGAGTGTGTTGACATAAGTCCTGTGTGTCGACACAATTGCTGTTGGTGTCGACATAAGTCTTGCTTCTGGTGCCGACACAAACTTCTGGTGTGAAGTGTTGAACTATCCAGAAATCGTCGACCTGAGAATCTGATTTGTCGAGCTGAGGACCACTAACTGCTGTCGGATAACTCTAGCCAAAGTGGTCAACGTTCGTCGAGCTGAGAATCTTGAATTCGTCGACTGAAGACGATTCTGTACTTAGAAAAAATTGAGAAACCTCTGGAATATTAAGTTGAAGTAGAGAACCTAGAAATTGTCGAATATAGAACTAAGTTCGTCGACTGGAGTCTACAGAATAAAGTCTGGACTTAGAATGCTGAAGGTAGAGTCCAAAGATCGTCTACCTGAGAATCAAGTTCGTCGAGCTCAGCTCAGAGAATTTTCTCTGAGATCATCGAGCTGAACCCGACAATCGTTGACCTGAGTTCGACGGACGTCAAACTCATTTTTTTGAGTCTTTGGAAAATCTCTAAGTCCTGAGTCTCTAGCAGTCTGATAATGGCCGGTCCATGCATTATTGATCCTAAGGACTTAACCTAGACTCTAGAACACAACTATGACCCTGGCTATACATGATGGGTCACAAGATCCTAACTTAGTGAACTTAGCCCAAATCAAACTAGGGATCCAACAATCTCCCCCTGTTTGGGGGAGGTCACTAATTACAGACTCAGACTAAACTAAAAATAAACAAAGCAGGAAAAACATATATCTGGTAGAGAAAAATGAACACATGCAGCAGATATATATATACAGATAAGCTTTGTTCAGAAATAAGGAAGCAGTTATAAACATAACAGAAATTAACCAGTTCAGAACTCATTTATTTTGCTTCTTCTCTTTTGGCTTCTCTTCTTCGCTCTTGTCTCCAGGCTTGGTAAAAACAATTTCTCTATTTGGATCTGAAGCTTGCACTTTAGTCATGGTCATATCAGCAGCCCCTATAATCTTCAAAGATGTGGCTCTGGGGACTACTGCTTCTGGGTGAAATTTCATATAATCATCAACATTGAAAAACTTGTTAGCTTTCTCAAACCTTTTAAGATCTTCTTTCCTGTACTTTGACATTGTTGTATATTCTGAGGAATCCTTTCCTTCAGCTCTGGCTTTATTGGTTATTGAAAGGCCAACAAGTTCTTGGAACCTAGCCATCCTAGCTGAAGTACCTGTTTCTGGATCTTCAAAGGGTACAGGAGGAGAAGGAGGTCTGTTGGAGCTTTCAGCTTGTTGATTTTCAGGAAGTTTTTCTGTTTTTGTTGTTGATGTTGCTGTTGTTGTTGAGGCTGGTGCTGCTTGCCTGAAGGATATTGTCTTTTATGGAAGCTTTCTGAGGAAGAGGACCTACCATGATGTCTTTGATAAGTTTGAAATTGGGAATTCTTTTGAGAAGTTGAACCTAAAGCACCAGCAGTAGGAGGAGGAGGAGGAGGAGGGTCACTTCTGTATGTCTGAGTTAGAGGAGGGGAGTATCTTCTGCTTCTCTTCCACTCTTTCTGTTCATTCTTGGATAACCAGATCCAAGCTGGCATCCCTTTATATGGAGTTATCTTCTTAAGAATATAGTAGGGAGTGTCATTGGTTGGATTTGGTTTAGGTGCAAGAGGAGGAGGAGCTTTCCTTTTCTTAGATACTTGCCTCTTCTTAGGTTCATCATCAAAATCCTCATCCTCATTATCATCATCATCATCATCAGATCCCTGAGGATTATCATATATATCATTTAAAGCATTTAAGGCCTCAGCAGAAATGATAGGCTTCTCAGGTTTAGATGGAGCTGGAGGAGAAACTTCAACAGGAAATAGAGAACTGACTCTGACAGTGATTTCAGCAGCTGTCTTGTTCTCTTCTTTAATGTCAGCTAAGATCAAGGCATCAAGATCTGGCATTGGAGAGTCATCCATAATAAAACTGGGGGCAGAAATAATTTCTGGAGGGGATGGGATGACTACAGGTTCTAGAATAACAAAACTATCTCTTAGTTACTTGGTAAGTTTAGGACTGCTAGGGGAAGAATATGGAACAATAACCAAAGATGGCTAAGTATAATCTGCTGGAGGGAAGCTCAAAAATGCAGTATCAAAAATTTTCAACAAATATTTTAAATCTACCGTGGGATTAATGATGAAATCACCAACAATAATTATCTCTTATGGAGATGACTCTTCTATATCCATGTCAGTCTCAATAAAATGAATGAAATCAAAAAAATCTGTATCTTCTGTTGTTGCTGCCTCTGCATCTGCTGGAGCTGGAGCTGCTGAAACTAAAACTGTTGCTACGGCTGGTGCTACTGCAGCTTCATCATCAAGCATCTCCCCCTGCCTGATTTCAGAAATAACTAGAGCCAGGCCACTAAATGAAGAGGGAGCAGTAGAAAGGGCAAAGATCTGGGCAGAGAGAGAGGAAATGGAAGTAGCAAGAGGTGTAATGGCCTCTACTATGAGAGCTTTGAGGAGGGGTGTGATGAGAGCAATGACAGGAGAGATGGTGGAGGGGTCCAGTGTTGGAGTGGCAGAAGGTTTTACAGAAGGTATTGAGGTGGAAGCAGTTGGAGGGATGGTAGTTGTTGGTGAGGATGGTGGGATGGCATCTTGCATTTGGGTGTCTGGAGGAGAGGGGGAGTTGAGGGAAGAGGAAAGTAAATCAAAAGTTGGTATGGTGGAAAGGTGTGGGGGAAGAGGTGAAAATGGTGGTGATGGAGCTAGTGAAGCATGAGGAGATTGTGGAGGGGTAGGAAGATGAGTGGTTGTTGGAGAGGTAAGAATGGGGGATGATGGAGGTGTGGAAGTTGGAATGATGGTGTGGGCTGTGGAAGGGATTTGGATGGCTGGAAGAGATGGTGGTGAAGGAATGCTCTCTTCAATAGGGTGGGGAGTGGCTCTAACAGCCCTTGTGCTCTCAGAAGTTGTGGTGGAAGAGGTTGAAGCCTTAGAGGGCTTGGAGATTGTCCTCTACCACCTGCCAAACAAGGCAAAGGTTAGCCTTTTGCTGGCATTTATGAATATGGTCAGGCAGACCAGTGATGCGGCAGCCTTTTCCTTTAAGAAGATCCCTAGGATCGTTCCAAAACAAACTTCCTTTTTATTGTTCTTTTTCCTGATTAGATCAAATATGATCTGAGCCCAAGCCACTTGCTTCTTATTAACCACTGCACATATAACCAGAAACTGATGTCTAATTATATAATCATGTGCAGTGTGCTTGCCTAGCAAGACTTTCCCAACAATATCTGCCAGAAACTTATATTCTGCAGATAAGTGCTTCTTCAACAATTTATTAGGGTTATCTCCAGCATAACCCATCATACTTAACATCATATCATATTCCTCATTCTCAATTTCCAGTTCATCTTCTCCGTTGCTCAATACCAAATATTTCAGTCAAAACGGCGGGAGATAGAGAACTGGCATTACCTGCAATTGTTCCAATCATTATATTTTCCTCTGTGGTTGAAGATGTGTAGACCCATTCTCTAATCTCAGTTCCATACAGTTTGATCCTTGTTTTCATCAGATTCTTCAGATGCTGCTCTTCTAGAAGTTCTAGAATATTCAGAAATATCAGGTCAGAATGCTGGAAAGACTCAAAGTCGACATCGAAGCCGGTGTCGAACTTCATCGCAGCCAGGGTTCCTGCTTGAATCGCCATGAGATCACCTGCAAGAGAGAAAATGATGATTAAGTGCAAAGGGAACAGAAAGCGCGGGGCGGAGGTCGAAGAAAACCTTGATATATGGTTTTACAGAATATGAATCGACAAACTCCGTTCCACGAAAATGAAAACATTCTTCGAGCTGGGTTCGACGAAATAATTTAGAGTTAAACAATTCGTCGAGCCCAGTCTGAAGATTTGAAGACATTTCGTCGAGCTCCATTCGACGAAAATTTTCTGAAGTGGATTCGTCGATCTCCGTTTGACGAAAACAACTTCACTCACAGAGAGTTCGTCGAACTCCGTTCGACGAATATCTCTCGAACTTTCCCGAGTTCGTAGAGCTCCATTTGACGAACTCTAGAATATTCGTCGAGTGCAGACAGAAACTAAACAAAGTCTTCTCCATTGATCATTCCAAGCTAATTTATAAAGAACATATGGTTTCTTCCATCCAAAGGTTTGGTGAAAATATCAGTTCTTTGTAAATCAGTGTAGATATAGACAAGTTTAATTTTATTTTTGTCTACACACTCTTTTATAAAATGATGCCTAATGTCTATATGCTTGGTCCTACTGTGATGAACTGGATTTTGTGCTATGGCTATAGCACTTGTGTTATCACATAGTAGAGTTGAATTATTTAAGTTGAGACCATAGTCTAGTAATTGAGTTTGAATCCACAGCATCTGCGAACAACAGCTACCAGCTGCAATATATTCTGCCTCAGCAGTTGAGGTAGACACAGATGACTTTTTCTTACAAAACCAGGTCACTAATCTCATACCCAGGAACTGGAAGGTTCCTGAAGTACTTTTCATATCCACCCTGCATCCAGCAAAATCAGCATCTGAGTATCCAGTTAACTCAAATTCTGATTCAGTGGTATACCATAGGCCTAGACTAGGACAACTCTTTATATATCTCAAAATGCGTTTTAGAAAAATTAGATGAGATTCTTTAGGGTTCACTTGTAACCTAGCACAAAGGCATGTGGCAAACATGATATCAGGTCTGCTAGTTGTAAGATATAATAGGGACCCAACAATGCCCCTATATAATTTCTGGTCAACAGGTTTCCCATATGGATCAGAGTCTATTACAGCATTTGTAGCCATAGGTGTTTTCTTTGCTGATGCATCAATCATCCTAAACTTTTTGATAAGCTCTTTTGCATATTTAGCTTGGGAGATGAAGATGCCATCTGGGAGCTGCTTCACTTGGAGACCAAGGAAGTAGGAGAGCTCACCCATGCTACTCATTTCAAATTTGGAATGCATGAGGTCAGAGAACCTCTTGAATAATCTGGAATCAGTAGACCCAAATATAATGTCATCCACATATATTTGTACCAACAATGTTTGGTCCCTATGATGTCTAGTGAAAAGTGTCTTATCTACTATGCCTCTAATGAACTTATGCTCTATCAAAAAGCTAGCTAAGGTCTCATACCAATCTCTTGGAGCTTGCTTTAGACCATAAAGAGCTTTATGCAATTTAAAAACATAAGAGGGGTGAGTTGGAGAGAGAAAACTTAGAGGTTGTTCAACATAAACCCCTTCTTTTAATAATTCATTCAGAAAAGCACACTTCACATCCATTTGATAGACCTTGAATCTCTTGTAGGCTGCATAGGCAAGGAATACTTTGATTGCCTCTAACCTTGCCACAGGTGCAAAGGTTTTTTCATAATCTATTCCTTCCTCTTGCCTATATCCTTCAGCAATAAGCCTAGCCTTGTTTCTCACAATCACTACTTAGGCATCCAGCTTGTTTTTGTAAATCCATTAAGTTCCAATTACTGGGTAGTTTTGGGTTCTTGGAACCAAATCCCAAACTCTACATCTCTCAAATTGGTTTAATTCCTCCTGCAATGTAATGATCCAGTGGGGATCTTGCTCTGCATCATGGATGGATAGAGGTTCAACCTGAGAGAGAAAATAGGCATGCATCAAATCTTGGTTCAGTTGAGGCCTTGTCTGTACACCTGCTGATATGTCTCCAATCACTTGAGATCTGGGGCGATCCCTTAGTGTGACAAGATCAGTGGGTATAGTTGGTTCTGCAACAACAGTAGGAACTAATTCCTCTTGTGGAATAATGTTTGTTGTTGGGGGAAGATCAAAATCCTTCAGTGCCTTCATCTTCACTTTCTTCAATGACTTGTGGAGAAGGATGTGTTGGAACCTCTTGGGTGAGGTTTAGTCCATCCAAATTCTCACACAAGTGAGGTACCTGCAAAGTGCTTTTGGTAGAAATCTCTTTTTTCTTGCAAGACATGTTAGCTTCATCAAATGTAACATGAATAGATTCTTCAATTTTTAGAGATGATTTATTAAAAACCATATAGGCTTTGCTTACTTGGAAATATCCTAGAAAGATTCCCTCTTCAGCCTTAGCCTCAAACTTTCTAATGTATCTTTTATTGTTGTTGTGAATATAACATATACATCCAAATATTTTAAAATAGTTGATTTTAGGTTGCTTCCCTTTAAGTAATTCATAAGGAGTCCTATTCTTTAGTTTATGTATCAGGCTTCTGTTCAGGACATAATTTGTAGTGTTTATAGCATCTGGCCAAAAGGTTAGTGGCATGTAAGCATCTGCAAGTAATGTAACTGCAGCTTCAATTAGTGTCCTATTTTTTCCTTTCAACTACCCCATTTTGTTGGGGAGTTCTAGGAGCTGAGAAGCAGTGCCTGATACCTTCCTTCTCATAGAAATCATGCATAAGATAGACTCAAACTCTGTGCCATGATCACTTCTGATCAATGCAACATGAGTAGAGAACTCAATCTGTATGGTCCTGAGAAAATCTTTAAGAACCTTAAAGGTATCTGACTTATATCTTAGAAAGGACACCCAAGTAAACCTTGACAAGCCATCCACTATAACAAAGGTGTAGGATTTCCCTCCTAGGCTTTGTACCACAATGGGTCCAAAGAGATCCATGTGTAGCAAATACAAAATCCTAGGTGAATCAATTTTATTAACAGATTTAATACTAGATTTAGTTTGCTTGCCTAGTTGACAAGCCCTACAAAGGCCTTCCTTCTTGTACGGATCAGAAGGTAAACCTCTAACAAGGTTGTCTTTTGATAGCCTAGTAATGTTTTTCAATTTTACATGACCTAGCCTTTTATGTCATAAATCATTCTGATTACTAGTTATATTAAGTAAGCAGATATCAGAATTGTGCAGAAAGAAAATCAACTAAGTATATGTTGCCTTGTCTATTCCCAATTAAAATAGTTTGTTTTTCTTTATTATCAATAGTGCAAGAAGATGAGTTAAAGTGTATCTGATAACCTTCATCACATAACTGACTTATGGATATGAGGTTATGCTTGAGTCCTCTGACATATGTCACTTTCTTGAAAGTCTCTGCTCAAATCTTCACTTCTCCAAAACCTTCAGACTGGCCACATTTTGAATCACCAAAGATAACCTTTGGTCCTAGCTTGGACTTATAGTTGGTTAAGATGTCCTTGTTGCCATTCATATGTTTGGAGCATCCACTGTGCAGGTACCATGTTTGATTGTTTACTGGACAGCTCTTCACCTGCAATGAAAAACAATTAGTTGTTCTTGACCCAGGTTACCTTGGGTCCTTTGTTTTGTTGGTAAGAGAAACTGGATATAATAGAAAATTCAGGTTGAAATTTATATCTTAGTGGGTGGTATCTTCTAGGTGGTATTACCAAATCAGCTATTGGATTAAATGGTTTTCTAGAATTATTAGAGTTGCTCCTAAAATTATAGTTTTGGTTAAGTCTTTTTGGGTTCGACGAATTCTTTTGAGCTCGTCGACCAGAGTTCGACGAATTGGGATGAGATCGTCGATCTCTGCCTAGAGAATGAACATGTTCATTTTTTGTGCCCCATGTTCATCGACCTCTGCTCGACGAACCATACGGAGTTCATCGATCGCAGTTAGACGAATAATTATAGCTAAAGTTTGTGTTCATCGTTCGTCGAGCTGGGTTCGACGAACGGGAAAGATTTCGTCGATCTTAGTTCGACGAATTCTGCTGAACTTTGTTTTTTACTTGTGGTTTTCTGATTTTTGTTATTTTGACCATTTGATTTTGGAATTTCTTCTCTGGTTGTTTATAGTTTATTATTTCTTTCCCTTTAGCTGAAACAAATTTTATAGGGGTTGACAAAATATTCTTCTTGAGGATGGGGGGGAAAACTTGATGAAGCACCCAAGCCTAGCTTGCCATTAAGCCTGGCATTTATAGTACTTGTGATGTCCATCAACTTGAGGATTCTCCCATTGAGAGTTTCCTCAAGTTGTTTAGTCTCACATAACTCAGTTTTTAATAATATAATTTGTTCATTAGCTAAGGTTAATTCATCCTTTAACCTATTATTTTCAGAATTAACATTCTTTAGGTTTCCTAATTTTTCCCTAAGAGTCTTGATTTCTTTTTTTGAGTTAATTAAATCTATGCACATGGTTTTGAATTCAGATTTAAATGAATCAAAACTGTAATCAAAAGAATATAATACCTGGTCAGCTTCAGAATCTGAAACTGCTTCATTATCTGAATCTTCTTCTTCTAAATGGCTCGTGGAGGCATCAATGGCCATGAGGCAAACTTATTTGGCCTTTGCCTCTTCTTCCTCTTCACTGGAGCTAGAGGATGTTGATTCATCCTCAGTTTCACTCTAAGATTTAGCCACAAAGCCTTTCTCCTTCTTCTTATATTTACTGGAGGAAGGCCTGTTGTTGTGCTGTCTTCTGTTATCTTTCTCTCTTCTCTTTTCCTTCTTCTGATTCTCTAGACACTCAGAGATGAAGTGTCCAGGTTTCCTGCAACCAAAACACACCACTTCTTTAGTTGGTGTTTGGTCATACCTTGGTTTGTTATCCTGTATTGATGACTTTCTCCTGAAGTCTTTCCTTGCCATTTTGTAGAATCTTTTGCCAAAAAGACTCATCAGCTCTTCATTTGTGGTTGAAGTCTCTGTCTCCTCAACAGCTTTTGAATGCAATGCTTTATTCTTTTCTTGCTGGAGGAGGTGTTCTTTTCCCAGCTGCCTCTCTGGATTTGATCAACTGTTCATAGGACTTAAGCTTGCCTAAGAGAGATTCAGTGGAAATCTCATTTAAGCTTCTGGCCTCCTTGATGGGACAGATCCTTGAATCCCATGAGCTTGGTAAGCACATTAGGATCTTATCACTCACCTCAGTGAGGGTGATGTCCTTGTCCAAGGTTTTTAGCTCATTGATGATTGAGCTTAACCTATTGTATATATCAGCCACTGACTCAGCTTCTTCTTTCTTGAAATTCTCATACAGGGATATGATATTGGATCTCCTGTACTTTCTTTCATCTTCTGATCCAACCACCATTTAATTTAGGGAGTCCCAAATGTCTTTGGCTGAGGTATATTCAGCCACTTTTTGAAAGATAATCATGTGCAGTGTGCTTGCCTAGCAAGACTTTCCCAACAATATCTGCCAGAAACTTATATTCTGAAGATAAGTGCTTCTTCAACAATTTATTAGGGTTATCTCCATCATAACCCATCATGCTTAACATCATATCATATTCCTCATTCTCAATTTCCAGTTCATCTTCTCCGTTGCTCAATCCAAATATTTCAGTCAAAACGGCATGAGATAGAGAAATGGCATTACCTGTAATTGTTCCAATCATTGTATTTTCCTCTATGGTTGAAGATGTATAGACCCATTCTCTAATCTCAGTTCCATACAGTTTGATCCTTGTTGTCATCAGATTCTTCAGATGCTGCTCTTCTAGAAGTTCTAGAATATTCAGAAATATCGGGTCGGAATGCTGGAAAGACACAAAGTCGACATCGAAGCCGGTGTCGAACTTCATCGCAGCCAGAGTTCCTGCTTGAATCGCCATGAGATCACATGCAAGAGAGAAAACGATGATCAAGTGCAAAGCGAACAGAAAGCGCGGTACGGAGGTCGAAGAAAACCTTGATATAGGGTTTTACAGAATATGAATCGACAAACTCCGTTCCACGAAAATGAAAACATTCTTCGAGCTGGGTTTGAAGAAATAATTTAGAGTTAAACAATTCGTCGAGCCCAGTCTGAAGATTTGAAGACATTTCGTCGAGCTCCATTCGACAAAAATTTTCTGAAGTGGATTCGTCGATCTCCGTTCGACGAAAACAACTTCACTCACAGAGAGTTCGTCGAACTCCGTTCGACGAATATCTCTCGAACTTTCCCTAGTTCGTCGAGCTCCATTTGACGAACTCTAGAATTTTCGTCGAGTGCAGAAAGAAACTAAACAAAGTCTTCTCCATTGATCATTCCAAGCTAATTTATAAAGAACATATGGTTTCTTCCATCCAGAGGTTTGGTGAAAATGTCAGTTCTTTGTAAATCAGTGTAGATATAGACAAGTTTAATTTTATTTTTGTCTGCACACTCTCTTATGAAATGATGCCTAATGTCTATATGCTTGGTCCTACTATGATTAACTGGATTTTGTGCTACGGCTATAGCACTTGTGTTATCACATAGTAGAGTTGAATTATTTAAGTTGAGACCATAGTCTAGTAATTGAGTTTGAATCCACAGCATCTGGGAACAACAGCTACCAGCTGCAATATATTCTGCCTCAGCAGTTGAGGTAGACACAGATGACTGTTTCTTACAAAACCAGGACACTAATCTCATACCCAGGAACTGGAAGGTTCCTGAAGTACTTTTCCTGTCCACCCTGCGTCTAGCAAAATCAACATCTGAGTATCCAGTTAACTCAAATTCTGATTCAGTGGGATACCATAGGCCTAGACTAGGACAACTCTTTATATATCTCAAAATGCATTTTAGAAAAATTAGATGAGATTCTTTAGGGTTCACTTGGAACCTAGCACAAAGGCATGTGACAAACATGATATCAGGTCTGCTAGTTGTAAGATATAATAGGGACCCAACAATGCCCCTATATAATTTCTGGTCAACAGGTTTCCCATGTGGATCAGAGTCTATTACAGCATTTGTAGCCATAGGTGTTTTATTTGCTGAGGCATCAGTCATCCTAAACTTTTTGATAAGCTATTTTGCATATTTAGCTTGGGAGATGAAGATACCATCTGGGAGCTGGTTCACTTGGAGACCAAGGAAGTAGGAGAGCTCACCCATGCTACTCATTTCAAATTTGGAATGCATGAGGTCAGAGAACCTCTTGAATAATCTGGAATCAGTAGACCCAAATATGATGTCATCCACATATATTTGTACCAACAATGTTTGGTCCTTATGATGTCTATTGAAAAGTGTCTTATCTACTATGCCTCTAATGAACGTATGCTCCATCAAAAAGCTAGCTAAGGTCTCATACCAATCTCTTGGAGCTTGCTTTAGACCATAAAGAGCTTTATGCAATTTAAAAACATAATAGAGGTGAGTTGGAGAGAGAAAACCTGGAGGTTGTTCAACATAAACCCCTTCATTTAATACTTCGTTCAGAAAAGCACACTTCAGATCCATTTGATAGACCTTGAATCTCTTGTAGGCTGCATAGGCAAGGAATATTTTGATTGCCTCTAACCTTGTCACAGGTGCAAAGGTTTGGTCATAATCTATTCCTTCCTCTTGCCTATATCCTTGAGCAACAAGCCTAGCCTTGTTTCTCACAATCACTCCTTAGGCATCCAGCTTGTTTCTGTAAACCCCTTTAGTTCCAATTACTGGGTAGTTTTGGGTTCTTGGAACCAAATCCCAAACTCTACATCTCGCAAATTAGTTTAATTCCTCCTGCATTGTAATGATCCAGTGGGGATCTTGCTCTGCATCATGGATGGATAGAGGTTCAACCTGAGAGAGAAAATAGGCATGCATCAAATCTTGGTTGAGTTGAGGCCTTGTCTGTACACCTGCTGATATGTCTCCAATCACTTGAGATCTGGGGCGATCGCTTAGTGTGACAAGATCAGTGGGTGGAGTTGGTTCTGCAACAACAGTAGGAACTAATTCCTCTTGTGGAATTATGTTTGCTGTTGGGGGAAGATCAATTCCTTCAGTACCTTCGTCTTCACTTTCTTCAATGACTTGTGGAGAAGGATGTGTTGGAACCTCTTGGGTGAGGTTTAGTCCATCCAAATTCTCACACAAGTGAGGTACCTGCAAAGTGCTTTTGGTAGAAATCTCTTTTTCCTTGCAAGACATGTTAGCTTCATCAAATGTAACATGAATAGATTCTTCAATTTTTAGAGATGATTTATTAAAAACCCTATAGGCTTTGCTTACTTGGAAATATCCTAGAAAGATTCCCTCTTCAGCCTTAGCCTCAAACTTTCTAATGTGTCTTTTATTGTTGTTGTGAATATAACATATACATCCAAATACTTTAAAATAGTTGATTTTAGGTTGCTTCCCTTTAAGTAATTCATAAGGAGTCCTGTTCTTTAGTTTATGTATCAGGCTTCTGTTCAGGACATAATTTGCAGTGTTTATAGCCTCTGCCCAAAAGTTTAATGGCATGTAAGCATATGCAAGTAATGTAACTGCAGCTTCAATTAGTGTCCTATTTTTCCTTTCAACTAGCCCATTTTGTTGGGGAGTTCTAGGAGCTGAGAGGCAGTGCCTGATACCTTCCTTCTCACAGAACTCATGCATAAGAAGAGACTCAAACTCTGTGCCATGATCACTTTTGATCAATGCAACATGAGTAGAGAACTCAATCTGTATGGTCCTGAGAAAATCTGTAAGAACCTTAAAGGTATCTGACATAGATCTTAGAAAGGACACCCAACTGAACCTTGACAAGTCATCCACTGTAACTAAGGTGTAGGATTTCCCTCCTAGGATTTGTACAACAATGGGTCCAAAGATATCCATGTGTAGCAAATACAAAATCCTAGGTGAATCACTTTTATTAACAGATTTAAAAGTAGATTTAGTTTGCTTGCCTAGTTGAGAAGCCCTACAAAGGCCATCCTTCTTGTAGGGACCAGAAGGTAAACCTCTAACAAGGTTGTCTTTTGATAGCCTAGCAATGTTTTTTAATTTTACATGACCTAGCCTTTTATGTAATAAATCATTCTGATTACTATTTATATTAAGTAAGCAGATATCAGAATTGTGCAGAAAGAAAATCAACTAAGTATATGTTGCCTTGTCTATTCCCAATTAAAATAGTTTGTTTTTCTTTATTATCAATAGTGCAAGAAGATGAGTTAAAGTGTATCTGATAACCTTCATCACATAACTGACTTATGGAGATGAGGTTATGCTTGAGTCCTCTGACATATGTCACTTTCTTGAAAGTGCCTGCTCCAATCTTCACAACTCCAAAACCTTCATACTGGCCACATTTTGAATCACCAAAGATAACCTTTGGTCCTAGCTTGGACTTATAGTTGGTTAAGATGTCCTTGTTTCCAGTCATATGTTTGGAGCATCCACTGTGCAGGTACCATGTTTGATTGTTTACTGGACAGCTCTTCACCTGCAATGAAAAACAATTAGTTGTTCTTGACCCAGGTTATCTTGGGTCCTTTGTTTTGCTGGTAAGAGAAACTGGATATAACAAAAAATTCAGGTTGAGATTTATATCCTAGTGGGTGGTATCTTCTAGGTGGTATTACCAAATCAGCTATTGGATTAAATGGTTTCCTAGAATTATTAGAGTTGCTACTAAAATTATAGTTTTGGTTAAGTCTTTTTGGGTTCTTGGAATTATTGTGAGTTTGTCGACCAGAGTTCGATGAATTTGGATGAGATCGTCGATCTCTGCCTAGAGAATGAACATGTTCATTTTCTGTGCCCCACGTTCATCGACCTCTGCTCGACGAACCATATAGAGTTCGTCGATCGCAGTTAGATGATTAATTATAGCTAAAGTTTGTGTTCATCATTCGTCGAGTTGGGTTCGACGAACGGGCAACATTTCGTCGATCTGAGTTCGACGAATTCTGCTGAACTTTGTTTTTACTTGTGGTTTTCTGATTTTTTTTACTTTGACAATTTGATTTTGGAATTTCTTTTCTGGTTTGTTTATAGTTTATTATTTCTTTCCCTTTAGCTGAAACAAACTTTATAGGGGTTGATAAAATATTCTTCTTGAGGATGGGGGGAAAACTTGATGAAGCACCCAAGCCTAGATTGCCATTAAGCCTGACATTTACAGTGCTTGTGATGTCCATCAACTTGAGGCTTCTATCATTTAGAGTTTCCTCAAGTTGTTTAGTCTCACATAACTCAGTTTTTAATAATATAATTTGTTCATTAGCTAAGGTTAATTCATCCTTTAACCTATTATTTTCAGAATTAACATTCTCTAGGTTTCCTAATTTTTCCCTAAGAGTCTTGATTTCTTTTTCTGCGTTAATTAAATCTATGCACATGGTTTTGAATTCAGATTTAAATGAATTAGAACTGTAATCAAAAGAAGATAATACCTGGTCAGCTTCAGAATCTAAAACTGCTTCATTATCTGAATCTTCTTCTTCTGAGTGGCTCGTGGAGGCATCAATGGCCATGAGGCAAACTTCTTTGGCCTCTGCTTCTTCTTCCTCTTCACTGGAGCTGGAGGATGTTGATTCATCCTCAGTTTCACTCCAAGATTCAGCCACAAAGCCTTTCTCCTTTTTCTTATATTTGCTGGAGGAAGGCCTGCTGTTGTGCTGTCTTCTGGTATCTTTCTTTCTTCTCTTTTCCTTCTTATGATTCTCTAGATACTCAGAGATGAAGTGTCCAGGTTTCCTGCAACCAAAACACACCACTTCTTTAGTTGGTGTTTTGTCATACCTTGGTTTGTCATCCTGCCTTGATGACTTTCTCCTGAAGTCTTTCCTTGCCATTTTGTAGAATCTTTTGACAAAACGACTCATCAGCTCTTCATTTGTGGTTGAAGTCTCTGTCTCCTCAACAGCTTTTGAATGCAATGCTTTGTTATTTTCTTGCTGGAGGAGGTGTTCTTTGCCCAGCTGCCTCTCTGGATTTGATCAGCTGTTCATAGGACTTAAGCTTGCCTAAGAGAGATTCAGTGGAAATCTCATTTATGCTTTTGGCCTCCTTGATGGGACAGATCCTTGAATCCCATGAGCTTGGTAAGCACATAAAGATCTTATCACTCACCTCAGTGAGGGTGATGTCCTTGTCCAAGGTTTTTAGCTCATTGATGATTGAGCTTAACCTATTGTACATATCAGCCACTGACTCAGCTTCTTCTTTCTTGAAATTCTCATACAGGGATATGAGATTGGATCTCCTGTCCTTTCTTTGATCTGCTGATCCAGCCACCATTTGATTTAGGGAGTCCCAAATGTCTTTGGCTGAGGTACATTCAGCCACTTTTTGAAAGATATCATCTGACATTGTTTGTGCCAGTATATTCATTGTCTTGGAATCAACAATCTTTGTCTGCTTCTGTGCTTTAGTCCACACAGGTGGTGGAACTGCAGTTGTGCTTGAAGATGTTGTAGAAGTAGATGCTTTAGGGGGACCTGCCAAAATGGAGTTGTAGATATCTTCATCAATAGAGTTCATGTACAACTTAATTCTTGCCTTCCAGATGGCAAAATTATTCGGACTGCATACTGGAGGTCTGGTGCTTGCATAGTCCTTGTTCTGTGTTATGTTGTGTGACTATAAATCTAATGGAAATGAAAAGATAGATCTAACTTAGGATCTTTTGTTCGAGGTTTAGCTTGTACAACCAAGGGAATCCTGCCCTGATACCAATTGAAAGTGATGTGTTAGATCTGAAATACTCTAGAGGGGGGGGGGGTGAATAGAGTATCCTAAAATCCTTTAGAAAACTTTACAGCTTTTGATGTTAATAAAAACTACAGAATAATAAATAAATAACTAACCACAAACACACAGTAAACCTAGCTAGCACAAACACAACAAGAACAAAAGAAAGGGCAACCAGACAACATAAGAAATTATAGTGGTTCCCCAACCTAGGTACATCCACTCTTCTACCACCCGGTAGGAATTGATGAGTCCACTTTATATACCTATTTTCGGACTCATCTGGGTTAGTTTTAATGCGTTTGCACTTCACTTTTAGTTCTATATCATTCATATTTCATCTTATCTTTATTTCCATAGGAAGTGCACATTTATGCCCGTGGTTGTGTATTTTGTTATTTTTATTGTTTGTACTCCTTTGTGTGATTGCCTGGAATGTCTGCACATATCAGTGATTGGTTTTTTCCTTTCGGTACAGGAGACGTGTGCGTGTTCCGGGATGGTTTTAAAACAGGAATACTGCACACGATCATGGGATCTAATGCGCACGACCACTGGTCGTGCGCCCCTGATCGTGCGCACTACTCTATGTTTTCCAGAATCAGCCTGGGGTAAGCGCACGACCACTGGACATAATGCGCAAGACCACCGGTCGTGAGCCACTGATCGTGTGCATTGATTCCTCTTTTCTGGAGTCCTGTCTGGGGTAATCGCACGACCATTGGAGTTAGTGCGCACGACCAGTGGTCGTGCGCCACTGCTCGTGCGCGTTATCCCAGTTCTTCTTCCTGATCTTCCATGCCAGTGCGCACGATCACCGGACATAGTGCGCACGACCACTAGTCGTGCACATGTGATCGTGCGCATTGTTCATTTCTGCTTTGTATAAATAGTGCAGGTCTCGCCCTAATTGAGAGGATCTGGAGCTCGACATTTCTCCGCCATTTTCCGGCTTCTCCGTCGTTCCCCTTCATCTTCCACCCTAGGGAGGTGCTCTGGGCAAGCTTTCACCGCCAAATCCAAGACGGAGCTTCCTCTCGGCCTTCTCCTTCATCTGTGAGCTTCAAGTAGGGTTTGACGCCATAGCCATCAAGCAAAGGAAAGCTAGCAAACTTCGTCCGCTATCGTGAGACGAAGAAGACGGGCCATTGGAAGGTGGTGACAACCCTTCTCTACCCTGGAGGCAGGTGAGGTCCGAGCTTCGACGCGGATTGACAACCCGACGATTCCAACCATGAATCCTCAGCAAGACTTCGGATTCGGTCGATCTCTTGACTTGTTCTTACTTTATTGTTGAATATTGGTGTTTTAAATCTATTTATATTGATGAAGTGAACTGTGGTTTTATATGTAATGTGTTTCATGTCTATGTGATTCCTATTTCATTTTACTGCCTAAGTTGCTTGAGTTGCGCCATATTCCATTCACCACCATCCACCCTTGCCGTTATAGCAATTGCTAGAAGCTTGCGTAGCGAAGAGGTGCTCACGACCCTCATTCCGTCGTTCTAACCACATCATCCGCTAGCCTTCTCGTCCATATGCCTAATGATTCAGTGCATAGCGGCCCGACTAGTCTTCCATCCCGCCTGGCGAAGCATCGCATAGCGGCGTTGCATAGGAGTAGTTGATAGTGTTTTATTTTCTTTATCCGGAATATCAAAGCCCCCATCATTACCGTCGACCCTAAGGACTTCAATCTCAAGTCCTCCTCGAAATTAACTCCACCTTACTGTGTTCCTTGAGAGATCGATACTTGGGAAAGCCCCCATTTTATATTACTTGTGCGACAGGTTCACTTCCATGATCTTTAGCATCAAGTTTTTGGCGCCGTTGTCGGGGAACACAGTCGTGTGAGTTTGTGGAGAGGGAGATAATAGATTGAAGCCCTTTTCCATTTGTGCATATCATTTTTTTTCTTATTTGCTTTGGTTATTAGAATTTTTATTTTGCTTATTTCTTTTTTCCCTTTTCTGATTTTTGATTTAGATAGCAGATCTGTGCTATTTTTATTTTAGTTGTGTAGCACTTTTTCAGCAATTATTTTTGTTCGTCATGGATCCTGATGCTAAATGTCGTCTATTTGACACTTTGCACCGATCCATCGATGTCACAACCCGCATTTTCTCCACGGTAAAAGTCGTATCAGAGTAGGAGAAAACACGCGCCGTGATGCCACGTCGTGCAGGGGGATAACTACACACGCTCAGGCAAAACTCCAAACGTTAGATTTTTAGGAAAATGGTTAATTAAGTATGAAAGAAAATCAGTTATGTTGAATGGCTGTATCCCTCGGCTCGGTGGATCAGCTAGTCCACAGTTAAAACTATATTTATACGCAGCAGAAAATACTTTGGTTCAATTAACTTGACACCCTAAATGAGCATAAGTATCCCCGGGGGACGACTTATACGTGCATGACTCTAAGGTGAATATAATAGGTATGAAAAATAGTATTTTACGTTGAGGAAAAGTAGTGTCTTTGATTTAGAAACATGTTATGCATGGGGGTACATATAATAATACTCTTAGGTTTTAAAATATCTAACATGCAACCTAGCATAAATCCTTCCCAGAAGCAAGTAACCAACCTCAAATAGGTAAACACAGCAGTTTAAATTCATATTCAGCATCACAAAAAGCCACCAGTGGGCGCCAACAAGCTGACACGAACCCACTGGCGAGTATGTATGTCTATACAGAAGAGTAAAGAACTACCTCACAACGAACGGGGATCAGCAATCTCAGCTACCCTAGAGGCCACCAACAAGCCCCTCCAAAGAACTAGCCGCTGAACAGGCTACAACCTTGACCTGAGGCATTCAAGAAAAGAACACCTCAGCAAGGAAACAATCAAAAGTAATTAGAGCAATAGATTAATGAGCAATAAGATGAAGGGTTTACCAACCCGGCAACAAGCTGCTATAAGAAAAGAAAAAAAAGAAAGGCAGCAAGAAAAGAGTACTGTCTAAGACACCGCAGGGCACACCGAGGGTGAGCATTAAAACCAACATGCCCTACCAATAAAGCCTGCAACAGCATCAAGACATATATATATGCCAAAAGAAAGGAAAGCATAAACAGGAAAGGGACTAACAGTCCTAACACGTGGGTAAGTGGCAGTGGTCAAACATGGGTCTGATTGCATAACTAGAATCAGACCCAAAAGGGCTAAGGGGTCAAACAGTGGCAGCTTTAGGGTCCCACACACACCAACCCAAACCGGGGCAAAAGGCGGTGGCCACAGCTCTCCACATAAAACCACCCCTCTAGAGGCCACCAAAACTCCACCACCTGCTACGACCCAAGAGTCGGCATGCATAAATTAGCCGACCACCCAAAGCACCCCCCCCCTAGGGAAAAAGTCATTCTAACAATCCTAAGAAACACACGAACCCAAGGCAAAACGTCGGGTCCCACCGACGCGGCCTTGCACGCCTAACCCGAACCAACCCCGAGTCTACCTGACCCCAAAACAAGCGCAGCACCAGTGTCGACATGACGTGTCGACACCTCGACAAGCCGGTGTCGACACAAGGTGTCGACACAACCACGGCCGGAGTCGACACCAAGTGTCGACACTACAGTGACCGGTGTCGACATGATGTGTCGACCCTGCCGCGGCTGGTGTCGACACATGGTGTCGACACTGCAGCTGCTGGTGTCGACACCAAGTGTCGACACCACTGCTGCCGGTGTCAACACATGGTGTCGACACTGCAGCTACTGGTGTCAATACCAAGTGTCGACACCACTGCTGTCGGTGTCGACACATGGTGTCGACACTGCAGCTACTAGTGTCGACACCAAGTGTCGACACCACTGCTGCCGGTGTCGACACATGGTGTCGACACTGTAGCTACTGGTGTCGACACCAAGTGTCGACACTACTGCAGCCGGTGTCGACACCTTGTGTCGACACTGCCGCTGCTGGTGTCGACACCAAGTGTCGACACCACGATTGGCCGGTGTTGACACCAACTGTCGACACCAAGACTGGCCGGTGTCGACACAACAGTGTCGACACCCCACCTGGCTACAGGAGCCAGATCCAGCAATGACCAAAAACGAGAACGAGGATTCTCTCTTCTCTCTCGAGTA
The DNA here is from genome assembly GCA_039583875.1 of Platanthera guangdongensis. Classification (NCBI taxonomy): domain Eukaryota; kingdom Viridiplantae; phylum Streptophyta; class Magnoliopsida; order Asparagales; family Orchidaceae; genus Platanthera; species Platanthera guangdongensis. The sequence goes on along the minus strand of JBBWWR010000216.1, from coordinate 307,269 downwards.
CAACCACCATCGGCAAAGGTAACTACTCGACCTAGACCAAACCAAATCTGCCCCTAATAGACACAATCCCTCAGGAAAACTGAGATTAACTGGAACCTTCTACACTAACCACGGTATGATCGGGAACAAGCCCTAGCTTACACCTAAAATCCCAACAAGAAAGAGACAAAAATTTAAATCAATAGAAGGCAAAGATCAACTAAGGCAAGGATGAGGGTACATCACTTGCCTCAATACCAGAAAAGCTTGGCCGGCTGCGTCCCCCACTCTCGGATCTAGCCGCAGAGCACCAGCTGAGGAGCAGAAAGAGTGCAGATCTCGGCGAGGGCATTCCAGATCCACTCTCGAAACCAAAATCCGACCGCAAAAACTCCAGGAAAATGGCGTTCGAAGGCTAGGGTAGGCTGGCGATGCTCTTCCTCTTGTACAGGCGACGGGCGACGGCTTCTACCAAGCAAGGAAACAGGAAAAGAACAAGAAGGGCCCTAAAACTGACCCAAGACTAAATATATATCTGTTTTAATAATAAACAAACCACAAATCAATAATTATTTACACTCAATAGCAAAACAACCCGAAACCCGAAACTTCTCGGAAAAAGACGAAATTCACGCCGCAGCTAAAAACCCACGCTACGAACGCAACTACGAAGTCGAAATTAACATTCGACGAACAAAACCCGGGATAACACCTCCCGAAGCCAAAACACAAGCATTCCCTAAGAGGCCCAACCGAGTCATCAAAAAGACTCTGGCTAGCTGGGGAATCTTGCTAACAGGCTACAAACAAGCTACACAGGGGACCCTAAGAGCTAAGACCACGCTCTACAACGGCAAAAAGCCGGAAATACGCCATCGTAACGCCAGCCAAAGATCAAACAAAGCACAGAAAAATCGGGGGCGTTACAGCCACCCCCCCTAAAAGAAAGTTTCGCCTCGAAACTTTACTCACAACACTCCTATAACGTAGGAGAGAGAAGGAGTCAGGAAAGAGCCACAAATAAATAAGAACAAAACAGAGTATACCAGGCACAAGATCAGGGAAACAGACGAGGGTGAGCCTCCCTCATAGCCGACTCCAACTCCCAAGTTGCGCTCTCCACATCCTGATTCCTCCATAAAACTTTAACCATAGAAATAGTCTTCTTCCGCAACGCCCGAACTTGAGAATCCAAAATTCGAACAGGCACCTCCAAATAAGAAAGATTCGGCTCCAACTGAGGCATAGAATCCAATACCTGCCTGCCATTTATCACACATTTTCGCAGCTGACTGACGTGAAAGACATCATGTATGCCAGGGAAATCTGCGGGCAAAGCCAGCCTGTAGGCTGATACCCCAATCCGCTCAACAATCGGAAACGGCCCCACGTACCTCGGGTCCAACTTCCTATTCTTGCCAAACCGCTTGACTCCAATCAAGCGGGGAGACCTTTAAGAACACCGAGTCCCCCACAGCAAATTCCAAGTCCGATCTACGCCGATTGGCGTTCTTCTCATATCTCTCTTGGGCTAACCGAAGCTTTTCCCGAATAAGCTTCACAGCGGTTTCCATCTCCTCAAGCGCTTCTGGTCCCAACAAAGGTCCCTCGCCAAGCTCAGCCCAAAACAAGGGAGTCCTGCAGCGCCTCCCATATAGAGCTTCAAAGGGAGCCATTTGCAAGCTTTCTTGGTAACTGTTTTTATATGCGAACTCCATAAGAGGCAAGAGCTCGTCCCACGCTCCTCCGTGGTCCAGAATGTAGCATCGGATCATATCTTCCACAATCTGATTTACTCGCTCTGTCTGACCATTGGTCTGCGGATGATAAGCTGTGGAATATCTCAAATCTGTACCCAACCCTTCTTGAAGACTCTTCCAAAAACGAGACGTGAACCTGGAGTCTCGATCTGATATGATACTTATGGGTACACCATGCAATCTCACAACCTCTTCCAGATACAGCTCGGCTATCTTCCTCATCGGATAATCGATCTTAAACGGTACGAAGTGAGCGCTCTTCGTCAATCTGTCTACAATTACCCAAACTGAATCATGCCCCTTAGGAGATCTCGGTAAACCGGTAATGAAATCCATCGAGATACTCTCCCACTTCCACATCGGAATATCCAAGGAGTCAGCTTGCCACCAGGCCTCCCATGGTCGGCTTTCACACGCCGCAAGTGAAACACTCTGAAACAAATCTGGCTATGTCCTTCTTCATCCCGTACCACCAGGCAATTTGTTTTAAATCATGATACATCTTGGTAGACCCTGGATGGTAGGCAACACTGGATCCGTGGGCGTCTCTGCACACCATATCCCGGATATCCCCAACTGCGGGGACGCAAAACCTGCCACGGTACTTCAAGGTACCTGCATCATCTATAGAGAAGTCTGGTAATTCACCCTTCTCAGCTCGAAGATACAAATGCAGAAGATCGGGATCGTCCTTCTGATGCAGTCTCGTAAGCGTAATCCACAAAGGGTCCGCTACTGCTATGCTACTCTGCGAATCACAGCTTCCCACAGAAATGTCCATCAACAGAAACTCTTCCACTAGACGCTCGGCGGAAAGATTAAAAATCTTACATGACTTCCGACTCAGGGCATCGGCCACCACATTTGCCTTGCCTAGATGATACTGAATTTCAACATCATAGTCGGCCACGTACTCCAACCACCGCCGCTGGCGCAGATTCAGTTCTTTCTGAGTGAAGACATACTTCAAACTCTTATGATCCGTGAAAATCTTGCACTGCGCGCCATAAAGCAAATGCCTCCACAATTTCAACGCATAGATCACCGCTGTAAACTCCAGGTCATGCGTAGGGTAGTTCCTCTCGTGAGTCTTTAGCTGCCTCGACCCATACGCAATCACCTTTCCGCCCTGCATCAAAACGCAGCCCAGACCGACATGCGACGCATCCACATAAATATCATACTCACTGCCCTCCGTAGGCAAAGACAAAATTGGAGCCGAACATAGCCTTATTTTTAGTTCCTCAAAAGCCTTCTCACACTTGTCATCCCATATAAAGGCTACATTCTTCTGCGTCAACTTGGTCAACGGCGCGGACAAGGTAGAGAAACCTTCTACAAACCTTCTATAATAACCAGCCAAACCCAAGAAGCTTCTGATCTCTTTGGGGGTAACTGGTCTCGCCCATTCCATAACAGCAGCGATCTTTTCTGGGTCCACCGATATTCCCTCCTTATTAATCACGTGGCCTAGAAATGAAACTTGAGGCAACCAAAACTCACATTTGCTCAGTTTGGCGTATAACTTATGGTCTCTCAGAGTCGCCAAGACCAGCCGCAAATGTTGATCATGCTCCTTTGCATCCTTAGAATACACCAAAACATCGTCTATAAAGACAATCACAAACTCATCTAGAAAATCCTTGAAAACTCTGTTCATCAAATCCATAAAAGCTGAGGGCGCATTAGTCAAACCGAATGACATAACCAAAAACTCAAAATGCCCATGACGAGAGCGGAATGCCGTCCGCGGAACATCTGACTCCCGAATCCTCAACTGGTGATAACCCGAACGAAGATCTATCTTGGAAAACACGGCACTACCACGCAGTTGGTCAAACAAATCGTCGATTCGCGGCAAAGGGTACCTGTTCTTAATAGTAACCTTGTTCAGCTCTCTATAGTCGATGCATAACCTCATCGACCCATCCTTCTTTTTAACGAACAGCACTGGCGCACCCCAAGGCGAAGAACTCGGCCTTATAAAGCCCTTTTCCAATAACTCATCCAGCTGAACTCGCAACTCTTCCAGCTCTCGCGGGGCCATCCGGTACGGAGCCTTTACGATAGGACGCGTGCCTGGCTCCAAATCTATTACAAACTCGACATCTCGATCGGGTGGAAGACCGGGAAGGTCGTCTGGAAACACATCAGAAAAGTCACACACCACGGGAATTTCTTCCAAACGGGGCTCACTAACAATCGACCCTACCAGGGAAACCACACATGCAAAACAGCTAGAAACAAGCAACTTCCGAGCACGCACCGCAGAAATGATTGGAGACTCCTGGAGAGAACACCCATAAACGCTCCCTGGCTGCCCATTGTCTTTGACGAAGTCCAAGCGCTTACCCTTGCACTGGATCACAGCATCGTACCTTGACAACCAGTCCATGCCCAAAATAACGTCGAAGTCCTCCAGGTCAATCACCTTCAAATCTGCCTTGGCTAGAAAATCTCCCAACAAAATTGGACAATCGAGGATACCCAGGTCTGTAACCACAGAGTCACCGGAGGGGAACTTAACGCAGAAGGCACCACCAACACGATCTAGGCCCAGACTGAACCGCTCCACAAAGGCTCTAGCCACAAACGAGTGGGTAGCGCCGGAATCGAAGAGAACGCGCACCCAGCGGTTCTTTACCTTAAATCGCCCTACAAATTGCATACGCATCTAAGGCAACAAGCGCTAAAACGAAAACTACACCCGAAAAGAGAACGTAACGAAACGACCGGGGAGGAGTCGAACCTGAGATAACCTGGGTCGAGGTCTGCGCTTCGTCTGCCGAGAGCACACTCAGCTTTCCTTTTCCTTTATCCACTTGCTGAGGCGGTGGCAGAGCCTGGAGGGGAACTGGCTGCAGAATAGACTGGGTTTGAGGGCACCTTGTCTTGAGATGACCCTTCTGGCCGCACTGAAAACAGACCTTATCTTTTAACCAACAACGGGCAGCCTCATGCCCCTTCCTTCCACACAAGGCACACACCAAGTCTCCCCTGGAAGTACCCTGAATCGCGTGCACCTGTTCCTTCTTCTGCGCTCCCAACCTTTTGAAACACTTCCCAAAGGGGTGGCCTGGCCGGCCACAAAAGCTACAAATCTCTTTGACCTTCTTTCTTGCGACAGCATCGTGTTCCTGAGGGCTCTTCCCTCCACCGGACATCCGCTTATCTTTCCTTAACTGCTGGCCTCTATTCTTGGCATTCCCAATGGCCTCAACTCTCAAAGCAGCTTCAACCGCACTGGCGTAACTGATTTCTCCATAGGCATTCGCTAACTGCTGTATGTCGCTTCTTAATCCACCCAGAAATCTCTTAACTCGGTCTGCCTCAACACTCACCAGACCCGGAGCGAACTGACTCAACTTACTAAACTCAATCTCATACTCACTAACCGTGAGTTTCCTCTTCTTTAAGTGAAGAAAGTCATTCATTAGCCGGTCCCGTTCGACTGAAGGCAGGAACTTACTTAACAACAGCACCTTAAATGACTCCCAAGTGCAACCTGCCACTAAGCTCTCTTTCTCCCTCAGCCACCAATTCTTTGCTAAGCCCTTGAGCTGGTAGGCAGCGAGCATCACTCTCTGATCGTCCGTAATCCCTGAGTACGAGAACATTTCCTCAATGGTAATCAGCCAGTCATCCAAAATCATGAAATCTGCCTGTCCATCATAGGTAGGGGGTCTCAGCCGCTGAAACTGGGATATGAACGCCATCTCCGGAGGCACTACAACCAAAGGCACGGGAGGAGCAGGAGGGGCAGGGACAGCTACCCCCTCTGCGGGGTTCTGAGCTCTCGGGGGCTGTCCCGCCACAACTGCTACAAGGGACTGAATCTGAGCCTGCATAGCCACTACCTGCCTCGATAACTCCTCATTACTTTGCCGCAAGCTTTCTACCAACGCATCTCTCTGCGCTCCTGACGTCTCACCCTCGGATTGGGGGGTCGATCTCGTCGCAGGTCGTCTCGCCATCCTAGAATCGCACAAGCTTTAGACAAATCCTAGCCCATCAACTAGAACAAAACTACCCGGTACAGACAAACACACTTAAATATGAACTTCAACTGCAAAACTTGCTCTGGGAGTTGTTTTTACCATGATGATGTTATGCTTATCCTAAGATGGTTCACCACTATCATGCTAACTCAGGTGCCTAAACCATGAATGCATGTATTTGTATTCTTTTTGTACTCAAAACCATGTGTGTACATATGTCATCTTGCAAATCTTTAGCTTGGCACGTTGTGCTTATGAAATGATACGCTATGCATGATGTGCTATACATTCTAAAAAAAAGCCTTAGTGCATGCCATGGGCGGCGTACACATGAAAATGTTATGCATCCCATACTACATAATATTCCCATGTAACGAGAAAAGAAAACGTGCTAGCCGCATTCATGTGGTGAGGTTATGCATCCCATACTACATAACCCTCACATGTTGCCTCCTATGGTGGATCCATATACAAACACATATTATGCATCCCATACTACATAATATGCCCTGTATACTTCTTTATGCTCATGAGTGTAGTGTTCGTGCTTCGGCCAAGACGTGCTGATGACATATCGGTGTGTGAATGGTATGATGCTAAACACTAATGCAGACAAGGGAAAGGTTGCCCAACCATTTGTCAAGCAACCTCCCTCTGATACCAACTGTCACAACCCGCATTTTCTCCACGGTAAAAATCGTATCAGAGTAGGAGAAAACACGCGCCGTGATGCCACGTCGTGCAGGGGGATAACTGCACACGCTCAGGCAAAACTCCAAACGTTAGATTTTTAGGAAAATGGTTAATTAAGTATGAAAGAAAATCAGTTATGTTGAATGGCCGTATCCCTCGGCTCGGTGGATCAGCTAGTCCATAGTTAAAACTATATTTATACGCAGCAGAAAATACTTTAGTTCAATTAACTTGACACCCTAAATGAGCATAAGTATCCCCGGGGGACGACTTATACGTGCATGACTCTAAGGTGAATATAATAGGTATGAAAAATAGTATTTTACGTTGAGGAAAAGTAGTGTCTTTGATTTAGAAACATGTTATGCATGGGGGTACATATAATAATACTCTTAGGTTTTAAAATATCTAACATGCAACCTAGCATAAATCCTTCGCAGAAGCAAGTAACCAACCTCAAATAGGTAAACACAACAGTTTAAATTCATATTCAGCATCACAAAAATCCACCAGTGGGCGCCAACAACCTGACACGAACCCACTGTCAAGTATGTATGTCTATACAGAAGAGTAAAGAACTACCTCACAACGAACGGGGATCAGCAATCTCAGCTACCCTAGAGGCCACCAACAAGCCCCTCCAAAGAACTAGCCGCTGAACAGGCTACAACCTGGACCTGAGGCATTCAAGAAAAGAACACCTCAGCAAGGAAACAATCAAAAGTAATTAGAGCAATAGATTAATGAGCAATAAGATGAAGGGTTTACCAACCCGGTAACAAGCTGCTATAAGAAAAGAAAAAAAAGAAAGGCAGCAAGAAAAGAGTACTGTCTAAGACACTGTAGGGCACACCAAGGGTGAGCATTAAAACCAACATGCCCTACCAATAAAGCCTGCAACAACATCAAGACATATATATATGCCAAAAGAAAGGAAAGCATAAACAGGAAAGGGACTAACAGTCCTAACACGTGGGTAAGTGGCAGTGGTCAAACATGGGTCTGATTGCATAACTAGAATCAGACCCAAAAAGGGCTAAGGGGTCAAACAGTGGCAGCTTTAGGGTCCCACACACACCAACCCAAACCGGGGCAAAAGGCGGTGGCCACAGCTCTCCACATAAAACCACCCCTCTAGAGGCCACCAAAACTCCACCACCTGCTACGACCCAAGAGTCAGCATGCAGAAATTAGACGACCACCCAAAGCACCCCCCCCCCCCCAGGTTAAAAGTCATTCTAACAATCCTAAGAAACACACGAACCGAAGGCAAAACGTCGGGTCCCACCGACGCGGCCTTGCACGCCTAACCCGAACCAACCCCGAGTCTACCTGACCCCAAAACAAGCGCAGCACTAGTGTCGACATGACATGTCGACACCTCGACAAGCCGGTGTCGACACAAGGTGTCGACACAACCACGGCCGGTGTCGACACCAAGTGTCGACACTACAGCGACCGGTGTCGACATGATGTGTCGACCCTGCCGCCGCTGGTGTCGACACCAAGTGTCGACACCACCGCTGCCGGTGTCGACACATGGTGTCGACACTGTAGCTGTTGGTGTCGACACCAAGTGTCGACACCACTGCTGCCAGTGTCGACAAATGGTGTCGACACTGCAGCTACTGGTGTCGACACCAAGTGTCGAAACCACTGCTGCCGGTGTCGACACATGGTGTCGACATTGCAGCTACTGGTTTCGACACCAAGTGTCGACACCACTGCTGCCGGTGTCGACACATGGTGTCGACACTGCAGCTACTGGTGTCGACAACAAGTGTCGACACCACTGCAGCCGGTGTCGACACCTTGTGTCGACACTGCCGCTGCTGGTGTAGACACCAAGTGTCGACACCACGATTGGCCGGTGTCGACACCAACTGTCGACACCAAGACTGGCCGGTGTAGACACAACAGTGTCGACACCCCACATGGCTACAGGAGCCAGATCCAGCAACGACCAAAAACGAGAACGGGGATTCTCTCTTCTCTCTCGAGTACAACCTCCATCGGCAAAGGTAACTACTCGACCTAGACCGAACCAAATCTGCCCCTAATAGACACAATCCCTCAGGAAAACTAAGATTAACTGGAACCTTCTACACTAACCACGGTATGATCGGGAACAAGCCCTAGCTTACACCTAAAATCCCAACAAGAAAGAGACAAAAATTTAAATCAACAGAAGGCAAAGATCAACTAAGGCAAGGATGAGGGTACATCACTTGCCTCAATACCAGAAAAGCTTGGCCGGCGGCGTCCCCCACTCTCGGATCTAGCCGCAGAGCACCAGCTGAGGAGCAGAAAGAGTGCAGATCCCGGCGAGGGCAGTCCAGATCCACTCTCGAAACCAAAATCCGACCGCAAAAACTCCAGGAAAACGGCGTCCGAAGGCTAGGGTAGGCCGGCGATGCTCTTCCTCTCGTACAGGCGACGGGCGACGGCTTCTACCAAGCAAGGAAACAGGAAAAGAACAAGAAGGGCCCTAAAACTGACCCAAGACTAAATATATATCAGTTTTAATAATAAACAAACCACAAATCAATAATTATTTACACTCAATAGCAAAACAACCCGAAACCCGAAACTTCTCAGAAAAAGACGAAATTCACGCCGCAGCTAAAAACCCACGCTACGAACGCAACTACGAAGTCGAAATTAACATTCGACGAACAAAACCCGGGATAACACCTCCCGAAGCCAAAACACAAGCATTCCCTAAGAGGCCCAACCGAGTCATCAAAAAGACTCCGGCTAGCTGGGGAATCTTGCTAACAGGCTACAAACAGGCTACACAGGGGACCCTAAGAGCTAAGAACACGCTCTACAACGGCAAAAAGCTGGAAATACGCCATCGTAACGCCAGCCAAAGATCAAACAAAGCACAAAAAAACCGGGGGCGTTACAATCGATGTCATTGCTGTTATGAATGCCGAGCATTGCATTCGGTGCTTGTTATGTCAAGGTGTGGGCCACATGTTGAGGGATTGCCCTCGTTTGTGCAAGCCTTCTCCCTCTAAGGGCGTATGCACAACAACCTCCCGTTCGCGGAAGACTGTTGCGGACAGGCCTACCATGGTGTTGTCTAGCCCATACACTGACATGACGCACTTTGCTCATTCTCTACCCGTTGAGATTACCGAAGAATCTCTAGCCGCATACAGCTCTTTCATGGGTCCTTCGATCCCTTTTTACGAGCTTTCCTTGAGTTATGATGATCACTCTGGTGTTAGCCAACAAAACGAGGAGCAGGAACTCATGGACGCTTCTGTATGGGACGATGAAGATTGTTCCGGTCGTCGACGGGGTGGCGTCTACGAATGACTGTGCGAGGGGGCCTGCTCATTCAGTGCTTGATTTTGAGAGCAGTCTTGCCCCTCCACAATTTTTGTCGGATTGTGCTACTCCATTTTTGTGTGAGTCGGTTTATGATGCCGTATTTGCTGATGATTCGGTGCCCAAGGTTGCGCCGAAGTGGGATGATGATTCCTCTATCTCCGACGGAGAAGGTGGATCTTCGGAACACTTTTAGGCACCCCGGTGGGATGAGGAATACCCTCTTTCTGATGTGGAGGTTTGCACCTCTTTATTAGACGAGATCGTTCCTCTTACTACCGCGGACCTCGAGTTCTCGGATTCCCCTCGGTACGACTCATATGACACCGACAGTGATCTCTGCTTGGATCCTGCTGAGTGTGAGACCGGGATCACTCTCCCATTTTCTGATTCTTTTAGTTCTTCTTCTCTTTTATTACTTGATCACCCTTCCTTATCTGAGCCTGTGCAGGATGAGTCTCCACAGGTACGTTGGGATGACAATGAGCCTTGTGCTCATGCCGTTGCCATCGCCTCCTGTGGGCCTGTGATAGACGATACCTTGCTAGGCAAGGATTTGTTTTGTTGTGAGATGAGTGAGGACCAGGCCTCCTCCTCATCCTACTTCCTATTTCCTCTGCCTGCGAGGAGAAGGTATGATTATTTAGGCAGAGGGGTAACTTCCCTATCACCGTATTGGTACCCGTTACCAAAATGGATATTAGGCCAGTTACCTGTGCACTTTTTATTTCATAGGCCCATTAGCTAGAACTGTTTAGAATTTAATAAGTCGCGCTGGGATGACAATAACCCCAGTGCTTATCTTTCCTTTTCTGCATTTTGTTTTTCATGTCTATTTAGTTTTAGTATTTCTTTATAGTTTGTATATTTTTGTTTTATTTTTGCGGAGCTCACCCCTGTAGGTATCCATGGCAAATCGCATTGGCGGGGTTGTCATTCTTCGCATGGCGGGCCTGCTTCAGGTTTCCACGCGTCTTCTGGTATGCTCACAGGCTGAGCATTGGGTAACCTCTTCCCTTAGCTCTTTATGATTTTAATTTCTCTATCATATGTTGTGTTGCTTAGTTTAAGTCTGGGGGAGAGCCAGTTTTATTACCTGTTGCACGCACACATTTCTTGTGCATACTAGAAGCTATTATTGTTATATTTTGATTAGTTCATTGCATCACACACCACTACACCCACATGAGCGCGTGCTTAGCTTTTTGCGTGCTGCGTGTTAAACGCATTTCTTTTGTATGATTTGGGAAAATTATGGTGCTGACATAGGATTGTGAGACGGAGTAAAATATTTGCCTTGCTGTGCTCCTAGTCAAGTGCTCTCGTCTCGTGTAAAAATTTGAGTAAATTTAATTTTTCTGTATGCTTTTAGTCTTATATTTTTCTAATTGCGTAAATACTTTTTATTCTACTCAAAAGTTGGTGAATCCGGTGTTAATCCTACGGTAGCTTAGGGATGTGTGTAGACGGCCGTTAGGTTTGTATTGCTCGAGTCGGGAGGATGGATAGTCTTTCTCGTTGGCTAAGAACTTTCCCCAAGCTATTCTTGAAGCATGGGTATAGGTTAGTTCAATCGCATGAGCGTGATGTAGGCCATCATTTTGCCCTGGTTGAGCTTTGTACCATTCCTAACGTCTTATCCTCGCTAGCTCAATTGTGCCTACCCCTCCTTTTGATTCAGCTCCACCATGATTTCACCAAAGCCTCATAGCCAATCCTAGTCGCACACCCATGTTGAGCTTTAGAGTTTTACATTTTTAATGTTGGGGTGTTATTATTTGTGAAAATGTGGAAGTGCTCCCAAGTTTATATCTGCTGAATTGTGAAAATAAAATGAAGAAAAAGAAAAATATAAATATATTTGTAAAGAAAAAAAAAGTGAAAAGAAAAAGTTTAAATTGAAAATCTTTTTGAAAATGTGATTATATTTTGAGAAGGAGGTGCACACACCCATATGTTAAAAGTTAAGGTTGGGGGTGTGGTGTACCCGCATGTATTTTGGCTAGCTGATGGATTCATTTTATACTAGCTCATTTGGGTTAGGTGCATAGCCTTCCTATATATCTTTGTTTACCTCACCGAAACCCAAGCCCCATCTCTTCACCTAAAGTCCTACTGATTCGTGTGTGAACCAAACCAGTGCCGTGGAGAGAATGCGAAAGGACAAGCACATGGTCACCGATATTGGTGGATTCCTTTGGAGGTTATCCCGAGCCCTGATATTTGGCAATGCTCTCCTAGCGATTAGTGTACTTTCTCCCTACGCATGACCGGATGATTCACCGTGATTCCATTTTTGAGTAATAATAAAATGTTAATACGCATTGTGAAAAAGATAAACTATTTTGCATACTAAGAAATTTCTTCTATTATATTTCTACGCGTGCGAGCATGCGACTTCGCATGGTACTCCGTATCGCAATTTCTTTGTTAGCTAGTATTTTTCCCTATCTGCTTAGATTTTGTTTGCTCGGGACGCGCAAACAGTTAAGTCTGGGGGTGTGATGAGTCCACTTTATATACATATTTTCGGACTCATCTGGGTTAGTTTAGCGCGTTTGCACTTCACTTTTAGTTCTATATCGTTCATATTTCATTTTATCTTTATTTCCATAGGAAGTGCACATTTATGACCGTGGTTGTGTATTTTGTTTTTTTTATATTTTGTACTCATTTGTGTGATTTCCTGGAATGTCTGCACATATCAGTGATTGGTTTTTCCTTTCGGTACAGGGGACGTGTGCGTGTTCCGGGATGGTTGTGAAACATGAATACTGTGCACGATCATGGGATCTAATGCGCACGACCACTGGTCGTGCGCCCCTGATCGTGCGCACTACTCTACGTTTTCCAGAATCAGCCTAGGGTAAGTGCACGACCACTGGACATAATACGCACGACCACCGATCGTGTGCAACTGATCGTGTGCATTGATTCCGCTTTTCTGGAGTCCTGTCTGGGGTAATCGCACGACCATTGGAGTTAGTGCGCATGATCACTGGTCGTGCGCCACTGCTCGTGCGTGTTATCCCAATTCTTCTTCCTGATCTTCCATGTAAGTGCGCACGATCACTAGACATAGTGCGCACGACCACTGGTCGTGCGCCTGTGATCGTGCACATTGTTCATTTCTTCTTTGTATAAATAGTGCAGGTATCGCCCTAATTGAGAGGATCCGGAGCTCGACATTTCTCCACCGTTTTCCGCCGTTCCCCTTCATCGTCCACCCTAGGGAGGTGCTCCGGGCATGCTTTCACCACCAAATCCAAGCTAGAGCTTCCTCTCGGCCTTCTCCTTCATCCGTGAGCTTCAAGTAGGATTTGACGCCATAGCCATCAAGCAAAGGATAGCTAGCAAACTCCGTCTGCTATCGTTAGACGAAGAAGACGGACCATTGAAAGGTGGTGACAGTCCTTCTCTACCCCGGACGTAGTTGAGGTCCGAGCTTGGACGCGGATTGACAACCCGACGATTCCAACCGTGAATCCTCAACAAGACTTCGGATTCGATCGATCTCTTGACTTGTTCTTGCTTTCTTGTTGAATATTGGTGTTTTAAATTTATTTATATTGATGAAGTGCACTGTGGTTGTATATGTTATGTGTTTCATGCCTATGTGATTCCTATTTCATTTTACTGCCTAAGTTGCTTGAGTTGCACCATATTCCATCCACCACCATCCACCCTTGCCGTTCTAGCAATTGCTAGAAGCGTGCATAGTGAAGAGGTGCTCACGACCCTCATTCCGCCATTCTAACCACCTCATATGCTAGTCTTCTCGTCCATCCGCCTAGTGATTTGGTGCATAGCGGCCCGACTAGTCTTCCATCCCGCCTGGCGAAGCGTCGCATAGCGGCGTTACATAGGAGTAGTTGATACTGTTTTATTTTCTTTATCCGCAATATCAAAGCCCCAATCGTTACTGCCGACCCTAAGGACTTCAATCTCAAGTCCTCCTCGAAATTAACTCCACCTTACTGTGTTCATTGAGAGATCGATACTTGGGAAAGCCCCCATTTTATATTACTTGTGCGGCCGGTTCACTGCCGTGATCTTTAGCATCAGGAATCCACTCAGATTTTTGATTAGGTACCTGACACTAATGAGCTTTTGATCAGGTTCTCAAAAACCAAACTTCAAGTCTTTTGGTCAGGTGACTTGCAACCAGGAATAACTTTTGAAGGGAGTTATAACCCTTTATACAGTGGGGGATGAAAGGTGATATTGTCTTCTCTTTCTCAATATACAACTGAGAAGACTTAAGTGGAAATGATTTTATCAAAGAGCTCCCCCTGAGATGTAGAATGGTTCAGGGAAAAGGCTGGAGCTTTGCTTCAGGGTGATAGGCCTTCAGTCTTTAAGCCTTGACCAGAAAAGATCTTCAGGAACTTCTTGTCAGATTAAATTGATGTTGTCCTTTGAAGTGTCCTGGAGAGTTGAAGAATGAAGACTCTTGATTTTTGAGAGTTCTGTATTGAGAGTTAGTAGAGAAATCCTTGATTCAGACTAATTATATTACTGACTGTCTGTATCTGTCTTCTCTTGTGTGTATGCTTTCTCTGTCTATCTTTTGTGCAGGAAAGGTGAGGAAATTTCTTTTATATTTCCTGTCAAGAAATTCTCTTGCGAAATTTGAATTCCTCTACAATCAATGCTGACGGCTTTGAGAATAAACTGCATTGATTTATTTCCCCAAATGTCGCATGGAAAAATGGCAAGCAATAATCTTGGAGAAGACCATAATTAATGCTTTGTATAACGGTTATATTCAGAGAATATTGAAGCATTAATTACTCAGGAATTATTGCATTATGAAAGGGACAGAGGACTGGAAATGACTAAGTCTGGATTCATCGGACATATAACAGAAATCGTTGAGCTGAGTTCATAGTTCGTCAAGCCGAGTTGTTGTGTTCGTCGACCAGATGACTTCTGTTCGTCGAGCTGAATTCCAAGATCGTCGAGCAGAGAGTAGAATTGCATTGATTAGAAACTTTGACAATTCTGTGTATTGAGTTCGTCGAGCTGATAACTGGGAACTGATTTTGTCGAGCTGAGAACTTGTTGACAGAACTTCTGGGGAATGTGTCAACACAAGTCCTGGGTGTCGACACAATTACTTCTTGTCTCGACATGGCTATTGTGTTGACAGAAATCTGGAGTGTGTTGACATAAGTCCTGTGTGTAGACACAATTGTTGTTGGTGTCGACACAAACTTCTGGTGTGAAGTGTTGAAGTATCCATAAATAGTCGACCTGAGAATCTATTTTGTCGAGTTGAGGACCACTAACTGCTGTCGGATAACTCTAGCCAAAGTGCCAAAGTTCGTCGAGCTGAGAACCTTAAATTCGTCAACTGAAGATGATTCTGGACTTATAAAAAATTGAGAAACTTCTGGAATAATAAGTTGAAGTAGAGAACCCAGAAATCGTCGACCAGAGAACTAAGTTCGTTGACTGGAGTATAGAGAATAAAGTCTGGACTTGGAATGCTGAAGGTAGAGTCCAAAGATCGTTGACCTGAGAATCAAGTTCATCGAGATCAACTCAGAGAATTTTCTTTGAGATCGTCGAGCTGAGCATGACAATCGTCGACCTGAGTTTGACGAACTTAACGTCGAACTCATTTTTCTAAGTCTTTGGAAAATCTCTAAGTCTTGAGTCTCTGGCAGTCTGATGATGGCTGGTCCATACAGTGTTGATCCTAAGGACTTGGCCTAAACTCTAGGACACAACTATGACCCTGGCTATACATGATGTTTCACAAAATCCTAACTTAGTTAACCTAGACCAAATCAAACTAGGGATCCAATACCCCGTTTCCACCTCACCAACATGCGCGGCCTGCTTCGTCAGTCCGGCAGGTCGCCCATCCCTTGTCATCTAGCATCATGGGCATCCAGCATCGTAAGTCCGCCTAAGAAGCACGGACGCTCCAGCCGGCTACCTGCAAAGATCAGCAACATCAAGATCCTTGTGAGCTGGGCGGACTCAAAGTGCAGTCAAACCTTCCAGTCTGCCTACGTTGATGAACCTCAGCTCCTCAACAGCAGGCGTCTGCATTCCGGCATAAGAGGACTCAGCTTAGCGGCAGGCGCGGACTCTGCGGACTCAACGGATTCGCTATGTAGCCCTCCATTCCTCAGCCTCACTAGCACCCGCTTCTCCCAGCAGAAGGCAGTCCCAGATCGCGCAGCCTCCTACGGACTCTGCGGACTCAACGGATATCCCTCAGCTCGCACCTTTAGCGTGTGTTCTGTTCAGCATCGGCGGACTCTGCGGATTCCCCTCGCAGTCCGCCACTCAGCTTCTAGCGCCCGCCTCAGCAGCAGCATGCAGACAACCTCCTCAGCCCGCACACTCTTGGCGCGGGCTCTATAAGCTCAGTCCGGGCGGACTCTTCCCAGACTGACATCAGCAGGACCAGTTCTAAAAGCAATCCCCAGTCCGCACGGCTTATTGCAGACTCGACAGACTCCATCCTCTTCTCGCTCAAGTTACTGTCTCACAGGGGGAAACGTCACCGCAAACCGTTACCTCCTCGGGCCTATAAATAGACCCCCATGCCTCTCATTTAGGGGGACAAACAACATCGCCAAGGTGCTCACGCTCGAAGACAGCCCGCAGCAAGCTAGAGCAGTCAACCCCTGCGGAATCCTCTTCTCATTCCGCATCTTCTCCTCTGTCCTTAGTCACGTGGCCTGCCGACCTGGCTCTCCAGTCCGCGCGGTCTTTGTTCTTCCCTTAACCGCGCGGTCTGCCGGCCTCCAAAATCAGTCCACGTGGCTTCCTCTGGCACTCTTTCCTTAGCCGCCAGCTTCCTCTTTAAACCCCTTTATTGCTTTCTTGTAAAGGTGTATAGCAAGCTGTAATAACTCAATATTAATCAAAGGAAAGCCTGTCGCAAAAGTGGAATTTAAGCTGCGGTGGGCGAAGCCTGCTGTTGCTGCTGCTAGCGGCCCCTCTCTCTTTTTCTCAGCTCATCTTAGCTCTCTCGGTGTCAACCTGCAAGCATAACCGTCAAAGTAAGTGTCTGCTCGACAGCTACTGATAAACCTCCTCCATTGATCATCAGCCTCCCTGGCTGCTCTCAGCAAACCTCTCCTCTATCCCCGCAACCCTCGGACAAGCGCTTGCTCCAATCTCAAGCACTCAGAAGCTTCCTCTCCTTCTCCTCAACCCCGCAACCTTCTTCCTCTTCTTCATCTTGCCCGTGAGATCGAACGCCCCTCCGTGTTAACTAGGCGGTGCTGTTTTCGCACATTAACAATTAACAAGCGACCTTCAGATCTGAACAGACGGTGAACAGCAACAATTAGCCATGTCAGATCATCATTCAACCGAGAATCTTGCTCAATCAAGTCCCAGAGTTGATCCTCTTTGGGAGGCCTTTGAGCAATCACGTCGTTAGGATGCTCAGCAATTCCAAGCGATCAACCAAATTCTTGCTACAATCACCCACTAGTTGCAGACACAACCTGCAGTACCTCCAGTTTCTCCAGCTGCTCCGATCAATCCAGCGCCAACATTGGAGCATCAACAAGCTTTTCCTCCAGCTTATCCGTCGGTCTATCCTCCTTACACAACAATCTTCCCGTAAGGGCCTGCGGCCCCTTTGTGACCTCAAGATGATGAGTTTGCAGCTCGTCAAAACTTCTTCCGGGAAGCAGCCCGCGGAAGTCCCGCTAGATTTCTTAACTTTCAGAGAAGTCATCCTTACCCTTCAGCTCTTGCCTTTGCTCATGCAGTAACTTTTCACTTTTATCATCCTGCTTCTTTTGCAGCTGCAGCTTATGCTCCCTTTCATCCGTATGTTGTAGGAGAATAGGAACAGCCGTCACCCTTTTCAGAGAATGTTCGTTACGAACCTACTCCAACAAACTTCAGAGAGCCTTGGTTACCAATCTACACTGGAGAGACTGATCCAGTAAAGCATCTTCAAGCCTTAGAATCTGTCGTTGCTCTCAGAACGCTTTCAGATGCAACTAATTGCAAGCTCCTTATCATAACCTCTAATGGACAAGTGAGGGACTGGTTCTATGATCTTCACCCTCACTCCATCACTTCCTTTACTGATCTGCGAAAGGAGTTCTTGCTCAGATTCTCTACCTCAACAAAGAGAAAGGGCAGTCATGAAGCCCTCTTTGAGATAAAGCATCGTGGGAATGTTACTTGGACTCGGTTAGTTTGATCGATTCCAAAGAGAAATCTTGGACATTGAGATTGTTGGTCAAGAAATGTACCGAGTGGCTCTTATCCACGATCTTCGTGAAGGGCCGCTCAAGTTTGAATCCATTGTCCGAGCACCAAGAATGTACCAAGAGTTGATTGCCTTAGCCAACTCATACATCTGAGATGAAAGGAGCAACCCAGGCTTCGTCTCCAAGCTTATATCAGAGAAAGATCCTTCTCACAAGAAGCCTCTGAGGTCTCCTCACAATGATTTCCCAACTCACTCAAGGAAGAGAAGAAGGTTTCAGCACTATCGATACCCTTTCCCAAACCGTGATTGTGCTCAAGATCATTCGCTACTACCATCAGCTCCATCTTCACAAACAGTTGTAGTTTATCAACAGCAAGACGATGACTTGCATGAGTCAGAACTAGACGAAGCCATGCTAGAAGTAAGCCAAGTCATGAAGGATAGGGCTAACTATAAAAATCCTTATCGACCAGCTGATCAAAGATCAAGAGACTCAGAAGCATATTTTGAATTCCACAAAGAGTCAGGCCACCTGACAGAGAACTGTCGAGCACTCCGCCAACTGATGCAAAGGATGATACGACAAGGTAAGATGCGTGACCTGTTTCCCAAGGAAGATCGCCCTGATCCAGCAACCTCAAAGTGCAAAGAAGTGGCAGACATTCCTTGCAGCTCAAGAGGGGTGAGCCTAGTCGAAGAGCACCCTCTCCTTATTATTAACAATACCATTGAAACCTTCGATGCCGATGACGAGGGTGAGCTTGGAAGGCTATTCTAAGCCTGCAAAGGACTTCATAGTTCTTCAAATTTTTTCACAACCATGATGGGTTATCTCTACTCTTACCCTTTCAAATATTTTCATTTCAAAACACTTCTAACTGTTCATTCTTGCTTTTCAATAAAGATTTCTTCAGGGATCCTGTACTGACACATTTCCCTTTTTGGAGTGCTTCTTCCTCTACTTTTCTATTTGCCAAAAAGTTCACTAAACCACTGAGATATTGCCGAGTCTTGCTCTAGGACCCCTCGAGATTGGATTCCGGCGTAAGGCCACAATGACCACATATCGCGGGGAGTATTCGCATATGTGTAGTGGGGTCTATCCAACTCTCATGCGGAGGAATACGGGACTTCGGATCCTAGTTGGCATTTGACATAGAGTTTGTGCTAGGGAGGCCCCATGTGTTAGCTCTGTTGTGCTCCATTGAGGGTACATTACAGTTACGGTGATATTTGATTTACAAGCAATGGCGACCAAGCGTAGCCTTGTCTCTTCGGTCATCTCACAACTGTGATGGCCGAACACTCTTTGGTGCTCTTAATCCATGCTTTCGCAGGGTCCACAACTCCACTGATCATTCCACAGACAAGCTTTATGCCACTTGGCACAACTAATCCCATTGATAAGTGATTCTGGTACCCAAGACATGAGAACAGTGCATCTAGCGATCCTTCTCAAGATTTCTCGTGCTTTTCTCTGTTTTGCCCTTCTAAAGTATGCGCGGCTAGCCCGCTCTTAGTAGGAATATACTTGTGATGACCTTCCTCAGGCAAGCGATGCATAAGGCCCACAGGTGATCTCCTATGGCAGCATGCAGTCTTTTTTGGTCATCTCTGAGTATAAATCTCTTTTTTGTCAACTGCCTCTTTCACAGGTTAACAAGTTAAATCTGACCTACCAAAAGAATTAGCAAACAATCATTTTGCTTGTGCTCATCTTATATGCATGGCTTGCTCAAAGATCTATCAGATGATCACTTGTATAAGCTTCGTTACTCTTATCAAATGCAAATGGCATCAAACATTGATCAAAGAATCTAACACTTCTTGATCATCAAGACTTGCTATTGGAATCTAGTTAAGATTGGCAGAATTTGTCGAGCTTCTTCTCTGCAAATCAGATCACCTCCATCCTATCATCAGTCAACACTCAACTTATTGATCTGGGCTTCATGTTAAAGATGTCTCTAATCTAGCAGAAGACAACGACTTTGGTTTGATCTTCAATGATCAGCATAGTTCATCAGACATTTCCTCTACTATATGATCATATCAGTCTTATCTTATCAACAGTTAACACCTGCAAGCCTCATCTAGGTACTTGCAGCTTAGTATACTATATCATGTCTGCTCCTAACTCTTTTCTTACAGAGATCAGCAGAAACTTGCAAGTTTCTTCACAGGTACTTGCAATCTACTCTCTCATGTCTTCTCCTAACTCTTTTCTTGCAGAGATCAGCAGACACTTGCAAGCTTCTTCACAGTTACTTTCAAGCTACTTTTGTATCATGCTTGCTTCTAACTCTTCTCTTGTAGAGATCAACAGACACCTGCAAGTTGCCTTCAGGTATTTGCGGCTCTTTCTCTACTCCCAAATTTGTTTCTAACTTCTGTTTTGCAGAAACCAACAAAGACTTGCAAGTCTTTTCAGGTACTTGCAACTCATTTTCATTTCTGGCATACTCCTCACTCTTCCTTTTGCAGAGGATAACAGGTATTTGCAACCCTCCGTCAGGTACTTGCAAGTTATTATGCTTCAGTGTTTTTCTTCTCACCTTCATTTTGCAGAACTCAGTAGAAGACACATCTTCTTCATTTTGCAAAGGCAAATCTAGGTACGCGCAAGGTGTACCTCCCATACGTACCTACACTAACTTTCTTCTTGCAGGAAAAAGACAGGCATCACCAAACTCCTAAGGAGATACATCAGGTTCTATCTCTCCTTGCCCACCTCCTTTCCTTTGGGGTGGATCACAATTTTCGTGGGTCTCAAACTTTTTCAAAGTTCTCTTCTGAACTTAAAAATGTGCGGGGATTATGTTAACCTCAAATCGGTGATCCTTCCCAAGGCAGCCAACTCGCTAGTCGCGTCCTACACCGTATTCATCCTAGAGGTCGCGATGCCTTAGTGTGGGTGGACAGAATTTTTTGTCCTCTGAGGCCGCACGGCTTGGGCGGTCTCAGTGGTCTGACCTCCCAGGCCGCACCTTATTCCTTTGGTCAGCATGTGCCGCAGACTGCTTCTACAGTCGGCCCCTGCAGACCGCGTGCCTTGTCAGCTTAACCGCAAGTTTCTCAATAGATGCCCCCTTTGCAGGACTCAAATGCCTATCCTCCCAGACCGCTCAAAACGCTAAACAAAAGTGGAGACCTGCCCCCTGGTCGCCAGCCAGCTACCTCCGTTTCCACCTCGCCAACATGCGCTGCCTGCCTCGTCAGTCCGGCAGGTCGCCCATCCCTTGTCATCCAGCAGCAAGGGCAGCCCGCATCATTAGTCCGCCTAAGAAGCGCGAACGCTCCAGCCAGCTACCCACAAAGATTAGTAGCATCCAATTCCTCGCGAGCTGGGTGGACTCGAAGTGCAGTCAAACCTTCCAGTCCACCTACGTTGATGAACCTCAGTTCCTCAGAAGCAGGTGTCTCCATTCCGGCATAGGCGGACTCAGCTTAGCGGCAGGCGCAGACTCCGCGGACTCAGTGGATTCGCTGTGCAACCCGCCATTCCTCAGCCTAACCAGCACCCGCTTCTCCCAGCAGAAGGCAATCCCAGACCACGCAGCCTCCTACGGACTCTGCGGACTCAGCGGATATCCCTCAGCTCGCACCTTTAGCACATGCTCAGTTCAGCAGCGGCGGACTCCGTGGATTCCCCTCGCAGTCTGCCACTCAGCTTCCAGCGCCCGCCTCAGCAGCAGCAGGTAGAAAACCTTCTCAGCCCGCACACTCTTGGCGCGGGCTCGATCAGCTTAGTTCGGGCAGACTGTTCCCAGTTTTCCATCAGCAGGAGCAGTTCCAGAAGCAAGCCCCAGTCCGCATGGCCTGTTGTGGACTCGGCGGACTCCATCCTATTCTCGCTCAAGTTACTGTCTCACCGGGGTTAACGTCACCGCAAGACATTACCTCCTCGGTCCTATAGATAGACCATCATGCCTCTCATTTGGGGGGACACACAACATCGCCAAGGTTCTCACTCTTGAAGACAGCCTGCATCAAGCTAGAGAAGTCAACCCCTGCGGACTCCTCTCCTCATTATGCATCTTCTCCTCTGTCCTTAGTCACGCGGCCTGCCGACCTGGCTCTCCAGTCCGCGTGGTCTCTGATCTTCCCTTAACCGCGCGGTCTGTCGGCCTCCAAGCTCAGTCTGCGCGACTTCCTCTGGCACTCTGTCCTTAGCCGCTAGCTTCCTTTTTGTACCCCTTTATTGCTTTTTGTAAAGGTGTATATCAAGCTGTAAAAATACAATATTAATCAAAGAAAAGCCCGTCGCAAGAGTGGCATTTAAGCCACGACGGGTAAAGTTTGCTGTTGTCACTGCTCACGGCCCCTCTCTCTTCTTCTCAGCTCAGCTTAGCTCTCTCGGTTCAACTTGCAAGCACAACTGTCAAAGAAAGCGTCTGCTCGATAGCTCTTGATCAACCTCCTCCATTGATCATCAACCTTCCCGATTGCTCTCAGCAAACCTCTCCTCTATCCCTGCAACCCTCGGACAAGCGCTTGCTCCACTATCGAGCACTCAGAAGCCTCCTCTACTTTTTGCCAACCCCGCAACCTTCTTCCTCTTCTTCACCTTTCCCGTGAGATCGAACACCCCTCTGTGTTAACTAGGTGGTGCCGTTTTTGCGGCCCTTCATGAGATTGAACTGCCTTCACTCAATGCTTCTATCCTTTGACAGATTTTTTGTTGAGTAGCTGTTGAGTGAGTTGTCTTCACTCAATGCATATATCCTTAGACAGATTTCCAAGTCAAACAACACTGCAATTCTGACTGAACTGTGTTCTATCAACGCTTTCTCTTTAGGGCGTTGAGTGAACTGCCTTCACTCAATGCTTCTGGACTTAGGCAGAATTCTTGTCAGTTTTTCTCTAGCTTTGACTATTGGAGCTTTACTCAATGCTTCTGGCTCTAGACATTGAGTGAACTCCCTTTACACAATGCTTCTGGACATAACCAGATTTCTACTTTGACAATGCTGAGGCTTTGACTGCCTAGGCTTTACTCAACGCTTAAAGTCATCTGGCGTTGAGAGAACTGCCTTCACTCAATGCATCTGGGACTTATGCGAATTTTTGCCCTGTCAGCATCCAGTCTTTTGTCCACCTATCATTGTTGCTTAGACAACCCGTTTAAATAGAGAACAAAGAGCAACCTGCATACATAGAACTTAAAGCATGCATCAAATACAATATTGTATATATCATTATCTTATAGGCCTTCTTCAAATTTGGGACATTATGATCAACGGACCTAATAGCGGGCCCTGTTTCCAATGAGATTAAGAAATTTTGGTTGCACAAATTTGTATGTATGGAAAAAACTAGGTCTCCATGTTGATCGCCTCTTGCGGGTTCTCTGAAATGTGGAAGTGGCAACAATTTCCCTGCATGATCGTGAAATTATGTCATTTTTTTGGCCCAGACAGCAACGCCTCTGAGTCGTTGGCCCCGCGACACATGGCTATATGAGCAAAATTATGGTTCCTCGGGATCAACACCCTTCTGCCGTGCCCCGGGATCCACGGTCAGAGAGAGAGAGAGAGAGAGCATTCCTCGAGATAAAAATGGGCATGTGTACATGCACCCGCGTGAGAAAAGATGGGTACAACACACAGACTTCCCAGGAGTTCACCTATCCTAGTACGACTCTCTCCCCAGCTCGCTTAACTGCGGAATTCTAATAAGATCTGGTGCTCTAGTGTAGGTATAGTCACACATGCTGGAATTGCTTGGTAAATTCTATTTATGCCAAGCTCACTGACACGTGGTCCTCTAGATTGCGGACCGGTTTCCATTTCGATTCAGCAAATTTGCTGGTGCAAATTTTGTCGAACGACCTCGGATTGGCCGACAAGGCGCCCACCTCTATACGGGATCTCCGAAATTGGGAAGTGGCGGCGATTTCCCCGCATAAGCATGAAGTTATGTCGCAGCTATTAACTTATCGTTGGAGGTGTTTCCCGAAGCCATCGCTGGCAAATCCATTCGGACGAAATTGACAAACAGAAAAAAAGTTGGGATAACTTTCAAATGAAATTAAATCTGCGTGATCTAAGTGAGCAAAATGAGATTTAACCGGATGACCCTGTTAGCCAGTGGATGGACATCTCCGAGAGCTTTCTGAAATTGTATTGTGGGTAAAAATCGGATGGTCAGATCAAAAGTTTTGGTCATTTGATGTTCGTTGCATTTTTGAACTTAGTCATGCATCTTCATTTTGATTTCATGTTCATTGCCTGCTCAAGATGTTAAGACAACATGTCTGTTCTGTTGAATCCAAAAATCTGCATCGTCTGCATGGTCCGTTACTTCGGGTCTGCGTTCGTAGAGAGAGCGTGCTTACCACAGCTTAAATGGGGCGTTAATGCACCCAAGAGAAAAAGGATGTGTGCAACATAAGGACTTCTAAGAAGGTCACCCATCGTAGTACTACTCTCTCCCAAGGATGCTTTACTGCAGAGTTCTGAATGGATCTGGTGCTCTAGTGCTGGTATGGTCGCACACGTTGGTATTGTCCGACACATTCTATTTATGCTCAGCTGCCCGACACGCGGTCTTCTGGATTGCGGGCCCCGTTTCTATTTGGATTCTGAAATTTTGGGGGCGCAAATTTTTTATGTACGATAACAGCTAGGTCACCACACTGACCTCCTAAATGATGGATCTCCGAAATGTGGAAGTGGCAATGATTTCCCTACGTGACCGCAAATTATGTCATTTTGTGGCCTAAGCAGCGGCGCCTCTGAGCCCCTTCTGCAACCCGACTTCCGACCTCCGAGGCCCATGAAAGGAGGAATCGGGAGTAGAAACCCCAACCTCTAATGCAAGTTTCATCGTGAAGTGGGACATGATACAGAAAATTGTTGGGTTTTTCGTAGCCTGGTAGATAAGCTGCTGAAAGAAGGAAGATTAGAATATCTGCTGGCAAAAAGGCAGCCGGAGAAGGCCGGAGAAGTCCTCCTGTCCCAGAAATGGAAAGACAAAATGGAAGATGGGCCAAGTTCCACAGGTGCAATCACATTGAGCAAGGAAGTATGGAAGGAGGATGTGTGGAAGTGGAAGGAGCTGGCAAGTTGGGAAGCATCAATTACATTCATGGATGGGCCGGAGTGGAGTCATCCCGCAAAGGACGCGCGAGGTGCCTACAAGGACGGGGATTATCATCGGTATCGCTAGCTCTGTCCCTTCACGGGGTGGTGTCATTTAAAGAAAAAGATATGCCTTTGTTTATCAACCCCTTCCATGGCGTGGTCATCATCAAAGATGTTTTGGGAGACTATGCAGTTGCCAGAATCCTAGTAGACACGGGAAGATCTGTTAATGTCCATTTAAAACCTTCTTATAAGATATTGAAAAAGGATGAGCCATTGAGAGACTGTGACAGCCCACTCTATGGGTACTTGAGAGAAAGGAAGTTGAAGGGAGCATGGATCTGACAGTAATCCTATGTGAAAAAGCTAGACAGGAGTCCTTACTAGTCATCAATGATCTTAGCAGTTATAGTGTCATCTTCGAGAGGCCTCTCCTGGATGACTTTCAGGCCATCGCATCAACCTATCACTAGGTTCTGAAGTTCCCACTAGATGGACAATAATTCAGGGTAAGGCGTGACCTAAAGACAGCTTGAGAATGCTATATCTGATTAGTAAACACCGTAGAAAAGTATCTTCCACCCCAAGTTTGAGGGGACCGAACTCCGAGCGCAGTAGAGGAGCATGTTCCACTTCCTCTTATATGTACGCATACTATAATCCTTGTGGAAGAATGTGGTGGTAGAAGTCGATAAGGCTTAGTTTGCTGGCACAATAGAGGAATATATTGTAACGTCCCGTTTCGCGCTCAGCCCCTCTCACGCGTTCTGAGTCAAGAGACTAGACTTAGGCTCGGGGTGCATTGGCCGAAGGGTTAGGGTTGAGTGATACTCAACAAAAAATGAGAGAACGGGCCTTAGATAAAATGAACCAAAGGAAATTCGTCGGATATCGTCGAGGATATCCGACGAATTCATCAAGTGTGATGATTATTCATCGAGTATCGCTGGCCGATACTCGACGAACTCGACACCAGAAGTGGAGATACCGTCCAGGTAAAATTCGTCGAAGATCGCTGATGATATCCGACGAATTCCTCGAGTGTGATGATTATTCATTAAGTTTCGCTGGCTGATACTCGACGCACTAAACGCCAGAACTTGAGATGTCAGGCAATTAAAATTTATTGGATATCACCAATGATATCCGACGAATTCGTCGAACATAGTGAAGGAGGATTTGGCCGGAGAAATGTAGGAAATTTGGCTAAGGTGAATTCGTCGAATATCACTAAGGATATTCAAAGAATTCATCGATTATCACTTAGCCGATTCAACGAGATTGGAAAAGAATTCGTCAAGTATACCCCGTTATATTCAACGATTTGTCGAATATGGAAGCTGATGCTAAAGATCACGACAGTGAACCGGTCCACAAGTAATATAAAATGGGCGAGTTTTCCCAAGTATCGATCTCTCAAGTAACACAGTAAGGTGGAGTTAATTTCGAGGAGGACTTGAGATTGAAGTCCTTAGGGTCGGCGTAAACGATGGGGGATTTGATATTTGCGGAAAAAGAAAGTAAAAATCTAACAACTACTCCTATACAATGCCGCTATGCGATGCTTCGCCAGATGGGATGGAAGACTAGTCAGGCCGCTATGCACCAAATCGTTGGGCGGATGGACGAGTAGACTTGCGGATGAGGTGGTTAGAATGGAGGAATGAGGGTCGTGAGCACCTTTTCGCTACGCACACCACTACCAATTGCTAGTGCGGCAAGGGCGGATGGATGGTGGCTGGAATATGGCGCACCTCAAGCAGCTAAAGCGTAAAACAATACAGAATCACATAGATATGAATCTAATAAAGTTTACATCTAAAGTGCAATAACATCAATATAAATTAAGTTTTAACACACATATAAAACAATAAAGGAAGAACAAGTTAAGAGATCGAACAAATACGAAGTCTTGCTTAGGATTCACGGTTGGAATCGTCGGGTTGTCAATCCGTGTCCAAGCTCGGTCCTCAACTGTGTCCGGGGTAGAGAAGGTTTGTCACCACCTTCCAATGGCCCGTATTCTTCGTGTCACGATAGCGGACGAAAGTTGCAAGCTTCCCTTCGCTTGATGGCTATGGCGTTGAAGCTTGAAATGAACCTAAGAAATGATGGAGGAGGCCGAGAGGAAGCTCTGGCTTGGATTTGGCGGTGAAAGCTTGCCCAGAGCACCTCCCTAGGGTGGAAGATGATGAAAAACGGCGGAGAAGGCGGAAAACGGCGGAGAAATGTAGAGCAATCCCAGTGATCCTGAATTAGGGTGAGACCTGCGATATTTATACAAAGTAGAAATGAACAATGCGCACGATCACGGGGGCACGACCAGTGGTCGTGCGCACTATGTCCAGTGATCGTGCGCGCTGACATGGCAGATTAGGAAGAAAAACTGGGATAACGCGCACGAGCAGTGGCGCACGACCACTAGTCGTGCGCACTAAGTTCAATGGTCGTGCGATTACCCCAGACAGGACTCCAGGAAAAGAGGAATTAATGCACAAGATCAGTGGCGCACGACCGGTGGTCGTGCGCACTATGTCCAGTGGTCGTGCGATTACCCCAGACAGATTTTGGAAAACAGGGTACATTGCGCATGATCATCGGTGCACGACCAGTGGTCGTGCGCACTATATCCGATGATCGTACGCAGTATTCCTGCTTCTAAACATCCCCGGATCACGCACACGACCCCTAAACCCAGCACTGATATGTGCAGACATTCCAGACGAGCACAAAACGGAGTACAAACATTAAAAGTACAAAAATACACAACCACGGGCCTAAGTGTGCACTTCCTATGGAAATATAGACAAGATGAAATATGAATGATAAAGAACTAAAAGTGAAGTGCAAATGCATGAAAACTAGCGCAGATGAGTCCGGAAAACCCTATATAAATCGGACTCATCACACCCCCAGACTTAACTGTTTGCGCGTCCCGAGCAAACAAAATCGAAGCAGATAGGGAAAATTACTAGCTAACAAAGAAATTGAAAAACAAAGTACCATGTGAAGTCGCATGCTCGCGTGCGTAAAAATACAATAGAGAAAATTTCTAAGTATGCAGAGTAGTTTATAATTTTCACAATGCGTATCAAAATTTTATTACTACTCAAAAATAGAATCACGGTGAATCAACCGATCACGCATAGGAAGAAAGTAGGCAGGCCACTAAGGTGAGCTTTGGCAAAGATCGGGGCTCAGGATCACCTGCAAAGGAATCCACCAATGTCGGGGACCATACGCTTGCCCTTTCGCATTCTCTCCACGACATTGGTTGGGTTCACACACGAATCAGTAGGACTTTAGGTGAAGAGGTGGGGCTTGGGTTTCGGTGAGGTAAACAAAGATAAACAGAAAGGCTATGCACCTAACCCAAATGAGCTATCAAAGAAAGAATCCATCAGCTAACCAAAATATATGTGGGTACACCACACCCCGAGACTTAACTTTTAACATATGGGTGTGTGCACCGCCTACTCCAAAAATATTCACATCTCAAATAGGATTTTCAATTTTACTTTTACTTTTCACTTTTTCACAATTAACATCATTTTTTTACTTTTCTTTTTCAAATTACTTTTCTTTTAACAATTTCAGCAAATATAAGTTTTGGAGCACATCCACATATTCACATGTAAAAGCGCCACATCAACACCCCAACATGAAAAATGTAAAACTCTAAAGCTCGACTTGGGAGTGCGACTTGGATCGGCTTTGAGGCTTTGGTGAAATAAAGGTGGAGCTGAATCAAAAGAATGGGTAGGCACAACGGGGCTAGCGAGGACAAGATGTTAGGAACGGTACAAAGCTCAACCGGGCCAAAATGATGGCCTACATCACGCACATGCGAGTGAACTAACCAATACCCATGCTTCAAGAATATCTTGGGGCAAGTTCTTAGCCACCGAGAAAGATGATCCTTCCTCCCGACTCGAGCAAAACGAGTCTAGTGATGGCTACACACATTACTATACTACCGTTTTATTCACAGCGGATTCACCAATTTTTGAGTAGAATAAAAAGATCTTTATGCAAATAGAAAAGTATAAAAACATAAGCATACAGAAAAATGAAATCTACTCGAATTTCTACATGAGACGAGAGCAGTTGACTAGAAACACAACAAGGTCAACATTTTACTCTGTCCCACAATCCTAAGCCAGCACCATAATTTTCCCAAATCTAACGAAGAAATGAGTTTAACTCGCGGCGCACGAATAGCTAAGCACGCGCTCAAGTGGGTGCAGTGGTGTGCAGTGCAATGAACTAATTAAAATAAAACTATAAAAGCTTCTAGTATGCACATGAGATGTGCACGTGCAAAAGGTAACAAAACTGGCTCTCCCCCAGACTTAAACTAAACTACACAGCATATGATAGAGAAATTAAAATCATAAAGAACTAAGGGAAGAGGTTACCCAATGCTCAGTCAATGAGCATACCATAAGGTGCATGGAAAACTGAAGCAGGTCCGCCATACGAAGAGTCACAACCTCGCCAACACGAAGTTGTCAAGAATACCTACAGGGGTGAGCTCCGCAAAAACAAAATAAAATATA
This sequence comes from Platanthera guangdongensis, assembly GCA_039583875.1. NCBI lineage: Eukaryota > Viridiplantae > Streptophyta > Magnoliopsida > Asparagales > Orchidaceae > Platanthera > Platanthera guangdongensis. The sequence goes on along the minus strand of JBBWWR010000216.1, from coordinate 277,653 downwards.
CAAATAGAAATGCTAAAACTAAAATAGACATGAAAAATAAAAATGCAGGAAATATATGATAACTACTGGGGTTATTGTCATCCCAACACGACTTATTCAATTCTATACAGTTCTAGCTAATGGTTCTATGAAAAGAAAAATGCACAGGCAACTGTTCCATTATCCGTTGCGGTAACGGGTACTGATACGACGATAGAACAGTTACCCCTCTGCCTAAATAATCATACCTGCTCCTTGTAGGTAGAGGAAATAGTCCTCACTCATCTCACCATAAAATGAATCTTTGTCCAGCAAGGTATCGTCTACTACAGGGAGAAATCAGGAGGAGAAAGCAATCAATGGAGCTTCCTCAACAGAGGAGGAATCAACCTCCTCACGAGAGAGGATGTTATCATCGATGACTCGAGCTGAAAGCTCTAAGTCCTCCTGAAGCTCCTGCGGAGACTCAACCCGCCCAGACTCAGATAAAGAAGGGGGATCAAGAAATAAAGGAGAAGAAGAAATAAAATAATAAGAAATAGGGGGAGTGTTCCTGGTCTCACTCCCAGCAGGATCCCGACATAGATCATCGACGACGTCATATGGGTCATAGAGAGTGGAATCCGCGAGCTCGAGCTCCTCGGTGGTGGTTTGGACCTCCTCATCCATCAAGGAAGTGGAAACTTCCTCAACAAAGAGGATCTCCTCATCAACACACCTCGATGCGTCCACATGTTCCAAGACGTAATACTTTCCATTAATGAAAATAATATCCTCGTCAAACATGGGCACATCCTCAGGCTCCGAATCACAATCTGACAGAACATCATCAACTGACTCACTAAAAATAGGGATAGATAATTCTTGCAAAGAATGCGGAGGAACAACAACATCAGAGAAAATATATGCGGGTTCCTCCGTTGGTGAATCAACAAGAGGGGAAGAGTGCATGGGGAGAGACGGCGCCACAATGTTGTCACACCGATCAGCAGAAAGTCTGATGGGCATATCTGCAGCAGTCCCCCATAGACAAGGTGGTGTTGCGAATATATCATCAAAATCAGAAGGGGTGGCCATTTGAGAGGGTGATAGAGTGAATCGGATACCCGGTTCATCATCCTCCTCCAACTGGCGCTGAAATTCTGCGCAATCTTTCAACATGTGGTCGGTGCCATCTGGACTATGCAAGCACCAGACAAACAGTGTGTAACCTAAATAGGTTTTCCATCTGGAAGGCCAGAATCAGATTGTATATGAATTTTATTGATGAAGATATATACACTTCTATTTTGACTGGTCCGCCTCAAGCTTCAACCTCTTCAAATACAAATGCTGTCTCATCATCTCAATGGACAGCTGCCCAGAAAAAGCTAAAGCTTGCTGATGCCAAAGACATGAACATATTGGCTCAGACTATGTCAAATGACATCTTTCAGAAGGTGGCTAAGTGCACCTCTGCAAAAGCAATCTGGGACTCACTAAACCACATGGTTGCTGGCTCAACAGATGAGAGGAAATATAAAAGATCAAATCTTATCACACACTATGAAAACTTTAGAAAGGATGAAGAAGAAACAGTTGAAGTGATGTACAATAGGCTTAGCTCCATCTTCTGTGAGCTAAGAACCTTGGATAAAGAAATCACATTAACTGAAGTAAATGACAAGATTCTCATGTGCTTCCCAAGCTCATGGGATACCAGGATTTTGCCAATTAAAGAGGCCAGAAACTTGAATGAGATTTCAACTGAATCTCTCCTGGGAAAGCTCAAATCTTATGAGCAGTTAATCAAGAACAGAGAAGCAGTAGAGCAAAGAACTCCTCCTCCAGCAAGAAGAGAACACATCATTGGTTTCAAGGCTGCTGAGAAGATAGTGGATGCATCAACAAATGAATAACTGATGATCCCATTTTGTAAAAGATTTTATAAGATGGCAAAGAAGGACTTCAGAAGGGAGTCATCCAGGAATGACAGCAAGCCAAAATATGACCAAACACCTACTAAAGTTGAAAGGAAAAAAGAGAAGGAATAAAGAAGTAATCATTACTGCAAGCCCTCTTCCAGCAAGCACAAAAGGAAGGACATAGGATTTGTGGCTGAAACATGGAGTGACACAGAAGATGAATCCACATCCTCCAGCTCCAGTGAAGAAGAAGAGGAGGCTAAGGCAAAGGAATTTTGTCTGCTGGCCATCAATGCATCTTGCAGCAGCTATGATAGAGAAACTGAATATGATGGAGAATCAGAGTCTGGTGAAGAATCAGCAGATCAAGTAATCTTTAACCTTGATTTTCTTCAGAAAAATTTAAAACTGACTTCAGCTTATCAGGTAAAAATCTTCAGAAAATCTTCATTCAAAATAATTCGTCGAACGGAGATCGACGAAATCACTACTATTCATCGAACTCAGATCGATGAACTCTAACAAAGATTTTGACTTGAACTATTCAGGAATCTGTGCTCGACAAAATAGATATAATTCGTCGAACAGCGATAGACGAAAATGGCCTACAGAAAACAATTATTATCATTCTGTGAGCAGAGATCGAAGGTCTCATCCATCATCGTCGAACTCAGTTCGACGATCCAACCAGAAATCGTCGATCCCAGATTCTATTAACAAAAATTTTTGTTCTTTTAAAAATTATCGTCAAAGTCAGCATTTTAATACTCCTTTCACTGAGTGGATAATACCTCCTAGGAAATTTCATCAACCTGGATACAAGGATCAACCTAAATGCTCTTTTATTTCTAATTATGATCAAAAAGAACCAGGACCCAAGGTGATCTAGGTCCAGAACTCCTAACATCTCCTTGCAGGAAAAAAATTCAGTCCAGCCAATACACATGATATCAGTGGCTGAATAATTTGAGCAAGGATATGCATATAGGGGGAGATGCTATTAAAGTTATGATCCAAATCAGATTTGGGCAAGGCAAAGTAATTTCATGGTAATTCAAGCAGGAACACTATTTGCTCTCTCTGCCCTCTCTGCTGCCCCCATCTTCATTTAGGGGCCTGGCTCCAGTGCTTACTACAACCAGCTAGGGGGAGATGCCTGTAAATGAAGCTGCAGCATTTCCAGCAGTAGCATAAATTCTAGCAATTACAACAGCAACTTTGTACAACAGATTATAATAATACAGATTTGGGCAAGGATCAACAACAACCGTAACAATAGCAACAGCAACAGCAGACATACATGATCCTGATTTAATTGTATTTTACTTGTATTTTACTTGTATTTATGCACATAGTGTCCTCACCCAAATAGGGGTAGATTGCTGGAACCCTAGTTCTGATTTGGGTAAGGAACACTATAAGGAATATTAGATTGACCCAACATGTATAGTCATGGGTCATAGGATTCTTTCCAGACTTGGTCATTCAGAAGAACTCCAGAATTGTTGAAAGAAATGCAGTTAAAACAAAGTCAGAGAATCAGCTGGACGATCGTCGAACGCAGTTAGACAAACGATAATCTCAGGTCGACGATCCCAAAGACTCAAGCAAGGCTGTGTCGACACCGTCATAGCAACTGTGTCGACACTTTAGAGAGGCTATGTCGACACACAGAGGATTTGAGTCGACACTAGCTTAGTCAACACAAGAAGGATTTGTGTCGACACAATAGAACTCAGGTCGACGATCGACGAACTCGATGAAAGTTCAGGTCGATGATTTCTGTACAATCGGTAACAGTTGACAGAATTTATTGAGGATTAATTACAGTCAACATTCCTAGTGAAAATAGCCGTTCAAACGGACAGTTACAGAAGAATTAAGTGAGGATCAATTTCCAAAGCATCTTTACTCTTGGGAATGTTTCTTCCGTCATCAAGTCTACGGAATTCAAATACAGGGAGGAAGATAGAACAACACACACAGAATACAGAGAACCAAGAAACACACAGAGAGTGGAGATGAATCAATATATAGAATAATAACATACAATCAGATGATCAAATATTCCTGATAGTTCACAGAAGAAAAATTCTCAGGTCGACGATTGTCATGATCAGCTCAACGATCTCAGAGTTAATCTCTGTGCTGAGCTCGACGAACTCAATGATCATGTCGACGAATTATATAAGGAGCTGAGCTTGATGAAATCCAGATGAGCTCGATGAACTCAAAGCTCAGGTCGACGATCGCTGAACTCAAGACAGCCAGACATCTGCTCGACGAACACAGAAGCTAAGCTCCAGTCGACGAACGCAGATCTTAAACAAGATATTCAGCTTGACCAATCTAGATGAGTTCGACGAATGTCGAACTCAGGTCGACGATCGATGAACTCGACGAAAGTTCAGGTCGACGATTTCTGTGCAATCGGTAACAGTTGACAGAATTTATTGAGGATTAATTACAGTCAACATTCTCAGTGAAAATAGACGTTCAAACGGACAGTTACAGAAAAATTAACTGAGGATCAATTTCCAAAGCATCTTTGCTCTCGGGAATGTTTCTTCCATCATCAAGTCTATGGAATTCAAATACAGGGAGGAAGATAGAACAACACACACAGAATACAGAGAACCAAGAAACACACAGAGAGTGGAGATGAATCAATATAGAGAATAATAACATACAGTCAGACTATCAAAAAAAATAGTCTGCATCATACATTCTCTGGGTCCTCTCTCTCAGGATCTGGACACAAAGTAGAAGCCAGAGGAAAGAAGTAGATCAGCTATAAGAAGAAGAAGAAGAACAATCAAACAATATCAAGAGTCTTCTTCTTCCTTATCTCTGCAGGACAGCTTCAAGGACAATAAACAACATATCAGTCAGAAGCTCCTGAAGATTCCTCTGGTCAAGGCTCAAAGTCTGAAGGCCTATCACCCTGTGCAAAGCTTCCAAGCCTGAACCCCTTTCAATCTCAGGGGGAGCTTTGACAACATCTTTGAATCCACATAGTCTTCTCAGTTGTACATTGAGAAAGAGAAGACTTACATCACTCTCTTCCCCCCTCCTGTATAAAGGGTTGTCATCTCCCTTTAAAAGTGATTCCTGGTTCCAAGTCTCCTAATCAAAAGACTTGAGTTGGTTTTTGGGGACCTGATCAAAACTCATTGGTGTCCGGGAACCTGATCAAAAACCTGAGTGGATTCCTACCAGGGTGGTAGAAAAGTGGATGTACCCAGGTTGGGGAACCACTATAATATTCTTGTGTCATCTGGTTGCCCCTTATCTTTTGTTCTTGTCATGCTTGTGACTTTAGGACTTCTGTGTTTAATTTACTTATTTATTTAATCTATTTGTGCACTGCTTGATTATAGCAAAAGCTGTAATAATTTTTATTATTGCACTATACTCTATTCACCCCCCCCCCCCCCCTCTAGAGTATAGTTGATTTAACCCATCACTTTTAGAGTCAATCATCCTATGAGTGAACCTAGCCCAAATCAACTATGGGGTTCCAACAATCTCCCCATATTTGGGTGAGGTTACTCAAAAACAAAAACGATAACAAAAAGCAATACAGTGCTATAGATATCTGATATAAAGTTGAAATAATCAACAGATACAGTATAGCATGTAACTCACAAATAATTCAGTCAAATTAGCAAAACAAAACAACTAATCTATAAGGAGTTCAGATGACTTAGGATTTATCAGAAAGAGGAATAGAAGAGGGCTTAGAAAACATGATCTTTCTGGAGGGATCTTCTGTTTTTTCTTTGTCATCTTCATATCTTGATCTCCTAGAATTTTCTGAGAAGTAGCTCTTGGCACAACTGCTTCAGGATGAAGAGACATATACTCTGATGGATCAAATACTTTCTTGCTGACTTGCAATCTGTTAAGTTCTCTCTCTATATGATGACATAAGAGTGAATTTTGAGGGGTCTTGACCTTCTTTCCTGGCTTTATTCCTTTGAGAGAGCCCAATTAATTCATTAAGCCTTGCCATTCTGAAGTTGTGGTCAAGCTCAGGGTCAAGAGGAGCAGAAGGAGGTCTCTCTGAATTTGTAGCCTGGTCTGACTTAAGAGAAGAAATTCTGAACTGAGTAGATTGGTCCTGGAAATTTGTAGATACTGTATGTTGTAGTTTCTGACTGGAGTATAAAGACATGGGAGGTGGAACTACACTAAACTTTCCTTTTGAGTTTCCTGAAGTAAAAGATCTTTGAGAGGATGAATGCTTATCAGAAGATCCAGCTGGAGGAGGATTTGAAGATCTGTCTTGCCTTTGATAGGTCTGGGTAATAGAAGGAGATCTTTGAGCTGCTGATCCAGAGGCTCCTACTGATCCAGAGGCTCCTGCTGCTGGAGGAGGAGGAGGACCTCTCTTAAACTTCTGAGGTGGAGGAGACTATCTCCTGCTCTTCTTCCTAGCTTTTTGATCATTCTTAGACAAGCACATCCACTTTTCCATGCCAGGGTATCGTGTAATCCCTTTCAATATGTAATAAGGGGTATCATTTGTATTGCCTGGTTTGGGAGCAGCTTTGTGAGCAGCCTTTCTTTTCTTAGATATTTTCTTCTTCTTAGGATCAGAATCAGAATCCTCTGAATCATCATCTTGATCTTCATCAGATGATCCTATATCATAAAGAGCATCAATTTCTCTAATCATTTCTATGGGAATTTCCTTAACAGCTGGAGGAGGGACCACTTTAGCAATGTCTGCTTCAGTTTCCATAGCGATGTCTTGAGCAAGGATGTCATCAAGACTGGGAATGGGACTATCATCCATAACATAGGATGGCACAAGAGGGCTAGATAGTAGATCATCAGGATGTACTGCTGTAGGAACTACCAAACTTGCCTTAAGCTGTCCGAGAACTTTAGAAGTTATAGGAGGAGAGCAGCACACAATATCCAAACAAGATGGCTTGGGCCTTGTAAGACAATTAAGATAACTTGTGCAGAAGGAATTTAATAGATCAAAAATATCCACTGTGGGATTGATGCAACAATCACCAACAGTCACCACTACTGGAAGAGTTACTTCTTCTTAGTCTGTATCAAGAATTATTGCTTCTGAATATCAATATCAGTAGCTTCTGTATGTATAACTATCTGAGTTTCTAAAGGAACATCTAACTGCATTTCTGAAGGAACATCTGCTGCTAAAACTGCTGAGGGGAGCAAGGGAGCTTCTTCATTGGATATCTCCCCCTGCCTGGCTACAGAGGCTTCTGTAGTCAGGCCCCCCGAAGAAGACGCAGAGGATAGAGCAGCAACTCTTTGTGTAAGAGTGTTGATAGAGGCAGTTAGAGGAGCAATAGCTTGAGCTATAAGAATCTCCAAGGAAGGAGAAATGAATTGTAGAAGATCATTAGCTATAATGGAGAAATTTAGGTAAGGGGGTTCAGGTTCAGAGGTTGAGTAAGGAGTTCTATATCCACAGTGTGAGCAAACAGATAATGCAGAAGAGAAGTCTGTGCGAGTGAGCTCAAGAAAAGATGATGATGGAGGGGCAACAGGGGGAAGAGATGTTGAGGGAACATTTGTTGATGGAACAGTTGTTGGTGGATAAATGATGGGAGAAGAAATGTGTTGAGGAGAATCATGAGGATTTTCAGGATGATCTTCATGAGAAGAAGCAAGATTGACTACACGAGGGGATGCAGAAAGATCTGGAGGAGAAAATGCAGGATGATCTGAATGGTCTGATATCAATGTAGGATGATCTTCTGGAGTTGGGGAACTAACTCTGGTATCCTCAGAAGTCCTGGAGGTATTAGGAGGCCTAGGAATGGAGCTCTCCCATTTTCCAAACAAAGAGGAATCCAACCTCTTGCTGGAATTGATGAATTGGGTCTGGGAGACCATCAGTTCAGGGGCTTTTACCTGGAGAAATATCCCCAATATTCTCCCAAAGCATACATCTTTCTTAGAGCATTTCCTTTTAATCAATGAAAAGAACAAGTCAACCCAGTTGACTGACATTCCATTAACCAGAGCAGACATAATGGAAAACTACTGCCTGTTAATATTATCATGGGCAGAGTACTTTCCCAATAGCACTTTCCCGACAACATCAACCAAGAACTTATATTGAGAAGATAAGTTCTTCTGAAGCAACTTTGCTGGCACTCCATCAGGATGACCCATCCTTCCCATCATAGTTCTATATTCTGAACTGTCTTGATCCAAACTATCATCTCCATTTACCACGTCAAGCAATTCAGAAAGAATGACTGGGGTTAGAATAACTTGATTTCCCGCAATAGATTCAATCATGGTTGATTCATCTGGACAGGTAGAAGAGTAAACACATTCTTTTATCTCTATAATTGGTAACTTGATTCTCTTTGTCATAAACGTCCTCAGACCTTGATTTTCACAAAATTGCAGCATATCCATGAAGATCAGATCACAATGGCTGAAGGAGTCGAAATCAATGTCAAACCCTGCGTCAAATTTCATCGCAGATAGGGTAGCCGCCGGAATCGCCATTAGAAACTTGTAGGAGAGAACACGAGATCAAGTGCAGGAGGGGAAGTTGGAAAGCGAGGGATAGGGCACGACGATAAACCCTTAAGTAGGTTTTTCAGAGTGTGAAGAGTCGGGCTCTGTCCTACGATAATTAAAGAAAAACTTCGATCTAAGATTTAAGAGGGTAAATAGATCGTCGATCTCCGTTTGAAGATTTATCTTCTGAAGTATAGGCTTCAAACTCCGTTCGACGATGTTTTCTTCACAGAGCTGTCGTCGATCGCAGGTCGACGATTTAGCTCAAGATTACATCCAAGATCGTCAAACTATGTTCGACGATTTTGGAACAGATCCAAAACCTAGGGTAGAAAAATAAATTGATCTTTCCCATTGATCATACCAAAGCTGATTCAGAAGAATAGGTGCTTCTTTTTCATATAGGGGTTTGGTGAAATGTGTGCTCTTTGAAAATCAGTGGAGACAAAATCAAGATTAATTTTTCTTTTGTCTAATGAAGTGATGTCTTATTTTTTGTATATTTTGTCTTAAAAAGATGCACTGGATTATGTGCTATAGATATAACACTTGTACTGTCACATAAAATGGTGGAATTTATTTATGTTGAGACCAAAATCTAGGAGTTAGTTTTGTATCCACTATATCTGTGAACAACAATTGCCAGTAGCCACATTTTCAAGGTAAAATTCTTCAGGGTTCACCTGGAACCTAGGATAAAGGAAAGTGGCAAACATGATATCTGGTCTGCTTGCTGTTAAATATTATGGGGATCCAACAATGGCCCTATAAAGGAAATAAGATGGCTCACCCATGCTTCTCATCTCAAATTTGGAATGCATTGGATTAGAAAATTACTTGCACAATTTGAGATCAGTAGAACCAAACATATTTTATCATGATGCAATTTTGCAAAACGAGTTCAATCTACCATGCAATTTGAGAACAAAAGGTGGATGAGTTGGAAGAACAGAACCTAGAGGTTGTTCAACATAAACAACTTCTTTAAGTACTTCATTTTAGAATGCACTCTTCACATCCATTTGTTAGACCTTTAACTTCTTGAATGCAGGATAGGACAGCAAAATCCTTATAGCCTCTAGCCGGGCAACTTTCTTGAAACTCACTGTTCCAATCTTGACTTTACCATAACTTTTGGTCTGGCCACAGTCTGAATCACCAAAGATAACCTTTGCTCCCAGCTTGGAGCATCCACTGTCCAGGTACCAATGTTGATTATATCCTAGACAGTTCTTTTCCTGCAAGAAAAGTAGCTAATTGTTTTTGACCCAGGTGACCTTGGGTCCTTGGTGATTTACATAACTGTAACTGGAAATGTAAGAACATCAAGGTTGATTCTTATAACCTTTAGGATGATATCTTCTTGGTGGTGTTATCCATTGATTAAGCAGATTGAAGTTCCTATTAGAATTTTGTTTTCTGCTAATAGAATCTGAGATCGACGATTTCTGGTGAAATTGTCGAATGGAGCTCGACGATGTTGGATGTGATCTTCGATCTCTGCTCGAAGAATGAAAACAATCATTCTCGGGGAACCACAATCGTCGAACACTGTTCGACGAATCATACTGATATCGTCGATCGTAGATCAAAGGATGATTACTACTAGAATTTGCGTTCAGAGATCGTCGACTTGCGTTCGACGACTAGTATTGATCTCGTCGATCTTGGTTCACAGAGTAATAATGACTACTATCTGTGTTCCACGATCGTCGACCTCTGCTCGATGAAAAGTGATGATATCGTCGATCGTCGTTCGACGAGTAATGTTGAGATCGTCGACCTTGGTTCAACGACTTATTTTAAACAAACAATTTCTGAATGTTTTTAGTTTGTTTTGGTAAAAACTCTGTTATTTTTTCTAAGTCTATTATCTTTTCTTTGTCTTTAACTGATTCTAATGAAGCTAATTTTTTGAAGTAATTGTTAATTCTTCTTTGAGTTGAATGTTTTCAGAAGATAAATTAATTACTTTTTCTCTGAGAAGTTTTATCTCCTTTTCAGACAGAATCAAATCATTGCATAAAGTTTTAAAATCTTCTTTAAAATGTTCTGAAGAGAAATCAAGGGAGGAGATAACCTGATCCTCTTCTGATTCTGTTGTTGATTCTTCATCATATTCAGATTCTTCATTATAGATGCAGGAAGATGCATTGATTGCCATCAAGAAGAATTCTCTTGCTCTTATTTCTTCTTCATCCTCAGTTGTACAGGATGAAGCTTCAGAATCACTCCAAGATTCATCTTTAAATATTCTTTCTTTTGCTGATCTAGCATCCAATGCTGTGAGGGAGTCCCAGATTTCCGTTCTGAAGTACATTTCAGCCACTTCTTGAAAAATGTCATCAGACATTGATTGACCAAGGATGTCCATTGCTCTTGCATCAACAATTTTTAGCAATTTTTGGGCATCTGAGGCTGTAGATAGTGTAATGGGACCTGACAAAATAGAGTTGTAAATGGCTTCATCAATAGAATTCATAAACAATTTAATTCTTACCTCACAGATGGCAAACATATTAAGGTTGCACACTAGAGGTCTGATGCTTGCATAATCCATGTTCTGTGATGTAGCTGTGTATAAAATCTAAATGGAAATAAATAAAATAAATGTGTAGATCTAACACAGGATCTATGGTTCAAGGGTTAACTTGTCCAACCAAAGGAACCTTGCTCTTATACCAATTGAAAGTAAGTGTTAGGTCTACAATACTCTAGATGGGGGGGGGGGGTGAATAGAGTATATTTAAAATTTTTTAGGTCCCTATAAAAGTGCTGCTACAGCTTTTGCTATAAACTGAAGAAGTGCAGTAAATAGAAAACTGAAAAACAGATAAGATTAAACTTAATCACAGCCATACAACAAGAATAAATAGAAAAGGGTAGGCAACCAGACGACATAGGAAATTTATAGTGGTTCCCCAAATCTGGGTAGTCCACTCTTCTACCACCCTTGGTAGGAATCCACTCAGGTTTTTGATCAGGTACCTGACACCAATGAGTTTTGATCAGGTCCCCAAAAACTAACTCAAGTCTTTTGGTTAGGAGACTTGCAACCAGGAATCACTTTTGAAGGGAGATGACAACCCTTTATACAGTAGGGGGTGAGATAGTGATTTTTTCTTCTCTTTCTCAATAAACTGAGAAGACTTGTGGATTCAATGATGTTAGCAAATGCTCCCCCTGAAATGGAGAATGGTTCAGGTTTGCAGGAAGCTTTGTTGCAGGGTGATAGGCCTTCACAGTGATGATGTCTCCAGTAAGCTTTTAGACTGATATTGATTAGTTGTCTATTGAAAGCTTGGAGCCGATGAAGAACTCTGATGATGATTATCTAAATGATGCTGCAGAGTTCTTCTTTTTCTTTAGGAAGCCTTTTCTGTCGTTCTATTCCCTTTTTCTGTATGTTCCTCTGCATTCCTTTTTATTCTTTGAAAAGCTTTTCTTTTTAATGATCGTGGATTATTCTCTTTCTATGTCCTCACTTTTTGTTTCACTATTTTGAAGCCCAAAAACATTCCTTTTTCATTCTGCAGGAATTGAGGAGAGAACCAAACGGATACAAAAACTGCAATAAGTGATTTCCTCAACTGTCTTTGGCATGTAATAAAATATAATAACTCTGTGAAGAACTGTAGTTAATGTTGTTATAGAAATGGTCATAATCCTTGAAAACATCAGCATTAACTACCAGAGATTTGATGTCATAAATAGCATTGACAAAATAAGAATGAATTCTTCAAGACAGTTGAGCAATAGGGCAGTTGAACATAGAACAATAATCGCTGAGCTGAGATAGAAGATTGTCGAGCTGAGACAGGTAATCGTCGATCTAAATTCTGAGATCATCGAGCTGAGATCAACTATCTGCGATCTGAGATATTAGAGAACTGAAGAGAAAGCATCGACCCGAGCTAGTAGATCGTCGAGCTCAGTTCAAAGACTAATCTCTGAGATCGTCGATCGGAGATCGACGATCGTCGAGCTGAGTTCGACGAAAGTCAAACTGATTTGAAATCCATACTTAACTTCTGAGTCTTGATCTTTGTAATGAAATCCAATGCTGGTCTTTGTGAAGCCTGTTCTACTAAGACTAACTTAGACCTAGACTTTGACTCTGACTATACAAGTGAGTCAATCATCCTATGAGTGAACCTAGCCCAAATCAACCATGGGGTTCCAACATAGAGGCTCTGGATGGGTCAGATTCCCAATTCGTTGTGGAGGACGGATTAGTTTGGAAAGACGGTCGTCTGTGCGTCCCAAGCCTGGGAAATTTATGGGTGGAATTGTTGTACGAGGCGCATCATACCAAGTACTCAATTCACCCGGGGAGCACGAAGATGTACCGCGATGTTAAGAAATTGTTCTGGTGGCCAGGACTAAAAAAGGATGTGGCGCTCTACGTGGCGAAGTGTCAAACTTGCTCCTTGGTGAAGGAAAAATGCCAAAAGTCGGGAGGGTTCTTGAAATCCTTGCCTATTTCAGAGTGGAAGTTCGACGACATTACTATGGACTTTATGCACGGGTTGCCAAGGTCGCAAAAATGGAACGACGCCACTTGGGTGGTCGTAGATCATCTAACGAAGGTGTCGCATTTCATTCCGCATAGGAAGGATGATCCGGTTGAGAAATTGGCAAAGCTATATGTGGATAATATTGTACGGCTTCATGGTCTGCCCTGCAACATCGTGAGTGACCGAGATGGGCGGTTCACATCCAATGATTGGAGGCTGCTGCAGCAGATGTTGGGAACAAAGCTGAGTTTCAGCACAGCCTTTCATCCGCAAACGGATGGGCAGACAGAGAGGGTCAATAGGACAATGGAAGACATGCTTCTCATGCGTGTCCTGGACTTTGGAAAGCAATGGGAAGATCACCTATACTTGGTGGAATTCGCTTACAACAATAACTACCAGGCGAGCATTCAAATGACGCCCTTCGAGGCCCATTATGGTAGAAAATGTCACACGCTGTTGTCCTGGTTGTAAACGGGTGAATCAAAGTTGTATAAGCGATTAAAGATGGAGGATGCTACTTCTTTGGTGAGAACCATTCAGGAGAGGTTGCTAATCGCTCAAGACTGTCAGGCTAAGTACTATAATACCAAGCACAGGAACGTGGAGTTCGCTATTGGCGATTGAGTGTACTTGAAGATCAAGCCGTTCAAGGGTGTCTCGCGGGTGCGGCGCTTGAAGAAGCTAAGCACGAGGTACCTTGGACCGTTTGATGTTCTGGAGTGGATTGGTGAAGCAGCTTACCGGTTGAAGCTGTCAGTGGAGCTTAGTGGTCTACATGATGTATTCCATATATTGGTGCTACAGAAGGCGGGGCAAGAGCCTACGCAAGTGGTCGCGGTCGATCAAGTGCCGGTTGATAGTGGGTTGATGACAAAGGTCAAGCCCGTATGTATTGAAGACTCGAAAGTCAAGCGGCTACGTAATAAAGAGATCAGGATGGTTAAGGTCCGTTGGGAAAATTGCGGTCGAGAGGAGCTCTCTTGGGAGCGAGAGCAGACTATGCTTGAGGAGTACCCGGAGTTGTTTCATTCAGGTACCATTTAAGTTTTATTTTTCTTTCCTTTATGTAATTTCGAGGACAAAATTATTTTAAGAGGGGGAGAGTTGTAGCGCCCCGAAACTTAAAAAAATGACGGGAGGCGTTTTGGGCCAAATCTGGAATTTGGCAGGAGGCACACAACATGGGACACGGGCGTGTCCCAGGGCGTGTCAGGCTCGAGTCGACAATTTGGCCGTGAGATCGACGAATTTTTGGAGTCGACGATCGTCGAGCAGCAAACACGACCTGAGACACAGGCGTGTCTCAGGGCATGTCGAGCTCGTGTCGACGATCTGCCAGGGAAGTCGACGATTTCTGCCCGACGAAATGTCGAGACACGGAACACAGCCTAGGACATGGGCGTGTCCAAGGCCGTGTCGGGTAGTCGATGAACTTCGCTCGACGAAGTGTCGAGACAGTGAACATGGCCTGGAGCCCAAGCTTGTTTGTGTTTGACACAGGCGTGTCAAATAGGACATGGGCATGTCCAAGACCCGTGTGAGTCTCGGGTAGTTTTCGAGGCTGTGTCAATGGGGGGCACACGGCAAACCACACGGCCGTGTCAGTTGGAACACGGGCATGTCAGGTTAAACATGGGCGTGTCGGGACCCGTGTAATTTTCGTAACGCGTTGATTTTGATGGCGAATGAGGGACACGACCCTGGACACGGGCGTGTCGCAGGCCGTGTTCGGCCTAGGTTTTACTTTTTAGCTACGAATCGTAGTCATTCGTTTCCTTATTTTGGGATCCGACGGTTGGGGGTTGTTCCTACTAGGATATACCCGGGATTGGGCCTTTGAGACCCTCATTTCACTTGAGTGGTTCTCTTTCTAAGTCAAGAGAGAGGGGAGAGCACAGGAGGAAGAAGAATCCTAGATCCGGTCACCGGCGGAGCTTTGGAGCTCCAAATCGCGAACCGACTTCAGATCTACGGAGGCAAGGAGAGTGCGGTGCTTTTCATCTGCTTACATTTCCATGGCACCAAGGAAGAATGCTAGGGTAACGATTCTCTACTTGAGCATGTGAAGCTCTACTTCTTTTGCATAGGGAAGCCCGCTCTCACGAGTTTGCGGTGAGTTTGAGGCGTTCCTTCAGGTAGACATGAATAGTCTCCATTGTGTACATGTAGAGTCCGTAATCGAGAACGTATATAGGCATGATGTGTGAAGCCTACCCGTACAAGTTGGTCTGGATCGGTGATATTGCATTGCATAAACTGCCGGAGAAGACTCCGTACGAATGTGTGTTTTTCAGGTTTTCTACGTGGTAGATTGCAACAGGGAGCCTTGGGAATTAACCCCAAGGTGCACCCGGAAAACTAGGCAGATGTGTGATTCTGCCAACTTGGTGTCCTGGGAGCCAACTTGAACATAACCGGGTTATGTGAAGTGTGTAACAAAAACGGGACTCGGAGAAGTTTGACCGCATATATGGCTTAAATTGTCGTTGCGATGTGAGCACGGGTTAGGTGGAACCGTACCCGTTCTATGTCGTTCGGTGTGAGCCATTGGCATAGATCAGGGTCTTCGGCGGTGTATGGCTTAAATTGACGTGACCCATGCCGTGAAGACAAAATGCTCATAGTTTGGCCATCAAAGTGGCGGTGTTGAGACCGGGGTGTCTATGGCTAAAATTGACGTGACATTGACCGGTTCACCGAAAATGTGCCCTGCGTGCACGGGGCGTGTGGTCGTGCATGCCAATGCCTGTGATACAATGTATATATATATACTGCTTGGTTATGCTAATAAACTGTAGAGAAGGAGCATCGCAACTCCGAATTGGGGGCGGGATCGTTATAATTTGGTCAGCATTGCTGACCGTTGCTTTGGTTTGCCACCGTTGCGGTGGATTATGCTTGGAGGTGCTGTGGAGCCGAGCAGTAAATAGCAGGCTAAAGCCCAAGTTGGTGAGCCGGCCCTTGAAGGCCTAATTTTGAGTGTTTTCTTTTATTCATGTATGGCCGGCCTGCGTGCCGAGGTTTGAAAACATGTAATTTGAGGAAAACAATTGTAAGGCCTGAAGGCCTGTACTTATGTATTTATACTTCATTCCTTTTGGAGTATGAGTGGACATTCATGCTAGTGCTGGGTTCGTTATTAATGCTACAATTTTAATTTCTTCCCCTATAATGCTCTATGTAGGACGTTGGATTGGTTGGATGGTTTCCATTGAGTAACCACCCGATCTGTCTGTGGTATATGGCGTCGGGCCCCGGCCGGAACTACTGCTATATGCTATGCGACGGATAGGTGGTATTACAAGTCCTCTCCCACCTGACAAAAAGGGCACAGGTGAGCCTCTTAGAGGCATTGCTGAATATGGTTTGGGAGATCAGGGATTCAGCAGCCTTTTCCTTCAGGAAGATCCCTAAGATCCTTCCAAAACAAACCTCTTTCTTAATATTCTTTTTCTTAATCAGATCAAACATGTTCTGAGCCCAGTTGACTTTCTTCTTGTTAACCACAACACACATAACCAGGAATTGGTGCCTAGTTATGTAGTCAAGTGCAGTGTGCTTCCCTAGCAACACTTTTCCCACTATGTCTGCTAGAAATTTGAACTTAGCAGACAAGTGTTTCTTCAGCAACTTATTGGGGGTTTGTCCAGAGTAACCCATCAAACTTAACATCTTATCATACCATTCAGTAT
This sequence comes from Platanthera guangdongensis, assembly GCA_039583875.1. NCBI lineage: Eukaryota > Viridiplantae > Streptophyta > Magnoliopsida > Asparagales > Orchidaceae > Platanthera > Platanthera guangdongensis. The sequence goes on along the minus strand of JBBWWR010000216.1, from coordinate 261,033 downwards.
CCAATTCTAACTCTTCTTTCCCAGTACTTAATCCAAAAATTTCTATTAAAATGGTGGGGGTGAGGGAAATAGTATTACTCGCGATAGTTCCAGTCATGGTGTTGTCATCTGTTGTAGAAGAAGTATACACCCGCTCTCTGATTTCAGTGGCAGATATCTTTATCCTAGTGGACAACAGATTCTTCAAGTTCTGTTCTTCAAGCAGTTGTAGTATTTCTAGGAAGATTGGGTCTGAATGCTGGAAGGAATTTAAATTGACATCAAACCCGGTGTAGAATTTCATTACCGCAAGAGTGCCTGCTGGAATTTCCATTAGAGCACCTGCAAGAGAAAAATGAAGATCAAGTGCAAAGGAACTGAAAGCGTAGGATGGAGGTCGAAGAAAATCTAGATATAAGGTTTTCCAGAATATGAATCGACAAACTCCGTTCCACAAAAAATAAAATAATTCTTCGATCTAAGGTCGACGAAATAGTTTGCAGTTAAAGATTTCGTCGAGATCAGTCTGAAGATTTGAAGACATTTCGTCGAGCTCTGTTCGACGAAAGTTTTCTAAAGTAGATTCGTCATTATCCGGTCGATGAACATAACTTTACACACAGAGAGTTCGTCAAACATCGTTCGACGAATATCTCAATAACTTTCCCCAGTTCGTCAAGCTCCATTCGACGAACTTTTGTATATTCGTCGAGTGCAGACAGAACATAAACTAAAGCTTCTTCATTGATCATTCCAAGCTGATTTATAAAGAACAAGTGATTTCTTTCATCCAAGGGTTTGTTGAAAATATCAGCTCTTTGTAAATAAGTGTAGATATAGACAAGTTAAATTTAGTTTTTTTCTACACACTCTCTAATGAAATGATACCTAATATCTATATGCTTAGTCCTACTGTGATGGACTGTATTCTATGCTATGTCTATAGCACTTGTGTTATCACATAAGAGAGTTGAATTATTTAAGTTGAAACCATAGTCTAGGAGTTGGTTTTGAATCCACAATATCTGGGAGAAACAACTGCCAGCAACTATGTATTCTGCTTCAGCAGTTGATGTGGACACAGATGACTGCTTCGTACAGAACCAAGAGACTAATCTCTTGCCAAGAAACTGGCAAGTTCTTGAAGTACTTTTTCTATCAACCATGCATCCAGTAAAGTCAGCATCTGAGTATCCAGTTAACTCAAATTCTGACTCAGTAGGATACCATAGGCCTAGACTGGGACAACTCTTTATATATTTCAAAATTCTTTTTAGAAAAATTAGGTGAGATTCTTTAGGGTTCACTTGGAACCTAGCACAAAGGCATATGGCAAACATGATATCAGGTCTACTAGCTATAAGATATAATAGGGACCCAACAATACCCCTATATAACTTCTGGTCAACAGGTTTCCCATGTGGATCAGAATCTATTACAGCATTAGTAGCCATATGTGTTTTTTTTGCTGAGGCATCAACCATCCCAAACTTCTTAAGAAGCTCTTTAGCGTACTTAGCTTGATAGATGAAGATGCCATCAGGTAGCTGCTTCACTTGGAGACCAAGGATGTAGGAGAGCTCACCCATGCTACTCATCTCAAACTTAGAATGCAGGAGGTCAGAAAACCTCTTGCATAGTTTAGAGTTTGTAGATCCAAATATGATGTCATCCACATAGATTTGTACTAACAAGATTTTATCCTTATGATATCTAGTGAATAGTGTTTTATCTACTATGCCTCTAGTGAAATCATGCTCTAACAGAAAGCTTGCTAAGGTCTCATACCAAGCTCTTGGAGCTTGCTTTAGACCATAGAGGTCTTAATGCAATTTAAATACATGATAAAGATGTGTTGGAGAGATGAAACCTGGAGGTTGTTCAACATAGACATCTTCTTTTAGTACTCCATTCAGAAAAGCACTCTTTATATCCATCTGATACACCTTGAACTTCTTGTAGGCAGCATAGACAAGAAAGATTCTGATTGCCTCTAACCTTGCAACTGGTGCAAAGGTCTGATCATATTCTATGCCTTCTTCCTGCCTATAGCCTTGAGCAACAAGCCTAGCCTTGTTCCTCACAATTACACCTTGGACATCTAGTTTGTTTCTATATACCCATTTGGTTCCAATGACTGGGTAGTCTTTGGGCCTTGGAACCAAATCCCAAACTCTACATCTCTCAAATTGGTTGAGTTCCTCTTGCATTGGAATGATCCAGCAGGGATCTTGCTCAGCATCTGTTATGGATTGAGGTTCAACTTGAGAGAGAAAACAGGCATGCATCATGTCTTGGTTGTTAAAATTTGTGAAGTGGAAGTGGGTGATGGACAGGTCGGGCGGTCTACGCGGCCTGAGAGGACTGTGGGTTGCGGCATGGGTGTTGGATGTCTTGTTGGCTTGGCTGTTGAGGGCGGACTTTGCGACCTGAGCGGTCTGAGTCCACGGCCTAGGCAGACTGCTGGTGTGGCAAGGTAACCTTGGCTGTCTTGGTGTCTTGGTTGTTGAAGAGCAACCTGTGCGGCCTAACCGGCCTGATATGCGGCCTGAGTGGTCTGTTGTGCGGTTTAGTTGGCCTATGGCCAGATAAGTCGGGCTTCTGGCGATGCGGACTGAGCGGACTTCAGTTTGCGGGCTGTAGGCAGTGCCTTGTTCAGCGGCCTTGTACTGCAAGATTGTGTTAACTGGAGGGTTGAGTGCCTTATCCGCGGGTTGCTTGCGTACTGGCGTGTCCGCGGTGCCCGATGTGGCGGAGTGGCCTTAGAGTTTGGTTGTGGACCTTGCCGAGCTCTGGTGATACAACAGGTGTTAACTATTGTGGAGGACTGTACGGACTGGTGTCGGAGTCTGGCAGTTGGCCGTTTGTTTGGGCAGCTGTGCGAGTAGTTTTGGTGATCTACTTACCTTGGTGAAATTGGCGAGCTGCTTACCTTGGTGGAATTGGCGAGATGCTTACCTTGGTGGAATAGGCAATCTGCTTTGGGTATTGGCGGACTGGGCTTTGTCCGTCGAGCTCGCGCTAGGCCTTTGTTGATTTACTGGACTTGGTCACATTCTGTGACAAGTCCAGTGTGTCCGCAGTATCCGCCAAGTCCGCTGTTGATCGGGCGGACTGCCTTTGGTCGTGGACTTGTGGAAGATGGAGGCTTTCGTCTTGTACTATGTGGACTACCTCTTTCCTGTGTGTACTGTTGCTGAAGGAGTTGAGGCTGTCCAGGTATGATGATGTGTGCAGATTGTGCGGACTGTACCTTTTCTGCATAGTATGGGCGGTCTGATTCCAGGCCGCCTGGAAGTGAACATCGGTACCTTGCTTCTGGCAGTTTCTTGGAATACGGCTAAGTCTTTGCGGACTCAGCGGACGGATGTTTTGCTAGTGCGCGGACTGGGGTGGTGATTCTATGCACTAGGGTGGTGACCACACTCCTCACCTCGCTTATAAATAGAACCCCCCGACACTTCTACAGTGATAGAGTGAACTGTAAGTTGGGCTTGGGCAAGTGTTGCGGTCTGTGGTTTTCTGTCCGCGCTGGTTGAGTAGTGCTGACGGTGTGCAGTGTACAGGTCGCGCGGCTAGCTTCAAGGTGCTAGGAGGTGAGCATTGAAGTGTGCGGCCTCTGCGATCTCAGCTGGTCGCTTTGGCAGCTTGTCAGTTTTCTGCTTCAGCTTGTTCAAGTTCCAATAACCTGTCCGCCGGTCTCAGGCGGGTAGGCAGTCTGTTCCTCAGTTCTTTAGCAGACAGCGAATAACGGTGTGTCTGCTTGACCTCGTGGTCTCGGCGGACTCCGTGTGCTATTCAGCTTGTAGCGGTTGCAGCTCGGGCGGCTTCGGCAATCTTGGCGGACTAGGCGGTCTCGGCGGTCTCCAGTGCAGTCCTCCCGACTTGTTTTGAGCTTTCTGTTTGTAGCTTTTGTACTAGCGAAATCATGTCTCGCTACGTATACCTCGCCTTGTAAAGAAGTTAATGAAAATAAGATCTGCTTGTTCTTCCATTTGCATGTGGTGTTAAGCTTGCTCTTTGGGCTTCTGCAAGATCAAAGTGTTAACTGGATAGTTCTGAGAATATTCATTTGGCTTTAGGCTATCTTGCTAACCACTTTGAGAAAATTCAACATGGTATCAGAGCCAGGTTCAGTTGCTTGAGCGGTGTTCAACCAGTGTTGTTGCTCTGTGCCTTGAGTGGTGATCAACCTGTGTTGTTGCTCTGTGCTTGCTGGACAGACGCTTAACCAACAGTTGTTGCGATGGAAGTCAGCTATTCAAGAGGTCTTGGTATTGAACTATTAACACCGACTAACTTTAAGAAGTGGAAGTCGTGCATGAAGAGTTACCTTCTGGGTGAGGAGCTATAGGAGGTCTTCGGTGGTGACGACAGACAGGAAGTGACTGCTTTATTTTGTACTGCTGAGCAGGTAAGGCACTGGAGAAAAACAAATGCCAAGGCGGAGTTTGTTCTCAAGAGGGCCGAGTCAATAGAACTGTTTGATCACATCATTGGATGTGAGTCTGCTGCTGATATTTGGACAACCATTGATGAGTTGTTCAATAGGAATAATGTGGCTAAACTTCAGTTTCTGGAGAATGTGAAAGAAATAGTGCCTAACCACCTAGAGGGGGGGTGAATAGATGTAATTTTTCTTTTACTTTAAAGGCAGACAATCTGTTCTATAATCTAAGCAGCAATTGCAAATTCTACAGCTATCAGCACAGCAATCACAGAAACAATCATTCACAGAGTGCACATAGTATTTATAGTGGTTTCCTAAGGTCTGGGTACATCCACTTTCCCCCTTCGCCTATCTAGCAGTGTACTAGATTCAGCCAAACTTCTGCACTTCTCCTCAGATCCTCAGATCTTACAGCTCAGAACCCCAAACAGGTTCCTACAACTCAGAGTGACCCCACTCCTACAACTCAGGCAAACTGCCCTACCTAAGCCTTCACCAAGGCCTACACTCAGAGAACACTGTCTCCTACAACTCAGGAACAAAGCCCTACCACTCAGTCTTCAACAAGACCTACACTCAGAGAATAGATTCTCCTACACTCAGGCTCAAAAGCCCTACCTCAGCCTTTATAAATTTAGGCTTACAACTCAGATCCCTTAGGATCCTACAAAAAGATAATAAAGAGTTCTAGGTTACCACTCTGTTTGAGAGAATGAAGAGGGCAACCTTCTTGATCTGTTCTTGATAGAACTAATTTCTGAGATCAACTTTGTCTTTGCTTTCTTCAAGGATTCTTGAGTCTGAACTCACTAAAAGTTGATCTTCTTGAAGTAGTCCGGCTAAAAACTTCCTTCTTAAGATGAAGAATTAAATCTGGAACCTTCTTTGCAGTCTGGTTCAGAACCTGCTTCTTAAGAGATTTGATTAAACAAGTATCTTTCTTGATTTCAATTACTGGAGTTCTCTCTCTCCAAGTAAATCTGAAGTTACTTCAAAATACTGATTTACAGTTTTCTCTGGATCTGTATTCTACAATGATTGGTCGTCTTCTCTTTTTCTTGTTGAAGGAGAAAGCCTTTATATAGTCTTCCTCCATGGTAACCGACTGATCCGATTTCTAAAAAACTTCTGACAGCTTTGACAGTTGTGGTAGACTGGTTGAAATGGCAGCTGTCAAGTCATCCAGTCACTTCTTGAAAATACTGTCTCTGTCTGAAAGTGTAGAGACTGTTCTTCATTATGTGTCGACATAAATAGACTAAGTGTCGACACAAGTGGACTAAGTGTCGATACTAGCCTTGGTGGTGTCGACACAACTTCTTTTGTTGTTGTAACAGCTTCTCGACACTGCTTCTTCAGAATGTATCGACACTGATTCTGTGTGTCAACACAAGCCTTCTGTTGAATGTGTCGACACATCTCTTTTGTGTCGACACAACTTCTTTTATTGTTGATACTTACTGAGTGTCGACACATCTACTTTGTGTCGACACAAGTACTTCTTTACTTTAACTTTGTTGAAGCTTTGCTGTATGTCGACACAAGTCCTGTGTGTCGACACAGTTGATGTTGACAGATACTTCTGTGTGTCGACACTGCCTCTTGGTGTCGACATATTTGATGTCGACTAAGCTTCTCTGGGTGTCGACACAGCCTCTAAGTGTTGACACAATTTATGTTGACAATTCTTCACAGTGTGTCGACACTGCCTGTATGTGTCGACACATTTCTTCTGGTGTCGACTCTGACTTTCCTGGTGTCGACACAATTTACTCCAAGTGTAGACACAGCTTTTCTCCAGTGTCGACACAAGCCTTCATAAGTGTCAACACTGCTTCTCTAGGTGTCCACACATGGACTTAGAAATTTTATGTATTTCCTGCAATTACTTAACCTGCACATATAAACTCAAAACACATCAAATACACCTTGATGTATATCATTGAGTAGGGTGAGGCTTCTTCAAATCTGTTACACATTTTCCAATGTACCCAACAATCTCCACCTATTTGGAGAAGTCATAACCCTTAGTCAATGATATACACCATACATAACAAATACACAATATGATGTATAACAGCATTATATGACAGGGTAATTACTGAAACAAAACATATAAAATATTTTATCACAAAATTATAATGCTAACACAATGAGCATTCATAAAAGATTTATTTCAACGATCAAAAGTTTCTTTAATAAAAAGTTTACATGAATTTCAACACAAATGATTACAAAGTTGTGTCGACACCACCAAGGCTAGTGTCGACACTTAGTCCACTTGTGTCGACACTTAGTCTTTATCTTTTCCTGATTAGTAGCTAGGTAAACTACAGCATTTCCACCCTTGTGGAAGCAATTAGTCATGTCTTTCTTATGTTGATTCACTTCAAATATTATTGACTTTATATCTATTGCCAAAGAGAATTGAAGATCTTTGTGAGTTTCATCTATATACTTCTCCATTGCTTCTCTTTGTTCATCCAACTTCACTTGCATGGATACTATCAAAGAACTATAATCAATCGTTGGAGCAGGCCGTGGAGCCATAGTTTGCAGTGCTTTCTTGTAGCTCTGGCTTCTTCTTTTGAAGAACATGAGCTTCCTTTTCTTTGCTTGAACCTCAGCAGCATCTTCAGATTCTGAGGTACTAGCTATGTCAACTCTATCTTTAGGAGTAGGAGGTAATTCTTTCTCAGTCCTTGGCAGTTCCTCATCATTCCTTGCAGTCTCCACCTGAGATCTTACATACTCCCCCTCAAGATCTACCTTCTCCCCCTCAAATACTGCTTTCTCCCCCACAAAAGCTGCCTGCTCCCCCTCAATATCAGTCTGTACCAAATCAGGGAACAGCTCTTCTAGAGTAAACTCCTGTTGAGTAGGGACTGGAGATTTTCTTATCTCAGGAACATTATCAGCAACTGATGTGTCTTCCATGATAACATCTTGTGGTTGACTATGTAATTGAGTTTGCTGATCAACATCAATTAAAGACTCAGTTAATACTTCATTCTCAATATGGAAAATTGATTGATTAACTTCATGGATTACCTCAAGGATTGTTTGAGTTGCCATTTCACTGTCTAAGTGAGTAGGCTCTTCGAAATGTTGAGGCTCCCCATAGAGTGGATCCAGGTGGATGGGGCTAGCAGATGGTTGCTCCCTCTGCCTCTGTGCATCTTCATTTCTTGCTGGTGACTGTCCAGCATTTCCAGCCTCTCCATTATCAGAACTAAAAACTACTTGCTCTTCTGAGCTACTGGATGATTCAGGAGCCATTATGGCTTTCTTCTTCTTCTTCTGTGGAGGTGTTTCCATCTCTAGAGTAGGCATGTCCTTAGTTAACACCCTATCCCATCTTGAGATAATTCTGACATCCATCCTCCTCATATGGTTAATTTTAGAACCAGCAGCTTGGTTCATGACTTTTGGAATTGTTCCAGCTAAGTATAGACTCATAATTCTACCCAGATTGGGCTTCTGCATACTTTCCTTAACCTTTTCAAACATCACTGCTGAGCAATCAGTTTTTAGCTTAAAGATGATTCTTGTCATTAAGCTGAACATATGAGCTGATATCCTATCATGCCCACCTGGCTTGCTAAGAATCACTTTTCCTACCACTTCAGACAAGAACTTGCTTTGCATGTTCATGCCTTTCTTGTTAAAAATGGAGCCAATCTTCATGGTTGAATCTAATCCACACCATTGCAGTTCCTCCCTTATCTTAGATGCAGGTACATCTTCCTCTTCTTTAGTTCTTGGTAGATGTAGAACTTTTCTTAGACTCTTCTAGGTGAGTTTTACTTTTTCTCCATGAACTGCAGACTTGATCTTGAGTCCAGTTGAATCCAACATAGCTGCACCAAAGAATTCGAGTACTTCCTTCTTCCAAATCTTGGTTGGCTCAGAAACTAGAACTTCCAACCCATTCTCTGCAATTAGGGTTACAACCTCCTGAATTTCTGGTTCCGCATGGTCAAATTCATTGCGAACTGTCTCATATCCATCATTGACGTTCTCCTCGAGCTTTGGCGCCATTAGGGTTTAGAGAAATCTTGAATTTAGATGAGAGAGATGTCGACACAAAGTTTTGGTCTCCAACTATTGAGAGCGTGTCGACAAACAATGGTGAAGACCTATTTATACCTTTCTAAAAATGAAGGTGAAAGGGCGCATCATAATCCTCTTAATGTGTCGACTATTGAAAAGTGTCGACACAGACTACTTAAGTCTCGACAACAGTGTTGACTTATATGTGTCGACACCAATTATGATGTGTCGACACTTATACATCTGCGTTCGACGATTAGTCGATACTTCACTCGACGAAATCAATGTTAAATCTAAGTGTAGACACCACCCTGGAGGTGTCGACACCTACTCTGCATGTGTCGACACTATTTCTCTGAAGTTTCGACACAGACTTTCTAGATGTGTCGACACCATTTCTATGAAATGTCGACACCACTTCTATGTGTCGACACACACAACTCCTTATGTCGACACTATTTTACTTGGCCAATTTTTACCAAACTATTCTAAGTTCAACATTCCTAATTCAATTTTAAACTTATTGAATTTAGTTTCATCAAGGGGCTTAGTAACCATATCAGCAATCTGATTATCTGTTTTAACATATTCTAGGGAAATGTTCTCTTTTTCTATATGTTCTCTAAGAAAATGGTATCTAATTTCTATGTGCTTAGTCCTACTATGTGAGACAAGATTATTTGCAATAGAAATAGCACTTGTAGAATCACAAAGCAAAGGTGTTCTACTTACTTGCATACCATAGTCTTCGAGCTGATGCTGAATCCATAATAGTTGTGCACAACAACTTCCTGCAGCAACATATTATGACTCAGCTGTGGAGATTACCACACTGGTCTGCTTCTTACTGCTCCAAGAAACTAGTCTTCCACCTAGAAATTGACAGGTTCCTGTACTACTTTTTCTATCTTCCTTGCAACCTGTAAAATCTGCATCTGAATACCAGTCAGTAGAAAATCTCCATTCCTAGGGTACCAAAGGCCTAGATTAGGGGTGCCCTTAAGATATCTCAAAATTCTTTTGATTGCAGTCAGATGAGATTCTTTAGGGCATGCTTGGTACCTAGCACAGACACATGTATCATACATGATATCTGGTCTACTAGCAGTCAGATATAGTAGCGAGCCAACTATCCCTCTATACAAAGTTTCATCTACAGGTTTCCCTGCATCAACTTTGCTAAGAGACACACTTGACCCCATAGGAGTTCTCATGGTAGTAGATGATTCCATACCATACTTCTTTATTAACTCAAGGGTGAACTTAGACTGAGTTATGGACAAGCCATCTTCAGTCTGTCTTACTTGGAGACCCAAGAAGAACTTAAGTTCCCCCATACTGCTCCTTTCAAATTTTCCTTGCATAAGTTTTGCAAACTTTCTGCAAAGATTACTTTCAGTAGACCCAAATATTATGTCATCAACATATATTTGGACTAGGATTATCTTACCTTTAGATTCCCTAAGGAATAGACTCTTGTCTATTTTCCCCCTTGAGAATTTGTTCCCAATGAGGAAACTAGACAGGGTTTCATACCAAGCCCTTGGGGCTTGTTTCAACCCATACAATGCTTTCCTAAGTCTATAAACATAATCAGGTTTGAGAGGATCAACAAAACCTGAGGGCTACTCTACATAGACTTCTTCCTTTAGATTTCCATTCAGGAAAGCTGACTTTACATCCATTTGAAATACCTTGAAACCTTGATAGGTTGAATAAGCAAGGAACATCTTGATTGCTTACAGTCTTGCTACTGGGGCAAAGGTTTCATCAAAATCAATACTTTCTTCCTGTCTATATCCTTTTACAATAAGTCTTGTTTTATTTTTTACAATGACTCCATTCTCATCCAACTTGTTCCTGAAGATCCACTTTGTTCCAATGATGTTGTGGTCTTTTGGTTTAGGAACAAGCTTCCAGACCTTGCATCTTCTGAACTGATTCAGCTCCTCTTGCATTGCATCAATCCAATGTGGGTCTAGAACTGCTTCTTCAAATTTCTTTGGTTCCACATGTGATAGAAAGCTGGAGCAAAGAACTATGCTCAGATTTCTGCTTATTGTTTGCACTCCTTGTCTTGGATCACCAATTATCTGATTTGCTAGATGATCCTTTAAGTGTCTATTAGCTGGAGGTAGTCTATCTTCAGGTTGTACACCTCCAGCATCTTCATTTAGCTGCACCTCTTGGTCTTCTTCAACATCTAGAGTCTTGTGCTCCCCCTGGACAGCAGCCACCATTTTACACTTGCTGTGTTGCAGTAGAACCTTCGGTAATGGTAAGCTTGTCCATCTTCTCATTTATACCTGTAGAGCTGCATACACTACTTGGCAACTCATTGTTAATTAGTCTTGTTTCATCAAAGACTATATGTATAGACTCTTCTACAACTTGAGTAATCAAGTTGTAGACCCTATAAGCCTTACTATTGTTGCTATACCCAACAAAGATCCCCTCTTGGGATTTGGTAGCAAACTTGGTTAGATAAGACTTGCCATTGTTAAGTATATATCACTTGCAACCAAAGATCCTGAAATAAGATAAATTAGGTTTTCTGCCCTTCACAATCTCATAGGGAGTCTTTTTATGGTACTTGGTAATAGTAGCTCTATTGATCACATGACATGCAGTGTTTACTGCCTCAGCCAAGAAATATTCTGGGAGAGAAGTGTCACACAATAGAGTTCTACCAGTCTCTATCAATGTTCTATTTTTCCTTTCAGTAATACAATTTTGCTGTGGTGTTCTTGGTGAGGAAAATTCCTGAAAAATCCCAAATTCTTCACATAGTCTTGTCATACTTTCAGACTGAAATTCAGTACCCAGGTCACTTCTGATTTTGACCACTGTATTGTCCAACTCATTCTGAATTTCTTTAACAAAACTATATAAGACACTTGGGGTTTCAGATTTTTGCCTTAGAAAGAACACCCAGGAATATCTAGAATAGTCATCTACTACCACAAATGTGTAGACCTTCCTACCTAGACTGTGAACTGGCATAGGACCAAATAGATCCATATGCAAGAGGTATAGACACCTCATTGAATCCTGGTTTTCAAGGCTATGAAAGGTGGACTTGGTCTGCTTGCCTTTTTGACAAGCTGAGCATATCCAATCCATTATACACTTAACTTGAGGAGCATTCCTCACTAACTCTTTGCTAAAGAGTTGGACAATAGTCTTGTAGTTAAGATGGGCCAGCCTCTTGTGCCATTTAACATAATGTGAGACTCTCTCATCAGCAACAAGACAAATAGGAGAAACATTGTTCTCACACACAAAGTCAAGACAATAAACATTTCTCTTCCTATATCCTGTCAAAATGATCTTTAGATCACTTGACCTTTTGATATGACATCCATTCTTAATAAATGAAATGTCATATCCTAAGTCACTCAGCTGACTTATGCTTATAAGGTTGTGTTTCAACCCTTTCACATAAGCCACTTGAGTGATAGTAATATGATTACTAGAAATGTTACCAAAGCCTTTGATGATTCCTTTTTCTGAACCACCAAAGGTTAATTTAGGGCCATCCTTGATAGGTGTGTAGTCCTTCAGCAACCCCCTTATTCAAGTCATGTACCTGGAACATCCACTGTGCAAGTACCATATTGGGGCATGACAGCTTGGACTCACCTGCAACCCAGATTACATAACCTTAGAACCAAAATAACTTTTGGGTCCTTGGTGCAAGTTAGCCTGTACTTTAACAAATCTACCTGTAGCTCTTCTAGCAGGCAGATTGTTACTCTCCTTGACACTAGAATTGTGCCAACAATCTAAGGAAAAGTGGCTTACCTTGCCACAACACCAGCACTCAAACCTGATGTACCTTTGTTTAGGTACTACCCTGGCTGAATTATCTACAACAGGCTTCTTGTTTTGTGCTGGGGGTTTGCCTTTAGATTTCGATCTAGCAGTCCAGGCAGGTTTTTTAAACCCTAATCCAGCCTTACCCTTTTGAGGTACAAACTCATCTATCAAGGGTAAAACAGATTTAGGTTTAGAAAAGCTAGCAACAATCTCTCTCTCCTTCTGAAGTCTAACCTCCAGATTTCTAATCTGATTATTCTTAAATGTGATTGTACCCATTTGAATAATAGTTATGTTTTTCAATCTGGCAATCTCATTCAATTTTTGATCCAGCAATTTTTCTGAATCAGATGCAGCCAATTTAAGACTAGCAATCTCCTTTGCCTAAGTTTTGGCCAAAGTTTTGCTTTTCTTCAAGGCATGCAACAAGTCTCTATATTCATCAGTTAACTGATAAATATCTCCTTCAGATTCAGACCCACCCACATCACTTGATGCAGATGTATCTCACTCTGACTCAGTACTATAAATTGAACTAGAAGAATAACTTTGTACCTTACTTGGTCCAGGCTTATCCTGGCTCTTGTCTCCTTCATATAGAGCCATCAGTCCCTTGCACTGATGGTCTTCATGCTCATAAATTGAGTTCATTAGCTGCATGAACTCATCTTCTTCCTCTTCAGCAAATAATCCAATGTAGGCTTCAGCTTCTGATTCTGTTTCTGAAGATGACTGATCTGTCAGACTCTTGTTTTTCTTAGCAACAAAAGACTTTTCCTTTTTGCTCATAAACTGAGTATTCTTTTGGTTAGCTGACCCCTTCCTCTTTTCAGGACAGTCAGCCACTATATGTCCCTGTCTATTGCAGCAAAAGCACACAATCTTTAAAGATGTATCTTTGCTTGGCTTGGACCTGCTTCTATCATTCCTGGATGACTTTCTCTTCTGATAGTAGTCATCTTTTGGCTGAGAAGTAGAAGTCTTAGATTTCCACTGCCTCTTCTTTAGAAATCTTTGAAAGTGCCTAGTAAAAGCAGCAAAGTCTTCATCACTTTCACTGCTATCGGAACTCTTGCTATCTGAATTATCTGTGACAGCCTCAGCAATTATTTTTGGTGGAGATGGATACTTGCTTCTATACTTCTTAGTGGCTTCAGTCTTGAAGGCCAAAGACTTTTCCTTGTGCTCCACTATAGTATTCTTCTCTTCCTCCTTTCTAGCAATTAACTGCATCTCATAAGATAACAGTTTTCCAAACAAAGTTGGAGGAGGTATATCAGCAAGTTTGGTCACTTTCCTAATGGCACAAATCTTGGTGTCCCAGTCCTTAGTCAGGGATCTTAAGAACTTGTCATTCAGCTCATAGTTGCTGAAGTCTCTTCCATAGGACATCAACTCATTAACAATCCTATAGAACTTCTTGTAACATTCTGTAATGCTATCAGACTTTCCTTGTCTGAAACTTTCATATTCCTGATTTAACATTGACTTCCTATCTTTTCTTACTTCCTCTGAGCCCTCCATATAGACTATTAATGTGTCCCACATTTCTTTAGAGGTTTTACAATGAATTAAGTTCTGAAATGTTAAATCATCAATGACACTAACAATTATATTCTGGGCTCTCTTGTCCATGGTGGTCGGGATTATTTCATCTTTAGTCATTTCAGAAAAGTCCTTGGGAGTTTTCTGATTTGCATCCAGAATGGATATCTTCATGGGCACATATGGGCCTTCTTTGACTCTAATATATATCCTTGGGTCAGAAGCTTCCATAAAGAGTCTGAACCTCTCTTTCCATATGCCAAATATCTCTTTTCTACATATTGGCAATTTCATTGACCCCAGCTCCTTGTGAATTTCACCTGAACCCATATTCTTGATTCTTTCTTGATTCTTATATCTGCCTTAAGGATCTTACTCTGACTGTTAAGTCCTTTCTTGAGTAACCTCTCTCTGATACCACTTGAAAGAAATAGTGCCTAACCACCTAGAGGGGGGTGAATAGGTGTAATTTTTCTTTTACTTTAAAGGCAGACAATCTGTTCTATAATCTGAGCAGCAATTGCAAATTCTACAGATATCAGCACAGCAATCACAGAAACAATCATTCACAGAGTGCACACAGTATTTATAGTGGTTCCCCAAGGTCTGGGTACATCCACTTTCCCCCTTCGCCTATCTAGTAGTGTACTAGATTCAGACTAACTTCTGCACTTCTCCTCAAATCCTCAGATCTTAGAGCTCAGAACCCCAAATAGGTTCCTACAACTCAGAGTGACTCCACTCCTACAACTCAGGCAAACTGCCCTACCTCAACCTTCACCAAGGCCTACACTCAGAGAACACTGTCTCCTATAACTCAGGCACAAAGCCCTACCACTCAGTCTTCAACAAGACCTACACTCAGAGAATAGATTCTCCTACACTCAGGCTCAAAAGCCCTACCTCAGCCTTTATAAATTTAGGCTTACAACTCAGATCTCTTAGGATCCTACAAAAAGATAATAAAGAGTTTTAGGTTACCACTCTGTTTGAGAGAATGAAGAGGGCAACCTTCTTGATATGTTCTTGATAGAACTGATTTCTGAGATCAACTTTGTCTTTGCTTTCTTCAAGGCTTATTGAGTCTGAACTCAGTAAAAGTTGATCTTCTTGAAGTAGTCCGGCTGGAAACTTCCTTCTTAAGATAAAGAATTAAATCTGGATCCTTCTTTGCATTCTGGTTCAGAACCTACTTCTTAAGAGATTTGATTAAACAAGTCTCTTTCTTGATTTCAATTACTGGAGTTCTCTCTCTCCAAGTAAATCTGAAGTTACTTCAAAATACTGATTTACAGTTTTCTCTGGATCTGTATTGTACAATGATTTATCGTCTTCTCTTTTTCTTGTTGAAGGAGGAAGCCTTTATATAGTCTTCCTCCATGGTAACCGGCTGATCCGGTTTCTAACGAACTTCTGACATCTTTGACACTTGTGGTAGACTGGTTGAAATGACAGCTGTCAAGTCATCCAGTCACTTCTCTTGAAAATACTGTCTCTGTCTGAAAGTGTCGAGACTGTTCTTCATTATGTGTCGACACAAATAGACTAAGTGTCGACATAAGTGGACTAAGTGTCGACACTAGCCTTGGTGGTGTCGACACAACTTCTTTTGTTATTGTAACAGCTTCTCGACACTGCTTCTTTAGAATGTGTCGACACTGATTCTGTGTGTCGACACAAGCCTTCTGTTGAATGTGTCGACACATATCCTTTGTGTCGACACAACTTCTTTTGTTGTTGGTACTTGCTGAGTGACGACACATCTCCTTTGTGTCGACACAAGTACTTCTTTACTTTAACTTTGTTGAAGCTTTGCTCTGTGTCGACACAAGTCCTGTGTGTCAACACAGTTGATGTTGACAGATACTTCTATGTGTCGACACTGCCTCTTGGTGTCGACACATTTGATGTCTACTAAGCTTCTCTGGGTGTCAACACTGCCTCTAAGTGTTGACACAATTTATGTTGACAATTCTTCACAGTGTGTCGACACTGCCTGTATGTGTCGACACATTTCTTCTGGTGTCGACTCTGCCTTTCCTGGTGTCGACATAATTTACTCCAAGTGTCGACGCAGCTTTTCTCCAGTGTCGACACAAACCTTCATAAGTGTCGACACTGCTTCTCTAGGTGTCGACACATGGACTTAGAAATTTTTTGCATTTCCTGCAATTACTTAACCTGCACATATAAACTCAAAACACATCAAATACACCTTGATGTATATCATTGAGTAGGGTGAGTCTTCATCAAATCTGGTACACATTTTCCAATCTACCCAACAGAATGCGTTGACGAGGTCAACTCAAGGAGACCTAACCATCTCAAAGTTCTTTCTGAAGATGAAGAGCTTGTGTACAGAGCTGTCAACGCTTGATCCAGATGAGCCTATCTCTGAGGCTAAGATGAAAATACACCTAATCCACGGCTTGCAGAAGGAGTATGTTGCCTTTGTTACATCTGTTCAAGGCTGGGCTACTCAGCCATCACTGCTGGAGCTTGAGAACTTGCTTGCTTCGCATGAGAGTTTAGCAAGGCAGATGGTTGGAGTCACAGTCACTGAGGAAGGCAGTGAAGCTCACTTCTCAGGTAAGAAGAAGAAAGGATGGAAGGAAAGAAGAAGAAGACCGCTACTGAAAATGATCCTTCAACTTCTCATTAGTTAGAGAGGAGCGCTGCTCCTAAGAAGGATTGGAAGAAGAACCTGAAGTGCTACAGGTGTCATCAGCGGGGACACTTCAAGCATGACTGCAAGGTCAAACTGCAGCCTGTGCATGCTACAGGCAAGGAGCAAGCTTGCTCTAAGAGCGAGGAAGCTGGATGGGGCGGAGCCTTCATGACGGACACTTGTGTCCGGGCCTTGTCCACTGTCGACTTCAACGATGATTGGATCGTGGACTCTGGGTGTGGTCATCACCTCACCAGATACAAGTCGAAGTTCTCTTCTCTGCAAGTCTACTCAGGTAATGAAGCTATTATAACTGCTGATAATATTGTTTATGCAGTTGAGAAGGAGGGGGTTGTGTCTTTGGGTTGTTATAAGGGGCCACTCACGTTAAGGAGTGTGTATCACATACCGGGCAAGTAGAAGAACCTCTTCTCTGTGACCAATGTGGTCAACGCGGGTTATCACGTTCTATTTGGGCCAACAGAAGTGAAGTTCCTTCGCAACCTATCAGCGATTAAGGCTGATGTTGCTCATGTTGGGAGGAGAGTTAAGAACTTGTTTGTTCTTGCTACTAACCCTTATGTTTATCGGATGAGAGCAAACGATAGCGCTGTTATTTGGCATGAAAGGTTGGCCATGTAGAAATGGATAAGCTGAAGGCTATGACTAACAGAAGCCTTGTAAGAGGCTTTCCTAAGCTTTCTTCATTTGGTGACGGTCATGTTTGCGTGGGATGTCAGTATGGCAAGGCTCATCGCCTTTCGTTTGATAAATCACAAACGAGCAGCAAGAGACCATTGGAGTGCATCCATGGAAACGTGATGGGACCAACTATCACTGCAAACCTTGGTGGAAGTAGATACATGCTTGTGCTGATTGATGACTACTCAAGATACACTTGGGTATATTTCTTGAAGGAGAAGTCTGAAGCCTTCCAATTGTTTGTGGAGTTCAAGGAGTTGGTGGAGGACCGGCTTGGCTTGCGGATTAAGAAGCTTGGAACAGACAATAGTGTTGAGTTTGTCTCCTCCGAGTTTTCTAATTTATGCAGGAAGCATGGGATCCAACGAGAGCTCACTTATGCTCATACTCCATAACAAAACATAGCAGCGGAGCAGAAGATAAGTCATCTGACAGAGACTTGCAAATGCTGGCTTCATGTGGAAGAAATTCCTAGGTCCTTCTGGGCAGAGGGGATGTCTTGTGCTTCTTACGTTATCAATCGGATGCCGCTTTGCCCGATCAACATGAAAACTCCTTTTGAGTTGTTGATGAAGGAGAAGCCTAGTGTGGAACACATTCGGGTGTTCGGTTCAACTTGCTATGTGCATGTCCCAGATGCTTCAAAGACAAAGCTGGATGCAAAGGCAAGGAAGCTTGTCTTTGTTGGCTATGATGAGCGGAAGAAGAAATGAAAATACATGGACCCTGCGACGAAGAAGTTTGTTGTTTCAAGAGACGTGGTCTTTGACGAACTGACGTCGTATGGAGTAGGCTCAGTTGAGCTTTCAGAAAGCAAGGTTGATGGAGAACCGATGGTGGCTGCTGAAGGTCTGGATGAGGAGTTTGATGTTTCACCAGCAGCTCCTATTGCTTCAAGTTCCGGTGCTGAGGTTTCTAGCTAAGGAAGCATGGAGAGCATTGCTCAAAGATTGTCTGAAGGTGGAGATGAGCCTGAAGAAGCAACAGAGGTAGTGAGCAAGGAACAACCTCTTCGGAGATCAAAGAGGGTTGTGAAGCCGCCTGCTCGGTACTGTGATGGGAATTCATTGAGCTTTGTCTCCTGCTTCTTTGCAGGTCCTCTGGATGAGCGAGAGTCTGTAAACTTCAATGAGGTCACTGGAGTCAAGGAGTGGGATGATGCCATGAAGGAAGAGATTGCTTCTCTCAAGAAGAATGAAACCTGGGATCTTGTACCCAAGGTTGATGGAATTACTCCAGTGACTTGCAAGTGAGTGTATAAGTTGAAGTAGAAAGCTGATGGGAGCATTAATAGATACAAAGCTCGTCTGGTTGCTCGAGGATTTCCACAGTAGTATGGAGAAGACTATGAGGAGACATTTAGTCCAGTTGCAAAGATGACTTCGGTTAGAGTGTTGATCGCCTTGGCTGCTTGCAAGGGATGGAGGATGTGGCAGCTTGATGTGAAGAATGCCTTTCTTTACGGAGAGATAGACAAGGACATCTTCATGGATCAGCCACATGGATTTGTTTCTGAAGTTCATCTGGACTATGTTTGCAAGCTCAGGAAGGCTCTTTACGGGTTGAAGCAAGCTCCTACATCTTGGTATGGGAAGATAGCAGAGTATTTACAATTCTACTGGTATCTTGGTTCCAACTCGGATTCTAGCTTGTTTGTCAAGAAGAAGGGGGAGCTTCAAGTCTTGGGCCTGTTGTATGTGGATGACATGATCGTCACAGGGAATTCGGAGGAGGAATTATCTAGGCTCAGGGCTGAGCTAGCTATACGCTTCGAGATGAAAGACTTGGGAGAGCTTCATCACTTTCTCAGTCTTGAAGTGGAGAGGAAGGAGTGCGGGATTCTCATTTTCCAGAACGGATATACGGATCGCATTGTGAGTCGATTCGGCATGGGCGAAGGGAAGAGTTGCTATACTCCACTGGAACATGGGCTGAAGCTTCGACAATATGAAGGAAGGGTTCTTCCTGATTCATTGGTGTTCAGGGCTCTTGTAGGGAGCTTGATCTACTTTATGATTACAAGGCCAAACATTGCTTATGCTGTTGGCTGAGTAAGTCGGTTTATGGCTGAACCAGGGAAGTCTCATATGATGGCGGCGAAGAACATTCTGAACTGTATCAAGTCAACTTCTGATATGGGACTCCTCTATAATAGAGATGCGGACTTTGCTTTGCTTGGGTACACGAAAACTAACTATGGTGGTGACTCGGACGATCGGAGATTAACTTCGGGTTTAGTTTTCACTTGTGGTTCAGCTTGTATTTTGTGGTGTATCAAGAAGTAGGATTCAGTGTCTGTGTCTACTACAGAAGCTGAGTATAAGGCTTCGGCATTGGATGCTCAGGAAGCCATCTTGTTGTGGAGGCTTGTAGAGGATGTTCATGAAGAAGTGCATGGGCCTACTTTACTCTGGGGTGACAATGACAGTGTTCTCAAACCGGTAAACAATCAAGTGTGTCACGCAAGGACCAAGCATATTGAGATTTAGCACCACTTCATAAGGGAGAAGGTGTTGTAGGGATCTCTTCTGCTCAAGCATGTTTAGAGTGAAGATAATCTTGCTGACATCTTCACGAAGCCACTGTCGAAGGGGCCATTTTAGCGGTTATGTAGCTTGCTGGGCTTGATCACCACTTCTCACTTCAAGGGAGAGTGTTGAAATTTGTGAAGTGGAAGTGGGTGATGGACAGGCCGGGCGGTCTACGCGGCCTGGGCGGACTGGCGGTTGCTGCCTGGGTGTTGGTTGTCTTGTTGGCTTGGCTGTTGAGGGCGGACTGTGCGGCCTGAGTCTACGGCCTGGGTGGACTGCTGGTGCGGCCTGGTAACTTTGGTTGTCTTGGTGGCTTGGCTGTTGAAGAGCAGCTTATGCGGCCTGAGCGGCCTGTTATGCGGCCTGAGTGGTCTGTTATGTGGCTTGGTAGGCCTATGGCCAGAGAAGTCAGGCTTCTGGCGATGCGGACTGAGCGGACTTCGGTTTGTGGTGTGTAGGCATGTGCCTTGTTCAGCGGCCTTGTGCTGCAAGCTTGTGCTAACCGGTGGGTTGAGTGCCTTATCTGCGGGAGGCTTGCGGACCGGCGTGTCCGCAGTGTCCGATGTGGAGGACTGGCCTTAGAGTTTGGCTGTGGCCCTTGCCGAGCTCTGGTGATATAGCAGGTGTTAGCTGCTGTGGAGGACTACGCAGACTGGTGTCGGAGTCCGGCAGTTGGTCGTTTGTTTGGGAAGCTGTGCTAGTAGTTTTGGGGATCTGCTTAACTTGGTGAAATTGGTGAGCTACTTACCTTGGTGGAATAGGCGAGCTGCTTACCTTGGTGGAATTGGCAATCTGCTTCGGGTATTGGCGGACTGGGCTTTGTCCTCCGAGCTCGCGCCAGGCCTTTGGTGATTTACTGGACTTTGTCACATTCTGTGATAAGTCCAGTGTGTCCGCAGTATCCGCCAAGTCTGCTGATGACCGGGCGGACTGCCTTTGGTCGTGGACTTGTGGCGGATGGAGGCTTTGGTCTTGTACTATGCGGACTGCCTCTTTCGTATGTAGACTGTTTCTGAAGGAGTTGTGGCTTTCCAGGTGTGATGATGTGTGCGGATTGTGCGGACTGTACCTTGTCCGCACAGTGTGGGCGGTCTGGTTCCAGGACGCCTATAAGTGAACATCGGTGCCTTACTTCTGGCGGTTTCTTGGAATCCGGCTAAGTATTTACGGACTCAGTAGATGGATGTTTTGTTAGTTCGCGGTCTGGGGTGGTGATTCTATACACTAGGGTGTTGACCACACTCCTCACCTCACCTATAAATAGAAACCCCCGGCACGTCTACAGTGATGGAGTGAACTGTAAGTTGGTCTTGGGTAAGTGTTGCGGTCTGTGGTTTTCTGTCCACGCGGGTTGAGTAGTGCTGATGGTGTGCTGTGTGCAGGTCGCACGGCTAGCTTCAAGGTGCCAGGAGGTGAGAATTAAAGTGTGCGGTCTCTGCAGTCTCAGCCGGTCGCTTCGGCAGCTTGTTAGTTTTTTGCTTCAGCTTATTCAAGTTCCAATAACCTGTCTGCCGGTATCAGGCGGGTAGGCGCTCTGTCCCTCAATTCTTCAGCAGGTAGCGAATAACGGTGTGTCTGCTTGACCTTGCGGTCTCGGCGGACTCCGTGTGCTATTCGGCTTATAGCAGTTGTAGCTCGGGCGGCTTCGGCAATCTTGGTGGACTAGGCGGTCTCGGCGGTCTCCAGTGCTGTCCGCCCAGCTTGTTTTGAGATTTCTGTTTGTAGCTTTTGTACTAGCAAAATCATGTCTCGCTACGTATACCTCGCCTTGTAAAGAAGTTAATGAAAATAAGACCTGCTTGTTCTTCCATTTGCATGTGGTGTTAAGCTTGCTCTTTGGGCTTCCGCAAGATCCTAGTGTTAACTGGATAGTTTTGAGAATATTCATTTTGCTTTAGGCTATCTTGCTGACCACTTTGAGAAAATTCAACAGAGTTGATGCATTGTCTGTACACCTGCTCACATGTATTCAATCACTTGAGATCTAGGGTGGTCCCTAAGTGTTACAAAGTCAGTAGGTAGAGTTGGTTCAACAACAGCATTTTGAATTAATTCCTCTTGTGGAATCATGTTTGCTGTTGGATGGAGTTCAGTCACTTATGTGCTTTCTTCTTCGCTGTCTTCATCAACTTGTGGAGAAGAATGTGTTGGAACCTCTTGGGTGAGGTTTAGTCCATCCAACTTCTCACACAAGTGAGGTACCTGATAACCTTCATCACATAATTGTCTTATGGAGATGAGGTTATGTTTGAGTCCTCTTGCACAAGTCACTTTCTTGAAGGTGACTGCTCCAATTTCCACTTCTCCAAAGCCTTCTGACTGGCCACACTTTGAATCACCAAAGATTACCTTTGGTCCCATCTTGGACTTGTAGTTGATTAAATTATCCTTGTTGCTAGTCATATATTTTGAGCATCCAATATCCAGATACCACGTTTTATTATTCACCGGACAACCCTTTTCCTGTAATAAAAACAGTTAGTTGTTCTTGACCTTAGTTACCTTGGGTCCTTTATATTGTTGATATGAAAAACTAGATATCACAGAAAATTCTGGTTAAGATTTGAATCCTAATGGATGATATCTTCTGGGTGGAATTATCCAGCTAATGGATTAAGTGGTTTTATAGATTTAATAGTATGTTTGTTATGGTTATAATTTTTGTTAAGTCTTTTTGGGTTCAATGAAATGTTGTGAGTTCGTCGACCAGAGTTCGACGAATTGGGATGAGATCGTTGATCTCTGCCCAGAGAATGAACATAGTCATTTTCTATGCACCATGTTCGTCGATCTCTTCTCGACGAACCATACAAAGTTCGTCGATCACAGTAAGACGAATAATTATAGTTAAACTCTGCGTTCAGAGTTCGTCGACTAGAGTTCGATGAACTGGCCACATTTCGTCGATCTGAGTTCGACGAAATATGCTGAACTTTGTTTTTACCTAGGGTTTTCTGATTTCTATTATTTTGACTTTTTGAGTTAGGCATTTGTTTTGTGGTTTGTTTGTTGGTTATTATTTCTTTCCCTTTAGCAGAAACAAATTTAATGGGTGTGGATAAAATATTCTTCTTGAGAATGGGGGCAAACTTGATGATGAACCAAGCCTACCTTGCCATTTAGTTTGGCATTTACAGTGCTTGTAATGTCCATCAGCTTGAGGCTTCTCCCATTGAGAGATTCCTCAAGTTGCTTGGCCTCACATAGCTCTGTTTTTAAAGAATCAATTTGTTTATTAGCTGATATTAGTTCTTCTTTTAACTTGATGTTTTCAGTGATGATGTTTTCCTGGTTTGATAATTTTTCCATAAGTGCCTTGATTTCCTTTTCTGAATTTATTAAGTCAATGCACATTATTTTAAACTCAATTTTAAAAGCATCAGAAGTATAATCAAAGGATAAGAGTACATGATCAGCTTCTGTTTCTGAGGCTTCTTCACTGTCAGATGCATCTTCATCTGACTGGCTTTTGGAGGCATCAATGGCAATGAGGCACACTTCTTTGGCCCTTGCCTCTTCTTCTTCTTCACTGGAGCTGGAAGATGAGGATTCATCTTCTATTTCACTCCAGCTTTCAGCTACAAAGCCTTTCTCCTTCTTTTTATATTTGTTGGAGGAAGGACTGCTGCTTTGCTGTCTTCTAGACTCCTTCTCTCTTCTCTTCTCTTCTCCTTCTTCTGATTTTCTGGACATTCTGAGAGGAAGTGTCCAGTTTTCCTGCAGCTAAAGAAAACCACTTCTTTAGTGGGGGTTTTGTCATACCTTGGCTTGTCATCCTGCCTGGATGACTTTCTTCTGAAAACGTTCTTTGCCATTTTGTAGAATCTTCTGGCAAATAGACTCATAAACTCTTCATTGATTGTTGGAGTCTCTGTCTCCTCAGCAGCCTTAAATGCAATGTTGTGCTCCTTCTTTGCTGGTGGAGGTGTTCTCTGCTCAGCTGCTTCTTTGGATTTGATGAGCTGCTCATAGGACTTTAGTTTTCCTAAAAGAGATTCAGTGGAAATCTCATTTAGTCTTCTAGCCTCCTTGATGGGCCAGATCCTTTAATCCCATGACCTTTGGAAGCACATATGGATTTTGTCATTCACCTCTGTGAGGGTGATGTACTTATCCAATATTTTTAGCTCAATGATGATAGAGCTCAGCCTGTTGTACACATCTGCTACTGATTCTGCTTCCTCCTTCTTGAAATTCTCATATTGTGATATGAGTTTGGATCTTCTATCTTTTCTTTCATCAGCAGATCCAGCCACCATTTGATTTAGAGAATCCCAGATGGCCTTAGCTTATGTGCATTCATGCACTTTCTGAAAAATGTCATCTGACATTGTTTGAGCCAGAATATTCATTTCTTTAGCATCAACAACTTTGGCCTTCTTCTGATCCTCAGTCCACTCAGGTGGTGGAACTACATTTGTGCTTGATGCTGCTGTAGATGTAGAGGCAGTAGCTTGAGGAGGACCTGTCAAAATGGAATTGTAGATATCCTCATCAATAGAATTCATATATAACTTAATTTTTGCCTTCTAGATGGCAAACTTATTTAGATTGCATACTGGAGGTCTGGTGCTTGCATAGTCTTTGTTCTGTGTCATGCTGTGTGTTTAATCTTAATACAAATAAAACGTAGATCTAACTCAGGATCTTTAGTTTAAGGGTTATCTTGTACAACCAAAGGAATCCAAGCTCTGATACCAATTGAAAGTTAGGGGTTAGATCTGGTATACTCTAGGGGGGTGAATAAAGTATCTTTAGGTTTTTAAAACTTTTGCTGTAAGTAAAACTTGGTCCTAAAGTAACCTGACTAACACAGACACAGCAAATGTAAAATATCACAGACACAGCAAACCTAATTTGCACAGCCACATCAAGAACAAAAGAAAAGGGCAACACAGACAATACAAGAATTTTATAATGGTTCCCCAACCTGGGTACATCCACACTTCTACCAACCTGGTAGGAATCCACTAAGTTTTTAGATCAGGTGACTGCCACCAATGAGCTTTTGATTAGGTGCACAAAAAAACAAGCCTCAAGTCTTTTGATCATCTGACTTACAACCAGGAATAACTTTTGAAGGGAGTTAAGAACCCTTTATACAGTGGGGGTGAGAGAATGATTTTGTCTTCTCTTTCTCAAGTACAACTGAGAAGACTTTTGTGGATCATTATTTTAGAAAAGATCCCCCCTGAGATATTAAATGGTTCAGGAAAGATGGAGCTTTGCTGCAGGGTGATAGGTCTTCAATCTTTTTCTTTGACCAGATAAACTCCGGGAACTTCTTAACAGATAGATTGTTTGTTGTCGTTTGAAGAATCCTGAATGAAGACAGAAGAAGACTCATGATCTTGAATGGTTGTTCTTCTTCTTATTCAGCTTGTGTTGTTTTCTTTGCTGTAGAGCTAGGGCTTTTTGTCTCTTGACAGTGTTGATGCCATGTGAGCTCTGTAGTCTGTTTGTTCTCTTTGTGTTGTCGAGAGAGATGATGAAGATCCTTATTCACTGTGTATTTCTGACTATTGCTGGAGAGCTATATCTGGAAGAGCAAGAAAATCTCTTTTATATTTTCCATATAAATTTCCCTTTTGAAATTTGAATTCCTTTCTGCATTTAATTTTGACGGCTTGAAGAATATTTGCATTGATTGATTTTCCCAACTGTCCCATGGAAAAAAGGCAAGTAATAATCCCGATGAAGACTGTAATCATTGCTTGCTTCTAATGGTAATATTCAGAGAATATTTATGCATTGATTATTCAGTAATTATTGCAATAGAAAAATGACAGAGGGAGGGAAATCTCTAAGTCTGGAACTTTACAAAATTCGTTGAGCAGAATTCGTCGATCTGTGTCCAGAGTTCGTCGAGCAGAGAAGTCAAGTTCATCGACCAGATAATCTTTGTTCGTCGAGCTGAGATCCAAGATTGTCGACCTGAGGACAGAAATGCTTTTTCTGAAACCTTGTCAACTCTGTGCATCAAGATCGTCGAGCTGAGAATGAAACTTCATCGACTGGAGTTCAGAATTCCATGTTTCTTGGACTTAAGAATGTTTTAAGTAATGTTTCCAGAAATCATCGACCTGAGAACTAGTTTCGTCGAGCTGAGAACTTCTAACCGCTAGATGAGTCTTGCCAGGAATGTGGTATAAGTTCGTCGAGCTGAGAAGGTGAATTCGTCGACTGGAGTGTGATTCTGGCATTAGAATACTTAGCCTTTTCTGGTTGAAGTAGATGATCCAGAAATCATCGAACTAAAGTCCAAATTCGTCGAGCTGATATTCTTACTTCGTTGACTGGAGTGTGAAGCTGGACTTCAAATATTAAGATGTTTCTAGAATAAGATGTTGAAGTAGAATACCCATAGATCGTCGAGCTGAGAAATAAGTTCGTCGTCCTGAGAACTAAGTTCGTCGACTGGAGTTAAGTGTGAAGAATTCTGGACTTGGTGTTGAAGTATACTCTGGAATTCGTTGACCTGAGATTCAAGTTCGTCGAGCTCAGCTCAGAGAATTGTCTCTGATCTCATCGAGCTGAGCACGACTTTCGTCGACCTTAGTTCGATGAATGTCGAGCTTATTTTCTGAGTCTCTGAAATTTCTCTAAGTCTTGAGTCTTTATGCAGTCTATTGATGGCTGGTCTATGTAGTGTTGACTCTAAGGACTTGGCCTAGACTCTAGGACATAACCATGACCCTCACTATACATGTTGGGTCAGATGATCCTAACTTTGTGAACCTAGCCCAAATCCAACTAGGGATCCAACACCATTAATGTCCACTTAGTAATGAAAATACACATGTTTGAGGAACCTGCGTGTTCCTATAATTGCTTTTTGCAATTTTGTTTGGTCACTTAATAGTGTTTTATGAGACTATAGGTGACCAGGTGTAAGATCCCGTTTTTTTTTTTAAACCACGGGGGTCTTAGGCCCAGAACTGCCGCTTTGCGGTGACACCTTCACAACCGGGAAGATCATCACTACAAAATGCTGATCCTGCCGGCCAAATCGATCACAACTGTAGCAAAATAGTAAGAGGCAAGTCCACATAAATCACATATATATAGTAAATAATCTCCACGAAGGGAGTGTCTACAGATGTAATAAGAGTACTAAAAACTTGGGCTCATGCCCAGTACATCAAGTCCTCACTACATATCTCTCATCGCAGAAGCAAAACTAATATAACTACCGGTGATCACGACTCACAGTCCCTGCCATCTGAACTCCAGTACTAGACTGCCCGATCTCCAAGCGTGCCGACCTCCGGGGCCGCTCCTCCATGATGGGCTCCATGGTCCCCTAAAATGATGTGGTTCAAAAACCGTTAGTCTAAAAGACTAAGTCCTATCATCCCCCGTCCCTTCCCCCATGGCTCCTAGGCACCGAGCGGGGAGAAGGAAAGGAGAGGACATGAAAGTGGAGAAATACAAATATAAGCATGTGGCTGCGGAACTAATCTAGCAGTTCTATGGTATATAAGACAAAATGAAGGTAAGAAAGACTGAAAAGGAAAAGTAACCTTAACTTATATGAAGACACATAAGCCGAGGGAAATTTTGCAGGGCTCCTATTGTATAAAAAGTCTCATACAAATTTAAACGGTAGGGTGTCGGGTTTCTAGCTAGCATGTATATATAATATTGAATAAAAACCTTAACTCATAAGCACGCTCACACGAACTTATAAACCAAGGGGTCGTTTTGCAGTGTCTATTGTATAAAGCGTCTCATACCACTTATACAATAGGTGTCGGGTTATATGCAATGATTATGCTATGAAATAAAATTATGCCATGATGTGAACATGCAAGTGCAACTCACCAACTCGACTCTATGTACACAGACCTTTAGTTCCCCCTTTCTGGAGACGAATCTCCCAGGATACCTCCGTAGTGGCAAACAGAAGCGGTGAGTTGGGCCCCGCCCGCCTCTAAACCGGTAATTGCACTACCAGTCAGAACTATCGTACGCCTAAACGCTGGTGCACAAAGCGAAGCTCCTGCGTACTCTTGCCGGCTGGCGCACCAGATTTTATTTGGCCAAGTGTTAAACCACACTTGCTGAGTCAACGTATTGGCGTCGGTGCAACGACCCTCCAATACGTAGACTCACCACCTTATACCTTATGCATATGCAACCTAATGTATCAGCTACCGAGCCAAGGCTCCCCGGACCATCCCGTCTGTCATAAACAACAATCGAGCCAAAGCTCGCCGGGCCAACCTGCCCATCACAGACAACAACCGAGCCAAAGCTCGCCGGCCAACCTGCCCACCACCAAATCCACTGAGCCTACATCCCGAGTGACCCAACCTACCACCCCGAGACATCTAGGTGAGTGAAGGTGAAACCTTAGTTTTACTAGTTACTCTTGCATTCCAATTTTGCCTACAGTTTAGGTTTAGCCCAGGACTGCCCAAGGTATTCCCCGTGAAGGGCTCTCGAAGGCACTAGGAAATACGATGAGATTACGCCCAATACTCTCTTTCACAAGGCATTTACTATTATTGGTTGCTATAAAAATTCCCAAACACTTACTTATTTTACCAGATCTAACCCTAAAGTATTTGACACTTCCTTCCCACGGGAAAGACGATCTTTCGTCGATCCTGAGCACCTCCTAACACTAGCCAAATTAACACTCTACTCATCCTAACTTCTAATGATGATCTCATTTATATTTATCCAAACTAACAAATAGTTATCCCAAACTCATGTGCTCAAATTCATATTCCAACCTAAATTGTCCAATTTTACTAGATGCAGACCAAGTTAAGCTATATGACATGTAAAGTGGGAGGTACACCAAATAATCACCCAGTACTCCTATAATAATTATTGGGGGCTATTATGACATTTGTGGCCTAAATCCAGGAATTCACAATTTTTTTAATTATCTGATAATTTATTTAATTAATCTAGTAAATCAAAAACCCAAGTTTGAACATGAAGTGCCCATTTGAGATAAGTAAATGCTCTACCAAACTTATGATAAATTCAAGATGATTACTTTACACAGAATTCCAAGTATCCCAATTTTTCAACAAGGTTAAGCCTCTGAATCAAATTTTTGAATATAACCTATTTTTATCAATTTAAGGATGGTTGTAAGGACATATAAATGCTCTAAGTCAAGTTTCATAATTTATTATCAAGTAATGAGCTCTAAACAAATTATTGAACAATATTCCAAGTTATTGAGCTTGTGAAGTAGGTACTGTAAATATGTATTTAAAACTGCTAATAAAATTCAAACATGTGCAATAAGGTCTTAAACTCCCTCTGCCTAATTTTCATGACTTTCCAATGGGCAGTGGGATCATAATAACCAAATGATTAATTAGGGCAATCCCTTGAGTTACAAAGGAAGCGCTAAGTTTATTGATCCAAAATTTCCAATTAAATTACCAGAGGTTCATACTACCCATATGACCATAGTACCCAAATTTCATTATTGTTCAATGAGTTTTACTAACCTATTCTAGCATCGTAAGATTTGTGCACTAAACTAGGGTTAGGATTTTGAGGGGCCTACCCTTTCCAAAATCACCTAATATTTTTACTAGAGGGATTTAGTTACCCTAGTACCCTCCCCACCAAATTTCAAGTTCATTCAAGGTCTTTTGGCCTCATGCCCTTCACAAGGCATTAAAGCCCTTCCATAGGGTTTGGTCTTAGATCTTAGGGCAAATCTATTTCAATGAACCCCATCTTCAATGGGGAGGTGCTAAAAGCCATGCCAAGCCAGTGGTCCCAATTTCAACCTCTGTTGAGGTGATTTGTCCACTCAAAACCCAAAGTGCACTTTTTGACCAAAATACCCTTATTATGACAAGGCTAGGGTTTGCATGATTTCAATTCAAACCATCTCCAAATGAGATGAAATTTTAACCAGAGCCTTATGATGAACCCAAGCACCACTCACCAAAATTTGGGTGAGTTTGGAGGTCATTTGTCCCCTAAATTAATTTACCCTAGTGAAATTAAATAATTTCCAGAACTATAGAAATATTGAACCCTAAAATTCTCATTTTTGGGCAGGACCTAGATATGGGCTAGGGTGCCTCCCTGTCCATATTTCAAGTCATTTGGACCAGATATGATATGTGGGCACCCATTTTAAATTTTGCCTAGCCCTAGGTATAGACCCCACCAAAATGAGTGCCCTGGTCAAACCAGGCACCCAAATTGGTTCAAACCAATTTTCAATTAAAGTAGACCAATAGTGCTACAAATCATGTGTTGACTAGTTTCTCTGAATTAGCATCTAGGTATTTTTAATAATTAAAAACTTCAAATCAATAAAGTGTTATAGAAATGAAATAAACATTTCATAGCCGATAGTTTAATATCAGATCCACTGCAAATCTTGGCGCAGATCGGACAGTGTCGGGTTATCTTCAACCTCCAGCCAATGGTCCAGATTCAACCCGCATGGAGCCATTTCCAACCGCTGCCGCCGGGCATCCGACAACCTCCCCGGCCGGCCACCACCACCACCACCTCCGTTGAGGTGGTGGCTGTCGCTAGTCGGCAGCACAGCCGCTGGAGCACCTTTTTCTGGCGATCCCGACAAGGTGAAAAACCTGGAAAAACCAGGAATGTTTCAACTTCGATCGGGCTCAACTGAGCCCGAATCCCTTTCTAAATGAATCCTACGATCTAGCCATGGATGAAGGAGAAAGGGAGGACCTGTGTGGGTAGTTTAAGCCTTGCCGATTGTCGGATTGTCATGGTGGTGGTGGTGGTCGGATTTCTGCAACTGCACAGTGGACTTCCTTGGCTCCTTCAGGTAATGTGTGGAACTGAATCCTTGGAGTCCAGTGGAGCCTTTAAGGAGGAGAGTTGGGGTTTTGGGTGGGTGTACGATATCATGGCCATTAATGTCCCCTTAAGAGGATTTCGGTCATGGTGGGTGGGGGATGAAGCATGGCTCAAACCAGTCAAAAAACAGCTGGTTGAAATGGGACTGCACTCCCCTTGTCCAAGTGAATTGAATGGGGGGTTTGGGAAGGGGAATGATGAACCCCAAAGTCTTTGCTCTTTACTCCTCTTTCTTTCTCTCTCTTTCATTTGAAGATCTTTTCTCTCTCCTACTCGCCAAGCCTGAAATTTGACTTCTACCTAGCCTAAAGGCAGCCCACATGTTCATTTCATCCACCAATACAAGGCTAGCCCAAGTGAATTGGGCTTGAGCTTGAGTTAGCCCATTTGGGCTAGCTTGACCTAAACCTTGACTGGGGTTGACCTTGGTCTATTTGGTCTTTAAGGTTGCCCCTAATGGGTCCTTGGTGACCCATTGGCCTCCCCTAAGGTCTAGGTAGGGTTGACTTGGCCCTTTGGAGGTCACTTGACCCTTAATCAGGGCACTTTGACCACTTTAGGACTATAGTTGACTTGAGTCAACTTAGCCTTTTTTGTTGACCCCCATGGGTCCTTGGTGACCTATTGGCCTATCTCTAGGGTTAGGAAGTTACGTGTGGGGTCCACTTGGTTAAGGGAAATTCAATTGGCCCTGTGCAAGTAAGTTTGACCCATTTAGGGTTAGGGTTGACTTGGGTAAACTTAGCCTCTTGGGTGGACTCCAGTTGGTCCTTAGTGACCATATGGACTACCCAAGATGTTATGGATGTTGTGGTGGGGTCATGGAGTCAATTTGAATCCCAAATGTCAAACCCTAGGTCTGGTGATGAGGTTGTGCTATAGGTAGACCAAGGTGATTTTCACCTTGGCCTTGCTCATGTGGTCCTTTGAGCTTCTGATGGTTTTGTAATGATCTAGTCATGACAAAACAAAGCCCTGGGGGTCTAGTTGTTTGAGGGCTGTTACAAATCCCAATATATATATAAAAAATGTTGCCCCCGAAATTAAGGTTAAGCCTACAGGGGTTTCTACTGAAATAAATAAAACTTGTAACATCCCTAAAGTTTGAGATATACCTGACTGAAAAGCTCCGGGTACCTCCGTTGAATCAAGTCCTGAGGCTCCCATGTGTACTCCTCTCACCCATGATTCCTCCACAGGACCTTGACCAATGGAACCTTCTTGCGGCGCAAGACTCGTATTCCCTTGTCGTCAATCCTGACAGGTTCCAGGTGAAATGACCGATCAGATGCTACCGGCCCATTCGTGGCTGTAATCTGCTGCTCCGGGGGTAGTAGAGCCCTCCTAAGAGAGGATACATGGAACATGTCATGCAGACTCAATGGCTTCGGTGGCAGCTCCAGCCTGTATACCAAGGGACCGATCCGCTCCCGGATCGTATCAGGCCCCATATATCTTGGGCTGAGCTTCTTCTTCCGACCGCGTACCCGTGAAACCCTATGCATTGGTTGGATGTTCAAGAACACCTGGTCCCCCACCTGGAACTGCACCTAACGATGTCGAGCGTCGTAATACTTAGCCTGTCGGCTCTGTGCCGATAGCATCCTGTCCCGTATCAATCTCACCTGAGCCTCGGTGTCCTCGACAAACTCCGAACCCAAAGTCTTCGGATCCTCGTCCTGTATCCATGACAGCGGAGTGCAACACCTCTGTCCATGCAGGGCCTCACAAGGAGCCATCCTTATGCTGGATTGGTGGCTGTTATTTTATGAGAACTCGATCAGTAGCAATAGCTTCTCCAAGGGCTCACCGCGATCCAATATGCAAAGTCGCAGCAGATCTTCCAAGGTACAGTTAGTGCGTTCCGTCTGCCCATCAGTCTGGGGATGAAATACTGTACTGAATTTTAGCCAAGTGCCCAAGTAAGTCTGCACTGATCTCCACTCCTTGGACGTAAACCGTCCATCCCGGTCCGATACAATCGACCTGGTTACGCCAAGATAACGTACGAACTGCTCCACAAACATCCGAACCAACACACCAACCGAGTCATCCTTCCTAATCAGAATAAATCTGGCTACCTTAGTCAGCCGGTCGACGATCACCCAGATCGAATCGTTCCCCATCCGTGATCGGGGAAGCCTATGTATAAAGACCATCACGATATCATCGAACTTCCACTCCGGCACTCGACGTGGCTGCAATAATCCTGCGGGGTTTCTGCACTCTGCTTTCACCAACTGGCATGCCTTGCAATGGATCACAAAGTAGGTGATATCCTTCTTCATGCCTGGCCAGTACATGGTCTTCTTCAGGTCTGCAGTCATCTTCCTAACTCCCGGGTGCACTGAATACCGACTGCAATGAGCCTCTATCATGATATCTTCCTGGACCTATCATCCCTCTTGTATGTAAATCCGTCCTCTGAAATACACTAGACCTTCCCTCAGCGAGAAATCCCCAGCAGTGCTTGCTTCTAAGGCCCGAAATATTGGCTCTAGCTGGGCATCCTGCCTCTGGTCATCTCTGATTCGGTCTCGAATGTCATCTGGGGCAATCAACGATGCTAGGTACTCTTGGTATAGCTCAGGGTGATCCTCGGACAACGAGGATACTTGCATCTTCTCTAACAACTGGAACAACTCCAAGGCCATCAATTGCGTTCCTGCTCCTGGGTTTGCGGCCTTCCGGCTTAGCGCATCTACAACCACATTCGCCTTCCCTGGGTTTTAGTGCATCTAGTACTAGTAATCTACTAGAAACTCCACCCATCATCTCTGCCTGATGTTCAGCTCTTTATGCATGTCCACATACCTCAAGTTCTTGTGATCAGAGTAAATATCGCAGTGGACGCCGTACAGATAGTGTCACCAGACTTTCAGAGCAAATTGTTGAAATTTGTGAAGTGAAAGTGGGTGATGGACAGGACGGGCGGTCTAGGCGGCCTGTGCGGACTGTGACCGCGGCCTGGGCGGACTCCTGGTGTAGCCTGGTGACCTTGGCTGGCTTGGCTGTTAAAGAGCAGCTTGTGCGGCCTGAGCGGTCTGAGTCCGCGGCCTGGGCAAACTGCGGGTTGCGGCCTGGGTGTTGGTTATCTTAGTGGATTGGCTGATTGAGGAGTGGCCTGTGCGGCCTAGTATATGTCTTAATCGGTCTGTTGTTCGGCTTGATTGGCCTATGGCCAAGGATGTCGGGCTTCTGGCAAAACGGATTGAGCGGACTGCGGTTTGCAGGCTGTAGGCAGTGCCTTGTTCAGCGGTCTTGTGTTGCAAGCTTTTTTTTACCGGCGGGTTGGGTGCCTTATCCGCGGGAGGCTTGCAGACTGGCGTGTTCGTGATATCCGCTGTGGCGGACTGGCCTTGGAGTTTGGCTGTGGCCCTTGCCGAGCTCTAGTAATACAATATGTGTTAGCTGCTATGGAGGACTGCGCGGACTGATGTCGGAGTCTGGCATTTGGCCGGTTGTTTGGGCAGCTGTGCTAGTAGTATTGGCGGACTGGTGCTTGTCCGCCGAGCTCGCACTAGGCCTTTGGTGATTTACTGGACTTGGTCACATTCTGTGACAAGTCCAGTGTGTCCGCAGTATCCGCCAAGTCCGCTGTTGACCGGGCGAAGTGCCTTTGGTCGTGGACTTGTGGCGGATGGAGGATTTGCTCTTGCTGTGCGGACTGCCTCTTGCATGTGCATTCTGTCACTGAAGGAGTTGTTGTTGTCCATGTGATGTTATGGGAAGACTGTGCGGACTATATCGTGTTTGCATAGTGTGGGCGGTCTGGTGCAAGACCGCCCAGAAGTGAACATCGGTGCCTTGCACCTGGCGGGTGTCTTGGAATCCGGCTAAGACTTTGCGGACTCAGTGGACGGAGGTTTTTCTAGTGCGCGGGCTGGGGTGGTGATTCTATGCACTAGGGTGGTGACCACACTCCTCACCTCGCCTATAAATAAAACCCCCCCAACACGTCTACAATAACAGAGTAAACATTAAGTTGGGCTTGAGCAAGTGTTGCGGTCTGCGGTTTTCTGTCCGTGCGGGTTGAGTAGTGCTAACGGTGTTCTATGTGCAGGTCGCGCGGCTAACTTCAAGGAGACAGGAGTTGGGCATTGAAGTGTGCGGTCTCTCCGGACTCAGCTGGTCGCTTTGACGGCTTGTCAGTTTTCTGCTTCAGCTTGTTCAAGTTACAATAATCTGTGCGCCGGTCTCAGGCGGGTAGGCGGTCTGTTCCTTAGTTCTTCAGCAGGCAATGAATAACGGTGTGTCCGCTTGAACTTGCGGTCACGGAGGACTCTGTGTGATATTCGGCTTGTAGCACTTGCAGCTCGGGCGGCTTTGGAAACCGTGGCGGACTAGGCGGTCTCGGCGGTCTCCAGTGTTGTCCACCCGGCTTGTTTTGTTCTTTCTATTTGTAGCTTGTGTACTTGCGAAATCCTGTCTCGCTATGTATACCTCGTCTTGTAAAGAAGTGTGAATGAATATAAGACCTTCTTGTTCTTCCATTTGTGGTTGGTGCTAAACTTGCTCCTTGGGTTTTCGCATGATCAAAGTGTGAACTGGGTAGTTTTGAGAATATTACTTTGGTTTAGGCTACCTTGCTGACCGCTTTGAGAAAATTTAACATGGTATCAGAGCCAGGTTCAGTTGCTTGAGCGGTGTTCAACCAGTGTTGTTGCTCTGTTCTTGAGTGGTGATCAACCTGTGTTAGTGCTCTGTTCTTCTGGAAGTTAGCTTAACCAACGGTTGTTGCAATGAAAGTAAGCTATGCAAGAGGTCTTGGTATTGAACTCTTGATGCCGACTAACTTTAAGAAGTGGAAGTCGTGCATGAAGAGTTACCTTCTGGGTGAGGAGCTATGGGAGGTCGTCGGTGGTGACGACAGACAGTAAGTGACTGCTGCGTTTGGTACTGCTGAGCTGGTGAGGCTCTGGAGAAAAACAAATGCCAAGGCGGAGTTTGTTCTCAAGAGAGCCGTGTCAGCAGAACTGTTTGATCACATCATTGGATGTGACTCTGCTGCTGACATTTGGACAACTATTTATGAGTTGTTCAATAGGAAGAATGTGGCGAGACTTCAGTTTCTGGAGAATGAGTTGGCGAGGACAACTCAAGGAGACCTAACCATCTCAAAGTTCTTTTTGAAGATGAAGAGCTTGTGTGTGGAGCTGTCAGCGCTTGATCCGGATGAGCCTATCTCTGTGTCTAAGATGAAAAGGCACATAATCCGCGGCTTATGGAAGGTGTATGTTGCCTTTGTTACATTTATTCAAGGCTGGGCTACTCAGCCATCGCTGCTGGAGCTTGAGAACCTGCTTGCTTCGCAGGAGAGTTTAGCAAGGTAGATGGCTGGAGTCACAGTCACTGAGGAATGTAGTGAAGCTCTCTTCTCAGGTAAGAAGAAGAAAGGATGGGAAGGGAAGAAGAAGACCCCTGCTGAAAATGAGCCTTCAACTTCTCATCAGTCAGAGAGGAGCGCTATTCCTAAGAATGATTTGAAGAAGAACCAGATGTGCTACAGGTGTCATCAGCGGAGACAATTTAAGCGTGACTGCAAGGTCAAACTGCAGCCTGGGCATGCTGCAGGCAAGGAGGAAGCTTGCTCCAAGTGCGAGGAAGCTTGATGGGGCAGAGCCTTCATGACGGGAACTTGTGGCCGTGACTTGCCCGCTGTCTACTTCAACGACGATTGGATCGTGGACTCCGGGTGTGGTCATCACCTCACCGGAGACAAGTCAAAGTTCTCTTCTCTGCAAGCCTACTCAGGTAATGAAGCTATTATAACTGCTGATAATACTGTTTATGCAATTGAAAAGGAGGTTGTTGTGTCTTTGGGTAGTGATAAGGGACCACTGACGTTAAGGAGTGTGTATCACATATCGGGCATGAAGAAGAACCTCTTCTCTGTGACTAATGCCGTCGACGCCGGTTATCACGTTCTGTTTGGGCCAACATAAGTGAAGTTACTTCGCAACGTATCAGCAGTTAAGGCTGATGTTTCTCATGTTGGGAGGAGAGTTAAGAACTTGTTTGTTCTTGCAACTAACTCTTATGTTGATCGGATGAGAGCAAACGATAGCGCTGCTATTTGGCATGAAAGGCTGGGGCATGTAGGAATGGATACGCTGAAGGCTATGGCTTACAAAAGACTTGTAAGAGGCTTGCCTAAGCTTTCTTCATTTGGTGACGGTCACGTTTGCGCGGGATGTCAGTACGGCAAGGCTCATCACCTTCTGTTTGATAAATCACAAACAAGGAGCAAGAGACCATTGGAGTGCATCCTTGGAGACTTGATGGGACCAACTGTCACTGCCAGCCTTGGTGGGAGTAGATACATGCTCATTCTGTTTGATGACTACTCAAGATACACTTGGGTATATTTCTTGAAAGAGAAGTCTGAAGCCTTCCATTTATTTGTGGAGTTCAAGGAGTTGGTGGAGGGCCGACTTGGCTTGTAGATAAAGAAGCTTAGAATAGATAACGATGGCGAGTTTATCTCCTCCGAGTTTTCTAACTTCTGTATGAAGCACGGGATCCGACGAGAGCTCACCTGTGCTCCCACTCCACAACAAAATGGAGTAGCGGAGCGGAAGATCCGTTATCTGACGGAGACTTGCAAATGCTGGCTTCATGCGAAAGACATTCCAAGGTCCTTCTGGGCGGACGGGATGTGTTGTGCTTCTTACGTCATCAATCGGATGTCGCTTAGCCCGATCAACATGAAGACTCCTTTTGAGTTGTTCCTGAAGGAGAAGCCTAGTGTTGAACACCTTCGGGTGTTCGGTTCAAGTTGCTACGGGCATGTCTCGGATGCTTCACAGACAAAGCTTGATGCAAAGGCAAGAAAGCTTGTCTTTGTTGGCTATTATGAGCGGAAAAAGGGATGAAAATGCATGGGTCCAGCGACAATGAAGTTTGTTGTGTCAAGAGATGTTGTCTTTGACTAACTGACATCGTATGGAGGTGGCTCAGTTGAGCTAAATGGAAGCATGGTTGATGAAGAACAGAAGGTGGCTGCTGAAGGCTTGGAAGAGATGCTTATTGTCTCACTAGCAGCTCCTGTTGCTTCAAGTACTGGTGCTGAGACTTCTGGCTCAGGAAGCATGGGGAGCATTGCTCAAAGCTTGTCTGAAGGTGGTGTTGAGCCTGGAGAAGCAACAGAGGTAGTGAGCAAGGAACAACCTCTTCGGAGATCAAAGAGGGTTGTGAAGCCACCGGCTCGGTACTATGATGGGAATGCAGTGAGCTTTGTCTCCTGCTTCTTTGCAGGTCCTCTGGATGAGCGAGAGCCTGTAAACTTCAATGAGGCCATTGGAGTCAAGGAGTGAGATGATGCCATGAAGGAAGAGATTGCAGCTCTCAAGAAGAATGAAACCTGGGATCTTGTGCCCAAGGTTGATGACATTACTCCAGTGACTTGCAACTGGGTGGATAAGTTGAAGAAGAAGGCTGATGGGAGCATTGATAGGTATAAAGCTCGCCTGGTTGCTCGAGGATTCTCAAAGCAGTATGGAGAAGACTATGAGGATACATTTAGTCTGGTTGCAAAGATGACTTCGGTTAGAGTGGTGATTGCCTTGGCTGCTTGCAAGGCATGGAGGATGTGGATGCTTGATGTGAAGAATGCTTTTCTTTACGGAGAAATTGACAAGGACATCTTCATGGACTAGCCACTTGGATTTGTTTCTGAATTTCATCTGGACTATGTCTGCAAGTTCAGGAAGGCTCTCTACGGGTTGAAGCAAGCTCCTAGAGCTTGGTATGGGAAGATAGCATAGTATTTGCAATTCTGTGGTTATCTTACTTCCAACTCGGATTCTAGCTTATTCCTCAAGAAGAAGGGGGAGCTTCAAGTCTTGGTCCTGCTGTATATGGATGACATGATCATCACAGGGAATTCAGAGGAGGAAGTAGCAAGGCTCAGGGCTGAGCTTGCTATACGCTTCGAGATGAAAGACTTGGGAGACCTTCATCACTTTCTCGGTCTTGAAGTGGAGAGGAAGGAGTGCGGGATTCTCATTTGCCAGAAGGGATATGCAGATCGCATTGTAAGTCGTTTTGGCATGGGTGAAGGGAAGAGTTGCACTACTCCACTGGAACATGGGCTTAAGCTTCGACGAGATGAAGGAAGGATTCTTCCTGATCCCTTGGTGTTCAGGGCTCTTGTAGGGAGTTTGATCAACTTGACGATTACAAGGTCAGACATTGCTTATGCTATTGGCCGAGTTAGTCGGTTTATGGCTGAACCAAGGAAGTCTCATCTGGTAGCGGGGAAGAACATCCTGAAGTATGTCAAGACAACTTCTGATATGGGACTCCTCTATAGTAGAGATGCAGACTTTGCTTTGCTTGGGTACACAGATGCTTACTATGTTGGTGACTCGGATTATCGGAGATCAACTTCGGGTTATGTTTTAACTTGTGGTTCATCTTGTATTTCGTGGTGTAGCAAGAAGCAGGATTCAGTATCCGTGTCTACTACAGAAGCTGAGTATAAGGCTTCGGCATTGGCTGCTCGGGAAGCCATATGGTTACAGAGGCTTGTAGATGATGTTCATGAAGAAGTGCAAGGGCCTACTTTACTCCGGGGTGACAATGAGAGTGCTCTCAAACTGGTAAACAATCCAGTGTGTCACACGAGGACCAAGCATATTGAGATCAAACACCACTTCATAAGGGAGAAGGTGTTGGAGGGATCTCTTCTGGTCGGGCATGTTCGGAGTGAAGATAATCTTGCAGACATCTTCACGAAGCCACTGTCGAAGGGGCCTTTTCAGCGGTTACATAGCTTGCTGGGCTTGATCACCACTTCACTTCAAGGGGGAGTGTTGAAATTTGTGAAGTGGAAATGGGTGATGGACATGTCGGGCGATCTAAGCGGCCTGTGCGGACTGAGTCCACGTCATGGGTGGACTCCTGATGTGGTCTGGTGACCTTGGTTGGCTTGGCTGTTGAAGAGCATCTCGTGCGGCCTGCGCTGTCTGAGTCCGCGGCCTGGGCGGACTGCGGGTTACGGTCTGGGTGTTTGCTGTCTTAGTGGCTTGGCAGATTGAGGAGCGGCCTGTGTGGCCTGGCATGCGGCTTGATCGGTCTGTTGTACGTCTTGATTGGCCTATGGACAAGGATGTCGGGCTTCTGGCAAAACGGACTGACCGGACTACCGTTTGCGGGTTGTAGGCAGTGCCTTGTTCTGCAACCTTGTGTTGCAAGCTTGTGTTTACCGGCGGGTTGGGTGCCTTATACGCGGGAGGCTTGCGGACTGGCGTGTTCGCGGTGTCCGCTGTGGCGGACTCACCTTGGAGTTTGGCTATAGCCCTTGCCGAGCTCTGGTAGTACAACATGTGTTAGCTGCTGTGGAGGACTGCGCGGACTGATGTCGGAGTCCGACAGTTGGCCGGTTGTTTGGGCAACTACGTGAATAGTATTGGCGGACAGGGCCTTGTCCGCCGAACTCGCGCTAGGTCTTTGGTGATTTACTGGATGTGGTCACATTCTGTGACAATTCCAGTGTGTCCGCAGTATCCTCCAAGTCCAATGTTGACCGGGCGGACTGCCTTTGGTCGTGGGCTTTTGGCGGATGGAGGCTTTGCTCTTGCTGTGCGTACTGCCTCTTGCATGTGCGGACTGTCACTAAAGGAGTTGTGGCTATCCATAAGATGTTGTGGGCAGACTGTGCGGACTGTATCATGTCCGTATAGTGTGGGCGGTCTGGTGCAAGACTGCCCAGTAATGAACATCGGTGCCTTGCTCCTGGCGGTTGTCTTGGAATCCAACTAAGTCTTTGCGGACTCAGCAGACGGAGGTTTTGCTAGTGCGCGGGCTGGGGTGGTGATTTTATGCACTAGGGTGGTGACCACATATAACACCCCCATCCATCGTATGACATATAACAGAAGGTCCAGCTGGAACCCGACACCATATACTATGGACAGACGGAAGGGTTACGTATTAATAACCAAACATTCCAATTAAGACTACTCGTCCTAACACAGAGCATTCTAGCGGAAGATTTTAAAAGTAGAAAGAACCCAAACTGAATAATCAATTTACATGAATGTCCACAATCACTACCACTGAAATGAAATAACAATACACTGAAGGATACATGGCCTTATGGCCTTACAATAGTTCACTTATCAAATAGTGTCTTACATACATCGGCTCGCAGGTCGGCCACACATGACAAAATAAAAACAACTATACGCTAAGGCCTTAGAGGGCCAGCACGGCAATATGGGCTCAAGCACGCTATTTTGCACTCGGCTCCGCAGCACCTGCAAGCAACATTCCACCGCACGGTGGCAAACAGGGAATGGTCAGCTAAAGCCGACCAAATTATAACGACCTCGTCCCTTTCTCGGTACGGCGGTGCTCCTTCCCTGCATATCATTAGCCCAGCTAAACAATTATCTATAAACATACTTCGCCACAGGTGTAGGCTCGCACGACCAAACACCCCTTGCACTCAGGGCACATTAACGGTGAATCCTGACACTTCAGCGTCTTCACCACCACCCCCAGGATGGCAACAACATGAGCATTTTAGCCTTCCTGACCACTGTCTAAGGCTCCCGACTATGCCAACGGCCAGTCCCCTTTTCGGGTCTCTCGCACCGAACCACATAGCCCAAGTCCATTTCCACTTGCCCGTTGCTCAACCACGTAATTCATGTTAAGACATACGCACGGGCCAAGCTTCTCTTGGATCCTAATATTCCAATCAATCATATAACTCAGTTATGTTCCACGCCTGTTTCCAGACCACCAAGTTAGCCGAACAATGATTCCGCTCAGTTTTCCGGGTGCGCCTTGGAGCTAACCTCCAAGGATCCTTGCAGCAATCTACCATGTAGAAAGCCGAAAACCCAAAGCACGGAGACTTCTCCGGCAAATCAAAACAAATGCAACATCGCGGATCCAGACCAACATGTCCGTGTAGGCTTCACACACAATGCCTATGCCCGTACTTTGATTCCTGACTTTATATGCAACACAAGGGGGACTATTCCCGTCAACCCCAAGGAACACCGCACACTTGCCGCACACTCGCGGCAGCAGGTTTTCCCTATTCAAAAAGGAAGAGCTTCACATGCTCAAGTAGAGAATCGTTACCCTTGTAGTTCGCATTTGCGCCATGGAAAAACTACACGGATGGAAATCTTCGCAACAAACTTTCCTCCACGGATCCACTCTCAGAACTCAAAACGGTGCTCTGATGCTCCGCCAGCGGCCGAAATCCTCCTTCTTCTTCCTCTTCTCTCTAACTCCTTGGAAAGAGAATGGTTTTGAGAAAATGAAGAATTAACTCCCCCATTCCCGGCCTTAACAGTGCAGGAAACTGTCTGAACCATTGGATCTTACATAATGAAAATGAACGGCTTAGATCTGCACAAAAATCCCCAGACCTGGGCCGAACACGGCCTCACACACGGCCGTGTCCTAGGCCGTGTGCCTTGATCGAGGCACGATCGTCGAACGCAGAACAACCACACGGGAAAAGACACTCCCGTGTCTCACCTGACATGCCCGTGTCGGGTCCTCGACACGCCCGTGACCGGGCGCGTGTCACACATAACTGCCATGCCAACCGACACGATCCTTGGAAACACGGGTACAGACACGGGTAGGCACACGCCCATGTCCAATGACACGCCCGTGTCATTAAGCCGTGTTCCTTGTCATGTCCTTCTCGGGATTAAATCGGCCAAAACACCATGCCAGACACGGCCTTGGACACGCCCGTGTCCTAGGCCGTGTACCCCTATACAGGCACCAAAATACCTTTTTACGCGACCAACTCAAATACAATTTTGGGGGCGTTACAAATCTCCCCCACTTAAGGAATTTCGTCCCGAAATTAAGTAAAGGTACACAAAACTACAAGTTACCTGAACGGAATAACTCGTGGTATTCTTCCAACATAGTTTGCTCTCTCTCCCAAGAAAGCTCCTCATGTCCGCAATTATCACAATGGACTTTAGTCATTCGGATATCCTTGTTGCGGAATCGTTTGACTTCAACGTCTTCTATACGTATAAGCTTGACCTTTGTCGTCAACTCGTAATCAACTGGCACTTGATCAACCGCAACTATCTGGGAAGGCTCTTGCACCGCCTTACGCAACACCGATACGTGGAACACATCGTGTAGCCCACTCAACTCCACCGACAGCTTCAATCTATACACTGCTTCGCCAACATGCTCCAGGATCTCAAATGGTCCAAGGTATCTCGGACTCAACTTCTTCAAGCGCCGAACACACGAGACACACTTGAACGGTTTGATTTTCAAGTACACCCAGTCACCAACACTGAACTCCACGTTCCTATGCTTGGCGTTAGAGTACTTTGACTGTCTGTCCTGAGCGATCTTCAACCGTTCCTGAATTGTCCATGTCACTGAAGTGGCATCTTCCACCGCTTGACGTTTGTAAAGCTTCGACTCGCCCGTCTCCAACCAAGACTTTCTCCCGTACAAGTCCTCGAAAGGCGCCATTCCGATACTCGCCTGAAAGCTGTTGTTATACGCAAACTCCGCCATGTATAGGTGATCTTCCCACTGCTTTCCAAAATCTAGGACGCACATGCGAATCATGTCCTCCAACGTCCGGTTGACCCTCTCGGTCTGGCCATCCGTCTGCGGATGAAAGGCTGTGCTGAACTTTAGCTTAGCACCCAACAGACTATGCACCAACCTCCAGTCATTCGACGTGAAGCGTCCATCTCCATCACTAACAATACTGCGGGGCACACCATGCAACCGTACAATATTCTCCACATAGAGTTTGGCCAACCTTTCCACCGGATCTTCCTTCCTGATCGGGATGAAGTGTGACACCTTTGTCAACCTATCTACGACCACCCAGATGGCGTCGTTTCCCCTCTGGGACTTCGGCAAACCATGCACAAAATCCATAGATATGTCGTAAAATATCCATTCCAGGATAGGCAAGGACTTTAGGAAACCTCCAGGCTTCTGGCACTCCACCTTCACCAAGGAACAAGTTTGGCACTTGGCCACATAAAGTGCTACATCTTTCTTCAATCCTGGCCACCAAAATATTTTCTTCATGTCTCTATACATCTTCGTGCTTCCAGGATGGATTGAGTACTTGGTATGATGAGCCTCGTACATCAACTCCTCCCAAAGATTATCCGCACTAGGAATGCATAGGCGGTCATCCTTCCTTAGTAACCCATCCTCAACAGCAAACTGGGAATTTGACCCATCCAATGATTCATCCATGATCTGCTTCATGTTGTCATCCTAAATCAAAGCCCGCT
The DNA here is from genome assembly GCA_039583875.1 of Platanthera guangdongensis. Lineage (NCBI taxonomy): Eukaryota > Viridiplantae > Streptophyta > Magnoliopsida > Asparagales > Orchidaceae > Platanthera > Platanthera guangdongensis. The sequence continues at coordinate 217,188 of JBBWWR010000216.1, read as the reverse complement.
GAACTCTATCAGCTAGGTCACACTGCACCTCGGTCCAAAACGGTTTTGCCTCAGTACTAGACTGCTTGTCGACGCAAGATATCTCCAAAGCCTCCAACTCATGGACCAATCTATCATCATGTACCAATAACCAGTTGTCTCGTGCAGGAACCTTACGACTCAACACATCCTCCACTACATTACCTTTCCTTGGCACATAATGTATCTTGACGGTGTAGTCCCCTAGGAACTCCATCCACCTCCGCTGCCTCATGTTCAGATCCTTTTGATCTAACAGGTACTTCAAGCTCTTATGATCTGTGTATATATCGACTTTCACACCATATAGATAGTGCCTCCACATCCTTAAAGCAAATATCACGGCCGCTAACTCCAAGTCATGGACCGGATAAATTCTCTCGTGAGCCTTTAATTGTCGTGAACCATAGGCTATCACACTCCCACGCTGTAGCAGAACACATCCCAAACCACTGCCCGAAGCATCACTATAGATTTCGAACCCTTCGGTTCCACTTGGGGAACATAAAACAGGCGCTGTGGTCAACCGCCTCTTCAACTCTTCAAAAGCCTGTTCGCACTCCGAAGACCACACAAACTTCTGATTCTTCCTAGTCAAAGTCGTGAGTGGTAGCGCTATCCGCGAGAAGTTCTCTACGAAGCTCCTGTAGTTGCCAGCAAGCCCCAGAAAGCTCCGGACCTCCGCCACTGTAGTCAAAGCAGGCCACTCCCGTATTGCCACTATCTTCGCCGGATACACAACTATCTCTTCTCCACTAACAACATGACCAAGGAACGCTATCGAGGATAACCAGAACTCACACTTGGAGAACTTAGCATAGAACTGGTTTCTCCTCAACGTCTCCAACACCATGTGAAGGTGATTTTAGTGATCCTCTTCACACCGCGAGTACACCAGGATATCGTCGATAAATACTTTCACAAAACGGTCCAGGTACTCTCTGAACTTCTTGTTCATCAGATCCATAAACACGGATGGCGCATTAGTCAAACCAAACAGCATGACTATGAACTCGTAATGCCCAAACCACGTACTGAATGCTGTCTTTGGGATGTCGCTCTCCCTTATCCACAATTGGTAGTAACCGGACTTCAGATCTAACTTCGAATATACCGTTGAACCAACCAACTGATCAAATAGATCGTCAATTCTCGGGATCGGATACTTATTCTTTTTCGTAAGCTTGTTCAATTCCTGGTAGTCGATACAAAGCCGCTAGCTCCCATCTTTCTTCTTAAATAAGAGAACCGGTGCGCTCCAAGGCAACGAACTTGGACGCACATAACCTTGCTCTAACAACTCTTGAAGTTGCACCTTCAACCCTGCCATCTCTCTTGACGTTATGCGATAGGGGGTGCGTGACACCGGTTTGGCACCCGGTACCAGCTCAATAATAATATAAATCTACCACTAAGGAGGGGCTCCTGGGAGATCATCTGGGAACACATCAGGATACTCGGACACCACTGGGATACTGTCCAGACTAGTCCTAGGTGTTGAAGCCTGCACTAATGTGACAAACAGCTCTACCCCATACTGAACTGCCTTAATCACCTGAAGGGCCGACATCAAAACTTTCCCTGACCCCTTCATGCCCGCAAACGTAGTCTCCCGTTCAGAATTTAATCCCAACTTAACCTCCTTTCGGTTGCAATCAATGTAAGCTCGCTGCTCCGAGAGCCAGTCCATACCAAAGATTACATTGAACTCTACTAACGGTAGAATCAACGCTCGCAAATCAAACTCCTGATCCCCAATCTGAACCTTGACTACGCCGACCTTATCCGCGCGCATTGAGAACCTATTGGGCAACGACACATCCAACTTGCCTTTTTTCATCGAGCGAGGGACCCCGATGCGCATCACAAATCATTCGGACAAGAATGAATGTGAAACTCCCTTATCAAACAAGGCTCTAGCTGGACAATCGAGAATCAATACAAATCCTAGCAACAACAAAAGTAAGCTAACACATAAAGAGGTAACAACTACAAAAGTTAATCTACCATAAATTAAATCATACCTGTCACCACGTCAGCTTGCTTTATGGCCTCTTGCAGACCAAGATTATAAACTCTAGGGTGGATTGTAGCATGATGGCACGCGGTTGACTCCACCGCCTTCCCTTTCTCCTCATAAGTCGCTCCAAACTTCCTCTCGGACTTTGCCCGTCCGCTCCAACACTCACGAGCAAAATGCCCCGTCTTCCCACAGTTGTAGCAAGCTCCTGGGACTCGACTTGTGGTTGCCCCTGACGCACCAGACGAAGTGGCTGAGTTCAAAGTCCTCTGCTTCTTGTTCCATCTGCGGAATCCTAACTTTGCACTAGGCACTTTGAACTCTGCCTTCTTTTCTCCTGGGTCCTTCTTCTCTTGCACCCTCTTCATAACCTTTTCCAGAGACCGGGCCGAGTTGACCAAGGTTAGGAAGCCCTACGCCTTAGGCCCAGCAAGGAGTAACTGTAGGCACCACAAAGACCCTCATAAAATCGGTTGGTCTTTCTCTCCTCTTCCGTAAACATAGCCTCAGTATACCGACCCAACCGTGTAAACTCGTGGAGGTACTCGTCCACGCTTTTGGATTCTTGAGTCAACCCAAGATATTGGTTCTCAATGTCAAGCTTCTGAGCAGAGGGTAGATATCTGGCCAGGAACAATCTTGAAAATTCCTCCATAGGCACATCAGCAAGCCGCCTACCCACTAAGAGATGAAACTCCAACTCATCCCACCATAGCCTCGCTTCACCCGCCAAAAGAAAGGTCGCTATGGTGGTCTTCTGCCACTCCTCAGTTAATATGGCTATCAAAACTCTCTTTATCGTAGAGAGCCAGTCCTGAGCTTGAGCTGGCGTTCTAGTCCCATCAAATACTAGGGGATGAAAGCCCATTACATGCTTGAGCTGCTTCTCCATAGCTCTCCTCGGCTCTACCAGATCAACTGCTGCACGCTCCACCACTCTCGGCTCTGCCGTCCTAACCGGTTCTTTCTCCACCACAGGAGGTGTGTGGTGCATTTGCCATGTAGGTTGGGCATTAATCATCGCAAATACGGCTTCAGCCACCATCCTGATGGTTTCCGCTAAAGGAGGTGTAGTAGGCATGTCTCTCGGTGCACTACTTTCCGCCGATTGCGGACGCTCTGATTGACCTGCACCGCCCCTAGCTGCATATAGAAGCAAAGACACACGATTATACGACAAATAGTTTGATAAAATCAATCATTGGAACACTCAGATTTCACAAAACAAGTGTATTTTCCATTCCTAAGTGGACATTCATGGGTTATTTTTGATGTTATAACGATGACGCACACATGTGCTCACCACCCCTTAAAAGAATTTGCCCACGAATTCATTTAAGCCAGACCATAACCAGAAGTCTGATACCAAATTGTAATACCCCCATCCGTCGTATGGCATATAACAGAAGGTCCAGCAGGAACCCGACGCCATATACCACGGACAGACGAAAGGGTTACGTATTAATAACCAAACATTCCAATTAAGACTACTCGTCCTAACACAGAGCATTCTAGCGGAAGCTTTTAAAAGTAGAAAGAACCCAAACTGAATAATCAATTTACATGAATGTCCACAATCACTACAACTGGAATGAAATAACAATACACTGAAGGATACATGGCCTTATGGCCTTACAATAGTTCACTTATCAAATAGTGTCTTACATACATTGGCTCGCAGGCCGGCCACACATGAAAAAATAAAAACAACTATATGCTAAGTCATTCGACGGCCAACACGGCAACATGGGCTCCAACCCGATATTTTGCACTCGGCTCCGCAGCACCTCCAAGCAACATTCCACCGCACGGTTGCAAACAGGCAACGGTCAGCTAAAGCCGACCAAATTATAACGACCCCGTCCCTTTCTTCGGACGGCGGTGCTCCTTCCTTGCACATCATTAGCACAGCTAAACAATTATGTATAAACATACTTTGCCACAGGTGTAGGCTCGCACGGCCAAACATCCCGTACACTCAGGGCACATTAATGGTGATTCCTGACACTTCAGCGTCTTCACCACCACCCCCAGGATGGAAACAACATTAGCATTTTAGCCTTCCTGACCACTGTCTAAGTCTCCCGACTATGCCAATGGACAGTCCCCTTTTCGGGTATCCCGCACCGAACCACATAGCCCAGGTCCAATTCTACTTGCCCGTTGCTCAACCACGTAGTTCACATTAAGACGTACGCACGGGCCAAGCTTCTCTTGGATCATAATACTCCAATCAATCACAAAACCCAGTTATGTTCAAGGCCGATTCCCAGACCGCCAAGTTAGCAGAACAACGATTCTGCTCAGTTTTCCGGGTGCGCCTTGGAGCTAACCTCCAAGGATTCCTGATGCAATCTACCGCGTAGAAACCCGAAAACCCAAAGCACGGAGTCTTCTCCGGCAAATCAAAACAAATGCAACATCGCCGATCCAGACCAACATGTCCGGGTAGGCTTCACACACAATGTCTATGCCCGTACTTCGATTCCGGACTCTATATGCAACACAAGGGGGACAATTCCCGTCAACCCCAAGGAACACCGCACACTCACCGCACACTCGCGGGAGTGGGTTTTCCCGATGCCAAAGGAAGAGCTTCACATGCTCAAGTAGAGATTCGTTACCATTGTAGTCCGCTTTTGGGCCATGGAAAAACTACATGGATGGAAATCTTCGCAATGAACTTTCCTCTACGGATCTGCTCTCAGATCTCAAAACGGTGCTCCGGTGCTCCGCCGGCGGCCAGAATCCTCCTTATTCTTCCTCCTCTCTCTAACTCCTTGGAATGAGAATGGTTTGGAGAAAATGAAGAATTAACTCCCCCATTCCCGGCCTTAACAGTGCAAGATACCATCTGAACCATTGGATCTTACTTAAAGAAAATGAACGGCTCAGATCTACACAGAAAAAACAAGACCTGGGCCGAACACGGCCTTGCATACGGCCGTGTCCCAGGTCATGTGCCTTGATCGAGGCACGATCGTCGAACACAGAACAACCACACGGGCAAAGTCACGCCCGTGTCTCACCTGACACGCCCGTGTCGGGTCCTCGACATGCCTGTGACCGGGGGCGTGTCACATATAACCGCCACGCCAACCGACACGACCCTTGGAAACACGGGTACAGACACGGGTAGGCACACGCCCGTGTCCAATGACATGCCCGTGTCATTAAGCCGTGTTCCTTGCTATGTCCTTCTCGGGATAAAATCGGCCAAAACACCACGCCAGACACGGCCTTGGACATACCATTGTCCTAGGCCGTGTACCTCTATATAGGTACCAAAATCCCTTTTTACGGGACCAACTCAAATTCAATTTTCGGGGCGTTACACCACACTCCTCACCTCGCTTATAAATATAACCCCCCGACACGTCTACAGTAACGGAGTGAATGGTAAGTTGGGCTTGGGCAAGTGTTGTGGTCTACGGTTTTCTGTCCGCGCGTGTTGAGTAGTGCTGACGGTGTGCTGTGTGCAGGTCTTGCGGCTAGCTCAAGGAGCCAGGAGTTGGGCATTGAAGTGTGTGGTCTTTACGGACTCAGCTGGTCGCTTCGGCGACTTGTCAGTTTTCTGCTTCAGCTTGTTCAAGTTCCAATAACCTGTCTGCCAGTCTCAGGCGGGTAGGCGGTCTGTTCCTCAGTTCTTCAACAGGCAGCGAATAATGGTGTGTCCGCTTGACCTTGCGGTCTCGGCGGACTCCGTGTGCTATTCGGCTTGTAGCAGTTGCAGCTCGGGCGGCTTAGGCAACCTTGGCAGGCTAGGTGGTCTCGGCGGTCTCCGGTGTTGTCTGCCGGCTTGTTTTGTTCTTTCTGTTTGTAGCTTGTGTACTAGCGAAATCATGTCTCGCTACGTATACCTCGCCTTATAAAGAAGTGTGAATGAATATAAGACCTGCTTGTTCTTCCATTTATGGTTGGTGTTAAACTTGCTCCTTGGGTTTCCACATGATCAAAGTGTGAACTAGGTAGTTCTGAGAATATTACTTCGGCTTTAGGCTACCTTGCTGACCGCTTTGAGAAACTTTAACACAAATGTGACCGCTCCCATCTCTAAGTCATGAACTGGGTAGTTCTGCTCATGCTTCTTTAGTTGCCGAGAAGCGAATGCTATCATATGACCATTCTGCATCAGCACCACACCCATGCCCAGGTAGGAAGCGTCGGTGTAGACCTGAAATCCTTCTTTCCCCGAAGGGATGGAAGGTATAGGAGCTGAGGTGAGTCGATCTTTTAGCTCCTGAAAAGCCGCCTCGCATTGCGTGATCGAGATGAAGGGCACATCCTTCCTTGTTAGGGATGTGATTGGAAGGTCAATACGAGAAAATCCCTCCAAGAACTTCCGGTAGTAACCGGCAAGTCCTAGAAAACTCCGCACATCTGTGGCCCACTTCAGCTGCGACCAATCCCGAACTACATAAATCTTGGCCGGGTCCACTGACAACCCAGCATGTCACAACGCGTGTTTTCTCCTACTCTGATACTTCTTAATTTCGGAGAAAATTAAGAAGTATCAGAGTAGTATGGGATGCATAACATTTTCATGTGTACGCCACTCATAACATACATTATGGTCTTTTTAGAATGCATAGCACAATCATGCATAACATAACATTGCATAAGCACAATGTGCCAAGCTAAAGACTTGCAGGATGACATATGTACACACATGGTTTTGAGTCAAAAAGAATATAAATACATGCATTCATGGTCTAGGCACCTGATTTGGTATGATGGTGGTGAACCATCTTAAATTAGGCATACCATTATAATTGAAAAACCCGGAGCAAGTTGGCAGTTGAAGCAAGTACTTATGTTGGTTTGTCTGTACGTGTTTGTTTAGTCCTGGTAGTTGAACTTGGTTCTGATTATTGTTTTGTTTATTCTTTTTAGCATGGCGCCTAAGCATATAGTGACGAGGTCGACTCCCCAATCTGAGGTCGGGTCTTATGTAGGGATTTCTGTACGTGTTTGTTTATTCTTTTTAGCATAACTAAAGTATTTTTCCAATGCATGTAAATATAGTTTTTAATTGTGGACTAGCTGATCCACTGCGCCGAGGGATACGACCTCTAAAATATAATTGTTGTTTTCAAATCATTAAAGCTTATGGTTTTTTATACATAGTCTTAGTAGTTGGTGGTTGCCTGAGCGTCGGCAGTTATCCCCTGCCCGACGTGGCATCACACCGCGTGTTTTCTCCTACTATGATACTTCTTAATTTCGGAGAAAATTCGGGTTGTGACACAGCACCACTATGATATGGCCTAGAAAAGCCACCTCCCTCAAACAGAACTGGCATTTGCTGAACTTCGCATAATGCTAGGGCTCCCGCAGTCTCTCTAGGGTCAGCGTCAGATGTCGTGTGTGCTCCTCCTCTGTCCTCGAGTAAATGAGGATGTCATCAATAAATAAAATGACAAACACATCCAGATATGCCTCAAACACCCGATTCATGAGGCTCATGAACGCCGATGGTGCATTCGTGAGCCCGAAAGGCATCACGGTGAACTCAAACAGCCCATATTTGCTATTGAAGGCAGTCTTTGGAATGTCCTCCTCTTGAATCCGCAGCTGATAGTAGCCAGACCTAAAATCCAATTTTGAAAAGAAATGTGCGCCCTCCAGCTGGTCAAACAGCTCATCTATCCTTGGAAGTGGATAGGTATTCCGGACTATCAATCAGTTCAGCGCTCGGTAGTCAATGCATAATCTAAGTGTCCCGTCCTTCTTCTTGACGAACAACACCGGGTCTCCCCATGGTGAAGAGCTTGGACGGATAAATACGACCTCCACTAGTTCCTGGAGCTGGCTTCGAAACTCTGTCAGCTCCTTCGAGGCCATCTGATAAGGGGCTCTAGATGCCGGCTTAGCCCCCGACACTAGCTGTATCCGGAAATCCTGCTCCCGGTGCGGGGGTAGCCCTGGCAGCTTTTCTAGGAATATGTCGGCAAAATCTCGCACCACCGAGATATCCGAGATGGAACCCTTGGCTTCAGTCATTTCAAACAGCACTTCATAGACTTCCTCCCCCTGCAAGTGGGCCTTGTCGGCCTACACGGATGACAGCAAGAGAGGTGGAATAGATCTAATACCTTCGATGACGATGTAGGAATCCCCATGCCTCACAATAATCCTCTTGGACATGCAGTCAATCTGAGCATAGTTTCAGTGCAACCATGTCATTCCCAGGATCAAATCAAAGACTGGCATCTTCATGATCGTCGCTGGTGCTTCAAATATCTTTCCGCCAATTTCCGTCTCCATGTTGCAGCTGGTGGTAGTGAATAGCTCTGATCCGTCTGGTAGTCCTATCCTCATCATCAAGCCAGTGAACGGCTCCACGCCTTCGAGCCCTTCCACGAAGGCTTCCGACACGAACGAGTGTGAAGCACCCGTATCGAACAATGTATAGGGGGGTTTGCCGCTGATGAAATCTATGCCTGCAGTAGTTTAAAGTCTTAGAAATCTAATTATGGTTCCTTTCCTAGTTTATCAATTCTATATCCATAACTCTAGTTATCTAGGAAAGAGAAAACTTAAAAATAATTGGAGTACTTGTGATCACTTGCTCCGGATTCCGTTGTTGAGTAAGATCCAGTGCATACACTTGCTCCCTCTCTTGCCTGTGGTCTTTGCCCTGGTATCCACGACATCAGCCACGTCCTTGGCCTCCAAAATACTGAGCTGGCGGGGGCAGCCGGTAGTGCTGGTGCCCCCCTTATGGGGCAGTTCCTCCGGATATTCCCTACCTGATGACAGTTGAAGCATTTTGGGGGGGGGGGGGGGGGATATGTCATACCCCCGGGTCTCTACACCTCCCGTATCTGCGGTGGCTGAGGGGCCGCCACTACTGGTTCCCTCTGCTCCTGTCTCACCTCCTGACGAGGCTGGTCTTCTCCTCTTCTCCCATCTATGATGCGGCCCCGTCGCTGATCATTTTTGGCTCCCTGGCCCTGATCCTTAGTTGGCCTCTTCCGGCCTCGGGTAGTATTCCAATCTGCCTCGATTCTTTTCGCTATCTCCAATATCCGAGGAATAGGCCCGTTGGACACGAACAACAAAGCCTCCCTCAGATCCTCTCGCAGGCCCTTATAGAACCTCTTAGTGTAATCTGCCTCATCCAATTGATAAGAATCCGCATGCCGGGCTAGGTGGTTGAACTCCCGATGATACTCAACCACTATCTTGCTGTCCTGTCTCAACTGTAGAAATCTATCCTCTAGCTCATCTCTGGCCGACTGCGGAACAAAATGATCCAATAGTGCGGCCCTGAATTCCCCCCAAGCTATCTCAGCAACCTCTCTGTCAGCAAACGTCGTGTCCAGCGATGTCTTCCACCATCTCTTGGCATGGTACTCCGAGCAAGAGACTACCAAGGGCACCCTCTCATCCCACGGCACCGGATCCCAGTCAGCATCTCATACATGATGTTCAGCCACTCCTTCATCCGAACGGCTGAATCTGTCCCCAAGTAGGATGGAGGAGAAAGTCCTCGAAAAATACTCAGCCAGTTGTCCCCCAGGTTTGGCTGCGGAGCTGGAACCTGTTGTGCCCTAAAACCCTCCAGGATAGCTGTCAGAGTCTGCCCCATCTCTGACTGTAGGAACGTAGTGGGGACCGGTGGAGGTGGTGCAATATTCGGAGTCTGCTGGACTCCGCCCGGTGGTGTAGGCTGTGCTGGGGGCTGCGTAACAAAGGCCAATAGTAAATAATCGATTCAATCCTAATTAACAATGGACAATTTACATGTGATCCCCCTTATGGGCACACCACTACTTCCGCTGCTTAGTTTGTCCCCAAACTAAACTCGCGCGGTGGTGACCCAGGGGTTGTGGACTGCTACTTTTCGATCAAGGTTGGCTCCGATACCACTTGTAAGACCCCGTTTTTTTTCTTTTTAAACCACGGGGGTCTTAGGCCTAGAACCGCCGTTTCGCGGTGACACCTTCACACCCAGGAAGATCATCACTACAAAACGCCAATCCTACTGGCCAAATCGATCACAACTGTAGCAAAATAGTAAGATGCAAGTCCACAAAAATCACATATATATAGTAAATAATCTCCACGAAGGGAGTGTCCACAGATGTAATAAGAGTACTAAAAACTTGGGCTCATGCCTAGTACATCAAGTCCTCACTACATATCTCTCATCGCGGAAGCAAAACTAATATAACTACTTGCGATCAGGACTCACAGTCCCTGCCGTCTGAACTCCGGTACTAGACTTCCTCATCTCCAAGTGTGTCGACCTCCGGGGCTGCTCCTACATGCTGGGCACCATGGTCCCCTAAAATTATGTGGTCCGAAAACCGTTAGTCTAAAAGACTAAGTCTTATCATCCCCCGCCCCTTCCCCCATTGCTCCTAGGCACCGAGCGGGGAGAAGGAAAGGAGAGGACATGAAAGTGGAGAAATACAAATATAAGCAGGTGGCGGTGGATCTAATCTAGCAGTTCTATGGTATATAAGACAAAATGAAGGTAAGAAAGACTGAAAAGGAAAAGTAACCTTAACTTATATGTAGCCACATAAGCCAAGGGATCTTTTGCAGGGCTCCTATGGTATAAAAAGTATCATACCAATTTATATGATTGTGTGTCGGTTTTCTAGCTAGCATGTATATATAATATTGAATAAAAACCTTAACTTATAAGCACGCTCGCACGAACCTATAAACCAAGGGGTCGTTTTGCATGGCCTATTGTATAAAGCATCCCATACCACTTATACAATAGTTGTCGGGTTATATGCAATGATTATGCTATGAAATACAATTATTCCATGATGTGAACATGCAAGTGCAACTCACCCACTCGACTCTGTGTACACAGACCTTTAGTTCCCCCTTTCTAGAGCCGAACCTCCGAGGATACCTCCGTAGTGGCAAACGTAAGCGGTGGGTTGGGCATCGCCCACCTCTAAACCGGTAATTACACTACCAGTCAGACCTATCGTACGTCGCAATGCTGGTGCACAAAGTGGAGCTCCTGCACACTTTTGCCGGCTGGCGCACCAGACTTTATTTGGCCAAGTGCTAAACCACACTTGCCGAGTCAACGTATTGGCATCGGTGCAACGACCCTCCAATACCGTAGACTCACCACCTTATACCTTATGCACATGCAACCTTATGTATCAGCTATCGAGCCAAGGCTCCCCGGACCATCCCGTCCTTCATAAACAATAACCGAGCCAAAGCTCGCCGGGCCAACCTGCCCATCACAGACAACAATTGAGCCAAAGCTCGTCGGGCCAACCTGCCCACCACCAAATCCACTGAGCCTACAACCCGAGTGACCCAACCTACCACCCCGAGACATCGAGGTGAGTGAAGGTGAAACCATAGTTTTACTAGTTACTCTTGCATTCCAATTTTGCCTACAGTTTAGGTTTAGCCCAGGACTGCCCAAGGTATTCCCCGTGAAGGGCTCTCCAAGGCACTATGAACTACGATGGGATTACGTCCAAAGCACCCTTTAGCAAGGCACTTACTATTATTGGTTGCTATCAAAATTCTCAAACACTTACTTGTTTTACCGGATCTAACCCTAAAGTATTTGACACTTCTTCCCACGGGAAAGGCGATCTTTCGTTGATCCCGAACACCTCCTAACACTAGCCAAACCAACACTCTACTCATCCTAACTTCCAATGATGAACTCATTTTTATTTATCCAAACCAACAAATAGTTATCCCAAACTCATGTGCCCAAATTCATATTCCAACCTAAATTCTGCAATTTTACTAGATGGAGACCAAGTTAAGTTATATGACATGTAAAGTGGGAGGTACACCAAATAAACACCCAGTACTCCTATAATAATTACCGGGGGGCTATTATGATATTTGTAAACTAAATCCAGGGATTCACAATTTTCCCAATTATTTGATAATTTATTTAATTAATCTAGTAAATCAAAAACCCATGTTTGAACATGAAGTGCCCATTTGAGACACGTAAATGCTCTACCAAATTTATGATAAATTCAAGAGGATTATTTAACATAGAATCCAAAGTATCAAAATTGTTCAACAAGGTTAAGCCTCTGAATCTAATTTTTGAATATAACCTATTTTTATCAATTTAAGAGGCAAGTGCAGCAAAACTAATTCCAAAAATTCTGAGAAACTTCAAAGATGATTCTAAGGACATATAAATACTCTAAGTCAAGTTTCATAATTTATTATCAAGTAATGAGCTCTAAACAAATTATTGACTAATTTTCCAAGTTATTGAGCTTGTGAAGTAAGTACTGCAAATATATATTCAAAAATTCTAATAAACTTCATACATGAGCAAAAAGGTCTAAAACTCCCTTTGCCAAAATTTCATGACTTTCCAATGAAAAGTGGGATCATAATAATCAAATGATTAATTAGGGCAATCCCATGAGTTACAAAGGAAGTGCCAAGATTATTGATCCAAAATTCACAATTAAATTATCAAAGGTTCATACTACCCCTATGTCCACACTACCGAAATTTCATTATTGTTCAATGACTTTTATTAACCTATTCTAGCATCATAAGATTTGTGCCCTAAACTAGGGTTAGTATTTTGAGGAGCCTACCCTTTCCCAAATCCCCTAATATTTTTACCAGAGGGCTTTAGTTACCCTAGTACCCTCCCCACCAAATTTCAAGTTCATTCAAGGTCTTTTGGCCTCATGCCCTTCACAAGGCATAAAAGCCCTTCCTTAGGGTTTGGTCTTAGATCTTAGGGTAAATCTATTACAATGTACCCCATCTTCCACGGGGAGGTGGTAAAAGCCATTCCAAGCTAGTGACCCCAATTGCAACCTCTGTTGAGGTGATTTGGCTACTCAAAACCCAAAATGCACTTTTTGACCAAAATACCCTTATTATGACAAGGCTAGGGTTTGCATGATTGGTGGTTAAAACTCCAAAATTATTTACGGTCACGCGGCGACCCAGCGGTTTTATTTGAGAAAAAGGCGGAAGTGAATTTATTTAAGAAAACGGGTCGCGCGTATTTATTTATTTATTTTGGATATAAAAAAGGTTTAGAAATCGAGTTTTAACGAAAGGAGGCAAGTGCACCTATCGTGAGTAGTACAGGATATTCCGGGTGGAATATCGAGGTCGTATTGTTCTCGGGTCTGGTTCGATTATTTCTACTCTTCCCTAGAGAGGACTATTATTTTACCGATAATTATCTTGTCGGGATATTTTTATATAAAAAAAACAGAAAATGGCAGAAAGAAAATGAAAGCTTGAAGGTGGTGCCGATGAAGAGCTTAGCTCGATGGCACCGAAAAAACAATTGAACTAAAATAGACCTTAAATAAAAAGAGCTCCTAAATTTCTAATTAATTAAGCCGGAGACTTGGCCGTGGAGGTTCCACTAGAATGAGCTCACCTATCTCTAGGGCTATCGCTCACCTGAACGCTAAGACTATTCGACCGGGCTCTCGTCCGACGAAGGATTCCTCTTAACGCCCGCATTACGCTAAGAACCCCGCTATTGGGTGGGGAACCCAATCAGGTAGAGTTGGCGCGCCTCCTCTCTCGAGGGTTAGTGCGGAACTCTCTTTGCCAAGGGGTGATCTGTCCATACGCACGGCCTCTCGGCGAGCGTATGGAAAACGGAAATAGGGCCCACACATCGATATGTGGTTCTACGCGTCGTTAACCCCGGGCAAACCTTAAGTACTTTTAATTAATTAGAAAAATTAGACCTTTAATTATTTTAAGTTATTTTATCTGTCCCAATGCTCTTCGATGTCGAGGGCTAAGAACGATTAGCCACTCATCGGAATGGGGACGGCTTGCGAGAAAAGCAGAAAATAAAGCGATAAAGAAAGCAGTAAATGAAAGCAGTAAAATGAAAGCAGTAAAGGAAAGCTGAAAATTGCAAGTCCTATCCAAACGAGTAGAACTGAAGAAAGCAGTAAATTGCGAGTCCCGGCGCAACTGCGTGGGCGGGAGAAATGAAAGCAGTAAAACACACACACGCAAGTCCTACTCAAATGAGTAGGAGAAAATAAATACGGGTCCTACTCAACCGAGTAGGACAAAATAAATGCAACGCACGCACACACTCTCTCGACATAAATGAAAACACACGCACACACACGACAGAATTGAAATAAAGCAAAGCGCCATTTAACTTTTAACGAGTAGGCGGAAATAGATGCGCACACATAAAAAATTGCAAAAAACTAAGTTAATGAAAAATTAAAACAACTGCATTTCTACCGCTAAAATGCGGTAGAAATGCATAAAAAGCAAAGATAAAAATAAACGGAGCGAAAAAGTTTGCAAATCAACGCAAAATGAAAATGCTCGAAAAATAAAAACGAATACATTTCTATCGCTAGAATGCGGTAGAAATGCATAAAAAGAGAACGAAAAATTAAATAAGGAAAAAGATTTTGCGAAAAACTAAGTGCGCGAAAAATTAAAACAACTATATAATCATTCCTATAACTCCGTAAAAACGATTAAAAGTGAAAATAAAGCGAAAAGAACGAAAAAGGTTTTGCGAAATAAAAAGCTAAGTTAAAAAAAAAAGGAAAAACACTTTGAAAACATTTTTACGGGTTATAACAATGAAATAAAAAACTATAAAAATCTAAGTTAACAAAACTAAGTAAGAAAATGAAAACATAAAAGTAAATAAACTATACTCATACACTCACACACCTTAGGAAAGAACGAAAAAAAAACAAAGTTGAAACAAAGCAAAAAAGATAAGATTGCATAGGGGAGATTTGCGTTAATCCATTCCAAAGTCATGTTGAGAGAAGAAAATAAAACACATCTTATTAAATAAAAGTACGAGTTACAAAGACACGAAAATAAAACTAAGGAGAGGGGGGAGAAATTATCCCTTACATAAGCCTTGGAAGCAATCCAACAGCATTTCCCCTATACAAAATGGTTCAAAAAAAAGGAACAGGAATTCAGAGCAGAACCTCTGAATTTATAGAAAAAAATTTCATGGGTCACGCCCTTGGTCACGGGCGTGACAGGGGGCGTGACAGTACTATTTGAGAAGGCAGCCGGCGATTTGACGGGAAAGTTGACTTCGGGCTGGACACGTGTCGGTCTCGCAGAGGTAACGCCCTTGGTCACGGGCGTGACAGGGGGCGTGACAGGCAGGTGGATCTGGGCGCGGTGCGCGCCGAAAGTCTTCGGGCAGGTCTTGTCGGGCTAGCTGGAAAGGTCACGCCCCAGGTCACGGGCGTGACTCTGGGCGTGTCGGCTGGTGTCGACACTCGACGATCGTCGAGATGAAATCGTCGAGTTGAGTGAACACGGGCTTGGGTCACGCCCCGTGTCGGGTGACACGGGCGTGTCGCCGGGCGTGTCAGCTGGGTCGACGATCGTTGAGCGCGATTCCGTCGATCTGGATGGTCACGGGCATGGGTCACGGGCGTGACTCGGGTGACACGGGCGTGTCGACGCTTTGCTCCTCGAAAATTGCAGATTTACTGGAATTTGACGTGTCACGCCCTGGTCACGGGCGTGACCAATATGTCACGGGCGTGACATGTCAATTTTGGCAGATTTTTCATTTTTCCTGAAAAATAAAATAAGTTAGTATAATATTTACAAAAATAGGAGCAATTTATTGAATAAAAATAAGTAAAAACGACAAAAATAAATGAAAACAACTAAATTAATGTACATAAAAATAGGTATATTAACAATTCATCAAATACCCCCATACTTAAGCTTTTGCTATTCCAGAGCAAAAGTTGGAGATGAACTTATAAGGAATAAAAGAAATCCTAAGTTTAGCTACCGCTTGAATTAATTAAAAGGAAGATCAAAATAAACATCCGGGGTTAAAGAATTAAATCCTAATTTATGAAATGTTATGAATAGAGGAAGAGTTTCAAAAAGACTTCTACATAAAATAAAATAGAAGGCAAAAATTTATTTTTGTTAGTTTAACAAAAATGGATTGGATTTATATAAAAAACTTTAGCTTAAAAGAAGTTAAAGGAAATAATGCAATTTAAAAATTATGCTCTCAAAAAAATTTTAAATTAAGTCTAGAATCATTGAAATTAGATAACTGGTTTGCTGGTTTATGAAGAAGGCTTGAATATTGAGGTGAGGTAATTTTTTCTCGAACCTCCAATTTTTTTCTTTTGGATAGTTAGGAAAACGAAATCTTATTTTCCTAACACATAATAATTTTTTCTTTCTTCATAAGGATAAAATTAACCCAATGTATATGTGTAGGAGTAATGAATTTTATCCTCTTACTCCATATATAATCTTTTTAAATTATTGGGTGCCTATGTTTACGGAACGAAATCTTATTCCCATTGACATAGGATCTTTTAAGGGATAGGGGGGAATCATGTCAATTAAGACATGAAAAAATGGAAGTGGGTTTATTTTTTTTTTCAAAAAGAAAACTAGATTTTAATTAAAAAAAAAATTTTGAGAGCAACATTTTTAAAATGAACGTTCTGATATTTTTAAAAGCATGAAGTAGAAATAATTGAAATCCATAGATGTTATTTTCTAACATAAAAAACGAGCTTCTATTTATAAAATTAGAAGTGGTGGTGAAAAACAAGTTCCCTATTATAAGTAAAAGACATAAAAAATTCTTTAAATCTTAACCCCAGATACTTAAATCTATCGAACTTTAATTAATAAACGAATAGTAAACAAAGAATAACTAAAATTCGCATATAAATTAACTCGAAACTAGATTTGTGGAAAGCAAAAAGAGTTAAGATATGGTGTATTCGAATTATTTTGTTACATAATTTAACAAAACATTTTTTTGGAATTTTTAGAGTTTTATCATTTTTTTTGTGTTTTAATTATTATCTTTTTAGGATTTTTTAAATTTTTTATCTTTTTAGGGTTTTGGGGTTTTTCTAATTTTTTTTTTTTGATTTTTAGTTTTTGAGGATAAATTATTTACAAGAAAGAGGAGAGAAAGGAATGTTATTTACAAAGAAGATAGGGGGGAAAGAGAGATTTTTACAAAAAAGTAAAAACTCGATTGCGGCCCCCGCGAACAGACTCTTATTTGAATGGTTGGTTCGATGAGTCGAACGTCGCGGGCAGGCAGAATGCAAGCTTTTACAAAAAAAAGAAGAAGAGGGAGGAAGAGAGATTGTTTTTTTTTTTTAAGTTTTATGAAAATAAAAACAAGGAAAATTTTTTTTTTTTAGGTTTTAATTTTTTTGATGTTTTTGTAATTTTATGCGTTTTTGTAAAGTGCAGAAATAAAGAAATACGAAAACACCCCCATACTTAAACACAACATTGTCCACAATGTTACAATCTAAGTATGCGGAACAGATAATATACAAAATAAAATAAGTACAAAAAGAAAAAGGGAGGGAAGGAGCTTCCCTTAGACGAGTCCGGGAAGGCGCGGGTTGAAACCCTGCATTATTTAGAAGAAAAAGCAAAAAAATAACAGAAAAAACAGAAAAAGGATAAACTCGGCCTAAAGATCGCGGGCGGTAGGGGGGCAAGTGCGTGGGGGACTCGGAAGGTAGCTAAGGCCTTAGCGACCACTACGTGATAAAAATGTGATCCCCTAGCGCGCACAAAAGTGAGGACCGCGCCGAATCAAAATAGAATAAGTTAAATTAAATTAAATTAAACAAAATATATACTTACGTTTTTTTTTTGGGGTTTGTTTTTTTTTGGTTTTTTTTTTGTTTTGTTTTTTTTTTTAAATCAAATTATTAATTTTTTGTTTTTTTTTTGTTTTTTTTTTTCATAAGGAAAATATATTTTTAAGTTTTTTTTTTTCATTTTTCATTTTTTGTTTTTTTGTTTTTTTTGTTTATTTGTTTTTTTGTTTTTAGTTTTTTAAGAGTTTCTTTTTTAAGTTTTTTCAAATTTTTAATTTTTAAGGTTTTTCAAATTTTTTTTGTTTTGAGTTTTTCAATTTTTTTTTGGTTTTATAAATTTGTAAATATATATATTTAAGTTTTTATTATTATTATTATTATTATATTATAATTTGTTTTAGTTGGCCAAACTATTTTTTTTATATATATAAATAGATAAAATTAATAGATTTCCAGGGTTTAAAATAACGAACCTAAAATTCCCCCGGCAACGGCGCCAAAAACTTGGTGGTTAAAACTCCAAAATTATTTACGGTCACGCGGCGACCCGGCGGTTTTATTTGAGAAAAAGGCGGAAGTGAATTTATTTAAGAAAACGGGTCGCGCGTATTTTTTATTTATTTTGGATATAAAAAAGGTTTAGAAATCGAGTTTTAACGAAAGGAGGCAAGTGCACCTATCGTGAGTAGTACAGGATATTCCGGGTGGAATATCGAGGTCGTATTGTTCTCGGGTCTGGTTCGATTATTTCTACTCTTCCCTGGAGGGGACTATTATTTTACCGATAATTATCTTGTCGGGATATTTTTATATAAAAAAAACAGAAAATGGCAGAAAGAAAATGAAAGCTTGAGGTGGTGCCGATGAAGAGCTTAGCTCGATGGCACCGAAAAAACAATTGAACTAAAATAGACCTTAAATAAAAAGAGCTCCTAAATTTCTAATTAATTAAGGCGGAGACTTGGCCGTGGAGGTTCCACTAGAATGAGCTCACCTATCTCTAGGGCTATCGCTCACCTGAACGCTAAGACTATTCGACCGGGCTCTCGTCCGACGAAGGATTCCTCTTAACGCCCGCATTACGCTAAGAACCCCGCTATTGGGTGGGGAACCCAATCCGGTAGAGTTGGCGCGCCTCCTTCTCGAGGGTTAGTGCGGAACTCTCTTTGCCAAGGGGTGATCTGTCCATACGCACGGCCTCTCGGCGAGCGTATGGAAAACGAAAATAGGGCCCACACATCGATATGTGGTCCTACACGTCGTTAACCCCGGGCAAACCTTAAGTACTTTTAATTAATTAGAAAAATTAGACCTTTAATTATTTTAAGCTATTTTATCTGTCCCAATGCTCTTCGATGCCGAGGGCTAAGAACGATTAGCAACTCATCGGAATGGGGACGGCTTGCGAGAAAAGCAGAAAATAAAGCGATAAAGAAAGCAGTAAATGAAAGCAGTAAAATGAAAGCAGTAAAGGAAAGCTGAAAATTGCAAGTCCTACCCAAACGAGTAGGACTGAAGAAAGCAGTAAATTGCGAGTCCCGGCGCAACTGCGTGGGCGGGAGAAATGAAAGCAGTAAAACACACACACGCAAGTCCTACTCAAATGAGTAGGAGAAAATAACTACGGGTCCTACTCAACCGAGTAGGACAAAATAAATGCAACGCACGCACACACTCTCTCGACATAAATGAAAAACACACGCACACAAACGACAGAATTGAAATAAAGCAAAGCGCCATTTAACTCTTAACGAGTAGGCGGAAATAGATGCGCACACATAAAAAATTGCAAAAAACTAAGTTAACGAAAAATTAAAACAACTGCATTTCTACCGCTAAAATGCGGTAGAAATGCATAAAAAGCAAAGATAAAAATAAACGGAGCGAAAAAGTTTGCAAATCAACGCAAAATGAAAATGCTCGAAAAATAAAAACGAATACATTTCTACCGCTAGAATGCGGTAGAAATGCATAAAAAGAGAACGAAAAAATTAAATAAGGAAAAAGATTTTGCGAAAAACTAAGTGCGCGAAAAATTAAAACAACTATATAATCATTCCTATAACTCCGTAAAAACGATTAAAAAGTGAAAATAAAGCGAAAAGAACGAAAAAGGTTTTGCGAAATAAAAAGCTAAGTTAAAAAAAAAGGAAAAACACTTTGAAAACATTTTTACGGGTTATAACAATGAAATAAAAAGCTATAAAAATCTAAGTTAACAAAACTAAGTAAGAAAATGAAAACATAAAAGTAAATAAACTATACTCATACACTCACACACCCTTAGGAAAGAACGAAAAAAAAAACAAAGTTGAAACAAAGCAAAAAAGATAAGATTGCATAGGGGAGATTTGCGTTAATCCATTCCAAAGTCATGTTGAGAGAAGAAAATAAAACACATCTTATTAAATAAAAGTACGAGTTACAAAGGCACGAAAATAAAACTAAGGAGAGGGGGAGAAATTATCCCTTACATAAGCCTTGGAAGCAATCCAACAGCATTTCCCCTATACAAAATGGTTCAAAAAGTGGAACAGGAATTCAGAGCAGAACCTCTGAATTTATAGAAAAAATTTTCATGGGTCACGCCCTTGGTCACGGGCGTGACAGGTGGCGTGACAGTACTATTTGAGAAGGCGGCCGGCGATTTGATGGGAAAGTTGACTTTGGGCTGGACACGTGTCGGTCTCGCAGAGGTCACGCCCTTGGTCACGGGCGTGACAGGGGGCGTGACAGGCAGGTGGATCTGGGCGCGGTGCACGCCGAAAGTCTTCGGGCAGGTCTTGTCGGGCTAGCTGGAAAGGTCACGCCCCAGGTCACGGGCGTGACTCTGGGCGTGTCGGCTGGTGTCGACACTCGACGATCGTCGAGATGAAATCGTCGAGTTGAGTGAACACGGGCTTGGGTCACGCCCCGTGTCGGGTGACACGGGCGTGTCACCGGGCGTGTCAGCTGGGTCGACGATCGTTGAGCGCGATTCCATCGATCTGGATGGTCACGGGCATGGGTCACGGGCGTGACTCGGGTGACACGGGCATGTCGACGCTTTGCTCCTCGAAAATTGCAGATTTACTGGAATTTGACGTGTCACGCCCTGGTCACAGGCGTGACCAATATGTCACGGGCGTGACATGTCAATTTTGGCAGATTTTTCATTTTCCTGAAAAATAAAATAAGTTAGTATAATATTTACAAAAATAGGAGCAATTTATTGAATAAAAATAAGTAAAAACGACAAAAATAAATGAAAACAACTAAATTAATGTACATAAAAATAGGTATATTTACAATTCATCAATGATTTCAATTCAAACCATCTTTCAATGATATGAAATTTTAATAAGAGCCTTATGATGACCACAAGCACCCCTCACCAAAATTTGGGTGAGTTTGGAGGTCATTTGGTCCCAAAATTAATTTACCCTAGAGAAATTAAATAATTTCCAAAACTATAGAAATATTGACCCCAAAAATTCTCTTTTTGGGCAGTACCGAGATATGGCTTAGGGTGCCTCCGTTTCCAAATTTCAAGTCATTTGGACCAGAGATGAAGTGTGGGCACCCATTTTAATTTCTAACTAGCCCTAAGTATAGACCCCACAAAAATGAGTGCTCCGGTCAAACCAGGCACCCAAATTGGTTCAAACCAATTTTCAATTAAAGTATACCCATAGGGATACAAATCATGTGTTGACAGTTTCTCTTCATTAGCCTCAAGTATTTTTAATAATTAAAAACATTAAATCAATAAAGTGTGACAGAAATGAAATAAACATTTCATAGCCTATAGTTTAAAATCAGAGCCAGTTCGAATCTTGGCGCAGATCGGATGGTGTCGGGTTATCTTCAACCTCCAGCCAATGTTGCCGATTCAACCCGCCTTTAGCCATTTCCAACCGCTGTCTCCGGCCATCCGGCCACCTCCCCGGCCGGCCAACGCCACCACCACCTCCGTTGAGGTGGTGGCTTTCGCCAGGCGGCGGCACAGCCGCCGGTGCGCCTTTTTCCGGCGATCCCGACAAGATGAAAAACATTGAAAAACTAGGAAATTTTCAACTTAGATCAGGCTCAACTGAGCCCGAATCCCTTTCTAAATGAATCCAACGATCTTCCAATGGATGAAGGAGAAAGGGTGGACATGTGTGGGTGGCTGAAGCCTTGCCAATCTCCGGATTGTCATGGTGGTGGTGGTGGTCGGATTTCTGCAACTGCACAGTGGACTTCCTTGGCTCCTTCAGGTAATGTGTGGAACTGAATCCCTGGAGTCCAGTGGAGCTTTTAAGGAGGAGAGTTTTGGTTTTGGGTGGGTGTAGGCTGTCATGGCTATTAATGGCCCCTTAAGAGGATTTCGGCCATGGTGGGAGGGGGATGAAGCATGGCTCAAACCAGTCAAAGTACAGCTGGTTGAAATGGGACTGCACTCCCCTTGTCCTAGTGAATTGAATGGGGGGGGGGGGTTTGGGAAGGGGAAGGATGAGCCCCAAAGTCTTTCCTCATTACTCCCCTTTCTTTCTCTCTCTTTCATTTGGAGATTTTTCTCTCTCCTACTCACCAAGCCTGAAATTTGACTTGTACCTAGCCTAATGGCAGCCCACATGTTCATTTCATACACCAATACAAGGTTATCCCAAGTGAATTGGGCTTGAGCTTAAGTTAGCCCATTTGGGCTAGCTTGACCTAAACCTTGACTAGGGTTGACCTTAGTCAATTTGGTCTTTGAGGTTGCCCATTATGGGTTCTTGGTGACCCATTGGCCTCCCCTAAGGTCTAGGTAGGGTTGACTTGGCCCTTTGGAGGTCACTTGACCCTTAATCAGGGCACTTTGACCACTTTAGGGCTAGAGTTAAGTTGGGTCAACTTAGCCTTTTTGGTTGACCCCCATGGGTCCTTGGTGACCCATTGGTCTCTCTCTATGGTTAGGAAGGTATGTGTGGGGTCCACTTGGCTATGGGAAATTCAATTGGCGCTGTGTAGGTCAGTTTGACCCATTTAGAGTTAGGGTTCACTTAGGTCAACTTAGCCTCTTGGGTGGACCCCAGTGGGTCCTTAGTGACCATATGGACTACCCAAGGTGTTATGGGTATTTGTGGTGGGGTCATGGAGTCAATTTGAAGCCCAAATGTCAAACCCTAGGTTTGGTGATGAGGTTGTGATATAGGCAGACCAAGGTGATTTTCACCTTGGCCTTGGTCATGTGGTCCTTTGAGTTTCTGATGGTTTTGTCATGACTAGTCATGACAAAACAAAACCCTAGGGGTCTAGTTGTTTGAGGCATGTTACACCAGGAGTAGTGTAAGGCCGTCAGAATGCTCTCTTTGTGAGGAATACATTGCACCCAGCGACGTGCTCGAGACACCTCCCTCGTTTGAAACCATAAGAAGGGTCGTTGAAGCTGTGTTCACTGTGACTAATGCACATCATGGAAGGAATGTGCAACCCTTTGCCCATGATGTGGCTTCAATGTCGGGTGGCGTGATGGAGCAAATTACATTAGGTAGACCATCGAGCCAGCAGTTGAACATGCGTTTAGTGCAGGGAGCGCACTCAGTTGACGAATATTTGCAAGCATTTCTTATGATAAGCCGCTACCCATGCTTTGAGTTGGAGAACGAGCAGTCTATAGTCGATAGATTTTATAATGGTCTGCGTGGTGAGCTGCGAATTCTACTGCTAGGACCAAAATTATTGGGATTTCGAGCCTTGGTAGAGTTGGCTAGATCTTTGGAAGTAGATTTGAGGAAGACTCACCAGATGCCAGTGAGCAGGGAATCGAACTCTGCAAGCCCTATAAGAGCTACATTCCGCAGAATGCTGAAAAAGGGGACTAGAACATCGACTAGAAAAGCTACTTACACTTGTCATACTTGTGGCAAGAAAAGGCACTTTGCCCGAGATTGTCGGGATGGTGCTCAGAAGACAAAGAAAGCTATGTCAGGAGAAGTTGAGGACTCTAGTGCAAAGGAAACGGTGTTCAAAATGCCGACTACCTCAAAATCTGGGTATCGTAAGTTCCATAAGAAGGCTAAGACTTTGGGTCCAGCCCCTTCTTCCGGTGCTTCGGGGGCAGCTACAAGTCGAACCACGGGCGCATACTACAACTGTGGAAAGCCGGGATACTTTGCCAAAGACTGTTGGAGCGGACGTGGTGACAGGTGCGACTTAACTTTATGGCAGTTTAGCTTTAAATACTTGTTGCCCTTGCGTGTGTTAGCTTAGGACTGTTTGTGCTAGGCTTTATTTCGCGTTTTGTTTATCCGGTGAGAGCACCGTTCGATTCGGGAGCTTCGTACTCCTCTTTGTCCAAAGGATTTGTATCGCGCATCGGAGTACCTTCTTCAATGGCAAAAGACAAATTGGATGTGTTGTTGTCTAATGGGTTATCAATGCGCGCGGATAGAGTCTGTTGCGTTTAGGTATGGTTTGGGAGTCAAGAGTTCGATTTGCAAGCGTCGTTACTGCTGCTGGTGGAGATTGACGTGATATTTGGTATGGACTGGCTCTCACAGCAGCAAGCATACATTAATTGCAATCGCAAGGATGTCAAGTTGGGAACAGGTCATAAGATGACGTTTGCGGACTTAAAAGGGTCGAGCAAGACTTTGATGTCTGCTCTTCAGGTGGTTAAGGCAGTTCAGGCTGGTGCAGAGCTGTTCTTCTCGCTAGTGGAGGCTTCGAAGCGTAAGCCTGCTTTGGACAGCATCCTAGTGGTATCTGAATACCCTGATGTGTTCCCCGGTGATCTTCCTGGAGCCCAACCTCAACGGGAGATATATTTCACCATCGATCTAGTGCCAGGTGCGAAACCTGTGTCACGCTCTCCGTATCGGCTAGTGTCTAAGAAGATGGCGGAGCTGAAGGTACAACTTCAAGTGCTTTTGGAACAAGATTATGTGCGTCCAAGTTTGTCGCCTTGGAGCGCACCGGTCCTTTTTGTGAAGAAGAAGGACGGAGGTTTGCGGCTCTATATTGATTACCGAGAGCTGAACAAGTTAACGGAAAAGAATAAGTACGCGATCCCAAGGATTGATGATCTGTTCGATCAGTTAGTCGGGTCATCAGTGTACTCGAAATTAGGTCTTAAGTCCGGGTATTATCAGCTGAGGATAAGGGAGATACGGGTATTATCCCCAAGACAGCTTTTAGTACGAGATACGGGCATTATGAGTCTACGGTCACGCCGTTTGGGCTAACTAATGAGTCATCAGTATTCATGGATCTGATAAACAGGACTTTCAGGGAGTACCTAGACCACTTTTTGATCGTCTTCATTGACGATATATTGGTGTACTCGCAGAGTGAGGAGGATCAATTGAAGCATCTGCATTTGTTGTTGGAGACGCTGAGGAGAAATCAACTGTACGCCAAGTTACCAAATGCTAATTTTGGTTGTCCTCAGTATCGTTCCTTGTCACATAGTCAGTGGAGAGGGCATTTGCGGTGGATCCGACGAAGATTGTTGCTATACGAGAGTGGCCTGTGCTATCTGTGGTAGCAGAAGTGCGGAGTTTTCTGGGGCTTGCCGGCTATTACAGCTGCTTCGTGGAGAACTTCTCGCGGATAGCATTACACCTCATGACTCTGACAACTAAAGAGCAGAAGTTTGTTTGAATGCCGGAGTGCGCACGAGCTTTTGAGGAGTTGAAGTGTCAGTTGACCACGATGTATGTGCTGAGTTCGCCGAGTGGGACTGAAGGCTTTGAAATCTATAGCGATGCTTCATGCAGTGGATTGGGTTGTGTCCTACTACAGCATGGAAGTGTGATAGACTATGGCTAACGTCAGCTGAAGGTGCATGAGAGGAATTATCCGGTCCATGACTTGGAGTTAGCGGCCGTGATATTTGCCCTGAAGCTGTGGAGACATTTCTTGTACGGGGTGAAGGTCGATATCTATACCGACCACAAGAGCCTTAAATACTTATTGGATCAGAAGGATTTGAACATGCAACAACGGAGATGGATGGAGTACCTGGGGGACTACACATTCAAGTTTCATTATGTGCCCGGGAAAGGCAATGCAGTTGCGGATGCGTTGAGTCACATGGCCCCAACTCAAGCCAACTGGCTGTCGGTCCATGACGAGCGTTTGGCTCGGGAGTTGGAGGCATTGGAGATCTCTTGTGTAGACAAGCAGACTAGTGCCAAAGCGATATTGTACTGGACTCAAGTTCAGTGTGACCTGTCTGATCGGATTCGGCAGGCTCTTGATTTGGATGGCCACTTAAAGCAAATCATGGTTGAGGCTTTGGATGGGTCAAATTCCCAATTTGAGATTGTGGATGGATTGTTATGGAAGGACAGTCGTTTGTGCGTCCCGAATGTGGGCAAATTGCGGGTGAAATTGTTGTACGTGGCTCATCATACCAAGTACTTGATTCACCCGGGGAGCATGAAGATGTACCGTGATATGAAGAAATTATTCTGCTGGCCAAGACTTAAGAAGGATGTGGCATTGTACGTGGCGAAGTATCAAACATGCGCCTTAGTGAAGGCAGAGTGCCAGAAGCCTTGAGGTTTATTGAAGTCCTTACCTATTCCGGAGTGGACGTTCGACGACATTACTATGGACATTGTGCATGGGTTGCCAAGGTCACAGAAGGGAAACGACGCCATCTGGGTGGTCATAGATCGTTTGACGAAAGTGCCGCACTTCATTCAGAAAAGGAAGGATGATTCTGTGGAGAAATTGGCAAAGTTATACGTGGATAATATAGTGCGGCTTCATGGTGTGCCCCGCAGCAACGTGAGTGACTGAGATGGGCGGATCACGTCCAATGATTGGAGCTTAGTGAAGTAGATGTTGGGAACAAAGCTGAGTTTCAGCACAACCTTTCATCAGCAGACGGGTGGTCAGACCGAGAGGGTCAACAGGACGATGGAAGAAATGTTTCACATGTGCGTTCTAGA
Organism: Platanthera guangdongensis; assembly: GCA_039583875.1. Classification (NCBI taxonomy): domain Eukaryota; kingdom Viridiplantae; phylum Streptophyta; class Magnoliopsida; order Asparagales; family Orchidaceae; genus Platanthera; species Platanthera guangdongensis. The sequence goes on along the minus strand of JBBWWR010000216.1, from coordinate 190,654 downwards.
TTTCAGGAAGCAGTGGTAAGATCACCTATACTTGATGGAATTCGCTTACAACAATAGCTACCAAGTGAGCATACAGATGGTGCCCTTCGAGGCCTTTTATGGTAGAAGATGTCGCACGTCGTAATCTTGGTTGGAAATGGGTGAGTCAAAGCTGTACAAGCGGCAAGAGGTGGAAGATGCAACTTCATTGGTTCGAACGATTCGAGAAATTTTTCTAATCGCTCAGGACCGGCAAGCTAAGTACTATAACGCCAAGCATAGGAACGTGGAGTTCGCTGTCGGCGAATGGGTGTACTTGAAGATTAAGCCGTTCAAGGGTGTCTTGCGGGTACGACGCTTGAAGAAGCTAAGCCCGAGGTACCTTGGACCGTTTGAAGTTCTTGAGCGGATTGGCGAAGCGGCTTATCGATTGATGCTACCTATGGAGCTAGGTGGTCTACACGATGTATTCCAAATATCGGTGCTGCGGAAGGCGGTGCAAGAGCCTTCGCAAGTGATCGTGGTCGATCAAGTACCGGTTGATGTTTGGTTGACGATAAAGGTCAAGCCCGATCGCATTCAGGACTAGGAAGTCAGGCGATTGCGTAACAAGGAAATTAGGATGGTCAAGGTCTGTTGGGACAACTACGGTCGGGAGGAGTTCTCGTGGGAGCGAGTGCAGACCATGCTTGAGGAGTTCACAGAGTTATTCCACTCAGTTACCGTTTAAGTTTTGTTTGTATCTTTCCTTTTTGTAATACCGGGACGAAATTCTTTTAAGAGGGAGAGAGCTATAAAGCCCCAAAACTAAAAAGCGGGACGGATGACGTATCGGGCCAAGTTTGGAACTTGGTATGGGTCACAAGTCCTGGGACATGGTCATGTCCTAGGGCCATGTTGTGTTTGGTTTCGACGAGCTACTCGAGTGGTCGATGAAAGACACTCGAGATAGCGAACACGTCCTGAGACACGGGCGTGTCCAGGGCCGTGTCGTGCTCGGGTTCGACGATTGTCTTGAGTGTTCGACGAAAGGTACTCGAGATATCGAACACGGCCTGAGACACGGGCGTGTCCCAGGTCGTGTTGTACTTGGGTAGTAAGCCGAATTATGTCGGGGGAGAAACACAGCCTGGAGCCCAGGCGTGTTCGGGTTTGACACGGGCGTGTTCAACGGGACACGGGCGTTTCGAATACCCGTGTTCTCCTCGGGTTGGTGTTGGTCCTGTGTCGATGGAGGAACACGCCCAGCTACACGGGCATGTACTGGATGATACGGGCGTGTCAATCCTTACACAGGCGTGTCGAGAGCCTGTGTACTTTTCGGGATGTGACAGATTCGACATCGATTGAGGCACACGGCCTTGGACAATGGCGTGTCACAAGCCGTGTTCGGCCAACGTTGTGGATTTTAAGTGCGAATCGTGGCCTTCCATTTCCTTATTTTGGGATCCAATGGCTCAGGGCATCCTTGCTGGGTTATACCCCGGAATAGGGTTTGAATGCCTTCATTTCTTTCAAAACAACCCTTTCTAAAGTTCTATAGAGAAGGAAGAGAGATCTGGCCGTCGGTGGAGCTTTGGAGCCCCAAATCGCAAGACGAGTTCGGATCTACTGAGGTGAGGACATTGCGGTGCTTTTCATCCGCATAGATCTTCATGGCGCCAAAGAGGAATGCTAGGGTAACGATTCTCATCTTGGACATGTGAAGTCCTCTTTTCCCTTGCATAGGAAGCCCGCTCTAGCGAGTATGCGGTGAGTGTGAGGTGTTCCTTCGGGTAGACATGAATAGTCCCCGCTGTTTCGCATGTAGAGTCCGTAATCGAGAAACGAACATAGGAATGATGTGTGAAGCCTACCCGGACAAGTTGGTCTGGATCGGTGATGTTGCATTGCATGAATGGCCGGAGAAGACTCTGCGCCGATGGTTGTTTTTCGAGTTTTCTACGCGGTAGATTGCAATAGGGAGCCTTGGGGACTAACCTCAAGGTGCACCCGAAAAACAGGGCAGAAGTGTGGTTCTGCCATCTTAGTGGCCTGGGAGCCAACTTGTACATAACTGGGTTATGTAATATTGTGTGTTCGATACTCTGGTTTCGGGGAAGCTTGACCCGCACCGATGACTTAAATTATCATGGCGAGGTGAGCAATGGGTTGAGTGGAACCGTTCCTTCTCTTTGCGGTTCGATTTTAGGGGCCTATCAATGGCATAGAGGGAGGGTCTGAGGCTATCAATGTCTTCAATTGACGTGACTTTTGCCGGAAAGACTCAAATGCCCACGATTTTGCCGTCCTAGGGGCGGTGGTGGACCGAGTTCACCGTATAAGTGTCCTGAGAGCCCGGGGTGTGTGGCCGTGTGTTCCTATGCCTGTGGTGAAGTGTGCTTAAATTGTATTTTCACTATCTTGCTTGGTTTTACTAATGTATTGCAGGGAAGGAGCATCGTCACCCCAAGTTTAGGGGCGGGGACGTTATAATTTGGTCAGCTTTAGCTGACCGTTGGTTTTGTTTGCCACCGCTTCGGTGGATTGTTGCTTGCAGGTGCTGCGGAGCCTAGTGGCAAATAGCGGGCAAACGCCCATATTGCTGAGCCAGCCCTCGAAGGCCTAATTTTGAGTGTTTTCTTTTATTCTCATGAATGACTGGCCCGCGTGGCAAGATTCGGAAGACACTTATATTTGAGTAAACTATTGTAAGGCCATAAGGCCAAGTACTTGTGTATTTGTACGATCATTCCGATTAGATTTATGTACTGGACATTCATGCTTTTGGCTGGGTTCTTATTTTGCAACTTTTAAATTGCTTCCGCTAGAATGTACTCTGTGTAGGACGTTGGCTATTGACAAGATGATTTCCATTGGGTAACCTTCCGGTTTGTCTGTGCTATATGGCGCAGGGCCCTGGCTAGACCTACTGATATATGCTATGTGACAGATAGGTGGTGTTATATCAGTAGTTCTGTTAAAAGCTTCCGCTATAATGATATTAGTTAGGATGCGCAACTCTGATATCAACCCGTGACTTCGCCGCCTATTTTTTGGCATATGGTGTGGGGCCCCCGCCGGATCTTCTATTATATGCTATATGAACGGATGGAGTCGTTACATTTTTGGTATCAGCTGTCTCGGTTTTCCCCTTTCGAATTCATGGCCGAATTCTTTTGTGGGGTGGACAGCATGTGTACGTGCGACTCGCTTTAACACTAATGAACTCTTGAATGTCCACTAGGAATGCAAATACATCTGTTTGTGGAATCTGTTTGTCCATGTTATTGCTTTTGGCAATATGTTTGTTGCTTACTTTTGTGGTTTATGACTGTAGGCGACTAGCGCGACTTCATGGCGACAGGAACCCCAGCATTCGATGGGAAGCATGACATCAAGTGTGGTACCAACACCTCCTCCATCGGTCGAGACGGTTCGATTGATCGCTGATGTGGTTTTTGCAATGCTCAAGGCTCACCGTGAGGGACAGGTTCAACCCTCTGATACGGTCATGCGTCCCATAATGGCCGGTGTAATTGAGCAGACGACAAGGGAAAGCACATCAGCTTCGTCGTTAAACATGTGGTTGAGCCAAGGAGTAAACACGGTTGAGGAATACTTTCATGCATTTGTTTCGCGGAGACAACAACCAGAGTTTGTGTTTGAAACCGAGGAGACTAAGATCAATAGGTTTTACGATGGGCTACGTCAGGAACTACGTTTTCTGTTGATGGGTCCTAAGTTATTGGGATTTCAAACATTGGTATAGTCAGCTCGACTATTTGAGATGGACTTGACAAGATCCCAGCAAATGCCTACGATCAGGGAAGTGACTTCACCAAGGCTTGGACAGTCTGCTCACCACAGAAGGCGGAAACAGGAGGCTCGTGCTTGTTACACTTGTGGAAAAAATGGCACATTGCCCAAGACTGTTGGGGTGGTGCCCAGAAGCCAAAGAAGCAATACAAGTGCTACTCGTGTGGGACAAAAGGACATAAAGCCCGAGATTGCCGAGTTGGCCCTTAAAGGACACGGAACAAGAAGGAAATGTCGACTTTATGTACGTAAATAACTATGCTACTCATGTATTCGTGGACTATGCATGTGTTGTATGTATGTACAGTAGTCAGTTTTGAATGGATGTTTCCACTGTGTTGTTTGTGCTAATATGGATACAATACAGATATGTTTGGGATAAACGTGCTTGCCCGGTAGTCGTGAACACAAATAGAAAGTTGATGTTCTATTACTTGGGGTCATTTACGCCCATACTTGTCAGGATTGGTCGACCAATGGTTGAGCAGAAGCCAGGAGCGTTATATGTTGGAGGCAGTGGTGGAGTCCTCTGCCTCCTAGGCCCAATCCTGGCTAGTAAGAGGACATGAGGCACAGTGACGTTATCACAAGTGCGTTATAACATTGTTGATTGCTTTCCTTATTGCATACTTTGTATGTAACTTATGTGTGTGTATGCCACCGGCTTTGTTATGATCCGGAACACGCTGGTGAGAGCACTGTTTGATACGGGTGCTCCGCATTCATTTTTGTCTAAGGACTTTGTAACTCGAATTGGAGTACCTAATCATGTGAAGACAGAGATCATGAGGGTGTATTTACCGAACGGTTGTTTGGTGTTTGCGGATAGGGCTTGCGATGTGGAGGTTCAAATTAGAAGTCGGGATTTCTATTTGACTACATCTGTACTACCGATATCGGAATTTGATGTTATCTTTGATATGGACTGGCTCGCGGAGTAGCGTGCCTTGATTGATTGCAAGTCAACAAAGATAACTTTGGCCCAGAATATCGAGCATAAGACGAAGTTTGCGGGGATGCGAGGAGTGAGCGGGACCTGGATGTCTGCACTCCAAGTCATCACGGCTGTTCGGAAGGGCGCAGAGTTATACTTCACGCTGATGCAGGCTGTTGAACCAAAGGCCAGTATGAGAGATGTTCTGATTGTATCGGAGTTTGCAGATGTGTTTCCTAAGGATCTTCCTGGGCTACCACCCCAGCAAGAGATCGACTTCATGTTTGAGTTGGTGCCAGGTGCGAAACCAGTGGCCTGCTCTCCATATCGCGTCACGCCAAAGGAAATGGCTGAGTTGAAAGACAAATTGCAAGAGTTGCTGGAGCAGGGATATATACGGCCAAGTATGTCACCTTGGAGCGCACTTGTTCTGTTTGTTGTTGAAGCCAAAATTTGACTTCGACGAATGTTCACAAAATAGGGGCGTAGCCGACTCCTACTTGGCCCAAGCTCCGACCTCCGACCGGTCATGAAGGATTAGAAAACTGGCCCAAAGCCGCAGCAGGGATGTCCCACCGCTTACCCGGAAGGTCACAGAGAGCTTCCCCTCCAAAGCCAAAAGCTGGGCTTGGAGTTCCTCAGAAGACCGTGCCAATGAATCCTCTCCCGAGTCTCCAAAAAAGGGTCCCTTCTGAAGAACCCCTATGGGCTTATTTATAGATTTCAGAATCTGAACTGCAAATAACAAAACTGCTCTGGCCTGAAATTACTGGGGTACCCTTGGCTGGGTCTGCCAACAGCCAAACTCCGCTGTTCTGAGGAGCTTTACGCAGTCCACCAAGGGTAAAAGGGTAAAAATACCCGGGGTAGAAGAGTAAAAACCCCCTGCTTTGATAGGAAAGAGTAAAAAAACCTTCTCCCCCCTGGCGAGAGGAAAGGCGCCTGCCGGCGAGAAGGACCCGCCGCCCGTCTCGCCGGAGCCTCTCGCCCTTGGAGGTCCTCTCGCTTCTGGGGTCCCTCTCGCCTCTGGGGGCCCTCTCGCCTCTAGGCGGGGCATTTTGCCCTTTGGGGAGCCCATCATCTCGCCGCTTGCGAGTGGGCCCTCTTGGTACCCTTTGCCTGTCTCGCTCTTTTTACTTCTTGAGGGCTCTTTGCGAGCCCGAGGTTGTACACAATCCCCGCTCTTTTTGAGATTACTCTAAGCTCAAAAAGAATGTTCAACCGAGGCTCGTTATTCAAGGTGCATTAAAAAACGTATTTATGAGGAATCTTCTGAGGCCCCCACCGAGGTCTATAAATATATGACACCTGCCCTGCGCTCCTGATGCCCCGCTCTGCATATTCTTCTTCTTCCCTGTCCTCGAGTTCTTGCAGAATTACGCACAGTCAAAGTTTTCGCGAACGTCTCGCCCTGGTGCGAGAGCAACATAAGGCCAACGTGGCTGCTTTCACCTCTTCCCTGGGTCGTCCCCTCGCCCCGTCGTCTCGCTCGAAAAAGACGAAGGCTGGGGGCCCTTCTCTTGCAGCAGTAGATTCGTCTCGCGCCTCTTTGAAACCTGCCCCCACTCCCCGTGCGCTCTCTACGGAAAAAGAGGTGGACACTCGCGATTACCACTGTTATTTCCATGACCGGGTGCTCTTTTGCTGACTAATGCTTTTTTCAGGGGGCTCTTATGGTTCCGCCGTCCCCGAAGAGTCCGCGAGATGGTTCTTCTGTCCGTTGCGAGGAACTTGATTAGCTACCCTCATCTACTCCTCCAACTACTCCCAGCGAGAGGAGGGACGACCCCTCCCCGGCTGCCGATACCTCTCGCCATCCTGGTAAGGGACCCTCCCTCGCCCTTTTGAATCCCCTTCGCTACTCTCACTCTCTCCTGCGAGTGCCTCTTCCACCTTACCCCTGCACTCCTTGCGCAGATTCTCGAGCCAACTCTCCTATTGAGGAGCAGCCAAAGAAACTCCCCGTCTCGCCTCCTCTTGGGGACGGGATTGAAGACTATCTGGGCGATCCCTTGGATCCAGTGGAGATGAAGCGGAAGACGGCTGAGCTCTTCCAGAAGCACGCGCGCCTCATTCACTCCTTGACTTTAGATAAACAGGCTGCGGAGAAGCGCATCGAGTCGCTGGAGGGCGAGTGCGCCCGTCTATCTTCTGGAGCAAATGCCGAGCCGGATGTCGACGGCACCGACCCTGAGGCCATCATCAATGAGACCGATATGCAGCTCCGTCTCGCGCGGCGTGGCCTCCAAACCATCCGCTCCTTCCACTCGCGGAGTAGGCCTCCTCGCGGGGGAGCACGCGGCGGCCGCTGCGAGTGGCGCCCATACTGACGAATGTCCGTCCTACTATTCATCTTTTTCTTCTTCTCGCAAGATTTGTAATAATGGCAGTCTCGCCAAAGTATGCCGGGAGTTTGGCCTCCTGCGGGATGATGTCTGATCGCATATATATATATTTTTTAAGGCTTGATTTTCTCTCTATTTTAATCCTCCTTTTTTAATTTATGCTAGATATTTATTTATAATTTTTGCTGACTGTGACGGGTCGCGCCGTTCGAGGTATAGGAGAGAGAAAAATGCTGACTCTTCCTCTCCCCCTTATTTTCTCGCCCTTTTAATCATTGGCCTTGCATCAGTTATAAATATGCCTAGTCCTGGACTAGATACCACACTTTCCGCCTTCGCCGTTAACCAACTCTTGGCCCTCTGACCTCTCCGTCTCGCCGGCCCATTCTCGCCTCTTAACTCCTTCGTCTCGCCTAGGACTAGTTCGCCAAAGAAGATGGGTAAGAAGAAAGTGGAGGAGGGCGAGGGGCGCAGCCGCTGCGGGAAGAGGTTTACTGACCACGACTTCCCGCTCGGCAGACTCCCTCGGGAGGACCATGATAAATTTGCCCGTGAGTATCTGGGGGAGGGCATCGAGTCGCGTCCCCCTAAGGTCAGCGAGTGCATCAACACATACTACCCTGGGGAACTAGCCTTCCCCGTCTCGCACTTCGAGGCGGGGTTGCGACTGCCCCTCTGTCCTGAGGTGAAGCAGGTCTTCAAGTACTTTGGCGTTGTCCCGGCACAGTTCAATCCCAACGCCATCTCGGTGTTGATTGCGTTTTCCTGCTACATGCGCCGAGAGCGCATCGAGTTCAGCTTGACGGCCTTCCGCAAGCTTTTCATCTACCACGCCAATGCCGATGGCGTCTCGTATTTCACTGGGCAGGGGCTCAAGGTATGCGAGACGCCTAACAAGAATCATCACTGGCTTACCCGATTTGTCTTCATCCGGGGAGACCGGGCTGACTTCGGCGGCGTCCCTCTCGCGCCGGTCTCCCCGCCAGAGAGCTTCTACGCCACCCCCCAAGTCAGCGGGCCAGAGAAGCTGCTGTGCGAGTACCTTGCTGGCAAGAACTTCGTGGTCAACTTCTTGCGGCGAGGCCTCGACTCGCTTCTCCCAGTGCTCCCGGGCGAGGGTATTCTTCTATTCCTCTCTCTTGGCTATTTGTCATCTCGCTTTTTCCTAACCCCCGCCCGCTCGCTTTTAGGTGAGCGAATTATCCCAACATCCCCTCCTTATAAGAGCAATATTCACCCTTCCAAGGGTCTTGATCTCGCCAATGCAGCGGCAGAGGCGGCGAGAGAGTCCCTTGCGGTTATCCCGCCGAAGCGTCCCGGAGATGACACCGTCCCCTCTCGCTCCAGCCCTCCAAAAAAGAAAATGAAGAAAGCCGTAGCTATCTCCAAGGAAAGGGAGAAGGCTCCCCAAGGGAGCCCTATCTCTTTAGGGGAAACTCCACCGCCTCCCTCGCCTAATCACCAGGCCGTCTCGCCTATCCGCGAGACGGTGCCTTCTGGCCAACCTGCTGCTGCTACCAGCCCGCGCGCTGCTGCTCCTGATCCGCGCGCTGCTGCTCCTGAACAGGTGGACGGTACCTCCTCTCGCGAGGGTGACTCCTCTGGCCGTCCCGCTCCCTCCTCTCACATGAATTATAACTTGGGTCCCCTGGTTCACGATGCCGTCGGCGACCCGGTTCTGCTGTGGGGGCGGGACGCCAACCACGTGTCCATCTCCACCCTCCTTCCATCATGGAAAGAGCAAGAGGTCCCTTCCGGGCACGCCTTCGCCATAGGGTACGGCCTTTATGGTGGCCTAGACGCCTCTTCGCCTGAAAGCGAGTCCACCAAGGACCTTGTGCTGAGAACCTGCCACCATCAGATGCGGGCCTTGGAGTTCTCGCACCGTTCCTCTCGCCGCCTTATTTACATCAATTCAAAATGGAAAGCCAGCGAGGAAAACCTGGAGGCGGAACGGGAGAAATCTGCCGGTCTAGCGAGAAGGCTGTCAGATGCCGAGTCACTCCTCGCGAAGGCCCAAGGCGGTGTGGTAAGCCACAACTCTCTTTTTCCCTTGGGTTTTTTCTTTTCCACGATTCTTGGCTGATTGCCAGGTCATCCCGCAGGATGCTGAGATGGCGGGACAACTTCGTTCGCGCGTGGCGGCCTTGGAGGAGGAGGTCCAGGCGCTGACGGCTGAGAATGCGCGCCTCCAGGCGGCTGTCGCGTCGTCGTCTCGCCGCGAGCCCTTCCAGACTCCCCCGCCACATTATTCTTATGAGGAAGTCGAGGAACGATGCCGAGACGCTGGCGTCCGCGGGGCTGAGCTGGTGCTACAGATGATGAAAGACCTGGGGGTCGTGAAGGACGATTCTGAGACAGTAACCGCGCGCGACTTGGTCCCCGAGCTCTATAGCGAGGAGAGCGATGATTCTTCATCCGGCGAGGAGGACTGATGCGCCGCCTCCAAGATTTAGAATCACTCTCTCCTCCTCCTGATGTAAAGACTTTAAACTATATTTTGTGGCATCTGCCAAGTGACGAGCGAGCGCTCAATTTAGCTGTCTTCTACTTTATTTCTTATTTTTTGTGGAGTTAATCTCTGGTTTGCTTTTTGTCTGCGGGACGGTGCTACTACTTCGTCTCGCCGCGTAACTTTTCTGTGCATATGTTTTCCTGCTGTTATGCCCTACGCGAGACGGGTTCCCGGCGCGCTCAACGTCCGCGAGTTGGCGCAATGGCTTGCCCCGCGAGTGCCCTTTCGCCACGGCGAGACGATCCTCAAAAGCCGTCTGCTGCGAGTGCTGTCTCCTACCCTACTTCACACCCCTTTTTCCTTAGTTTACTTTTGTACTTTAGGACTAAGTGGGGATACTAAGGTGTAGTGCCGCTTAAGGGGACTTTTCACCCTATTCCACCAAAATGAATTCTGCCTTGTCAGTTTGATGTTGATGGAGATTGCTTGACCCAACCCTATCCCCCACAGGAGAGCCCTCGGACCTGCCAGCTAGATGGGAGCCTGCGCAGCGGGTCTACCTGCGGCCGAGCCGAGCTCGGGGTGCCGATGAAGATCTCAACTCAAAACCTATCCCCCACAGGCGAGCCTTCGGACCTGCCAGCTAGATGGGAGTCTGTGCAGCGGGTCTACCTGGGGCCGAGCCGAGCTCGGGGTGCCGATGAAGATCTCAACTCAAAACCTATCCCCCAAAGGCGAGCCTTCGGACCTGCCAGCTAGATGGGAGCCTGCGCAGCGGGTCTACCTGGGGCCGAGCCGAGCTCGGGGTGCCGATGAAGATCTCAACTCAAAACCTATCCCCCACAGGCGAGACTTCGGACCTGCCAGCTAGATGGGAGCCTGCGCAGCGGGTCTACCTGGGGCCGAGCCGAGCTCGGGGTGCCGATGAAGATCTCAACTCAAAACCTATCCCCCACAGGCGAGCCTTCGGACCTGCCAGCTAGATGGGAGCCTGCGCAGCGGGTCTACCTGGGGCCGAGCCGAGCTCGGGGTGCCGATGAAGATCTCAACTCAAAACCTATCCCCCACAGGCGAGCCTTCGGACCTGCCAGCTAGATGGGAGCCTGCGCAGCGGGTCTACCTGGGGCCGAGCCGAGCTCGGGGTGCCGATGAAGATCTCAACTCAAAACCTATCCCCCACAGGAGAGCCTTCGGACATGCCAGCTAGATGGGAGCCTGCGCAGCGGGTCTACCTGGGGCCGAGCCGAGCTCGGGGTGCCGATGAAGATCTCAACTCAAAACCTATCCCCCACAGGCGAGCCTTCGGACCTGCCAGCTAGATGGGAGCCTGCGCAGCGGGTCTACCTGGGGCCGAGCCGAGCTCGGGGTGCCGATGAAGATCTCAACTCAAAACCTATCCCCCACAGGCGAGCCTTCGGACCTGCCAGCTAGATGGGAGCCTGCGCAGCGGGTCTACCTGGGGCCGAGCCGAGCTCGGGGTGCCGATCAAGATCTCAACTCAAAACCTATCCCCCACAGGCGAGCCTTCGGGCCTGCCAGCTAGATGGGAGCCTGCGCAGCGGGTCTACCTGGGGCCGAGCCGAGCTCGGGGTGCCGATGAAGATCTCAACTCAAAACCTATCCCCCACAGGCGAGCCTTCGGACCTGCCAGCTAGATGGGAGCCTGCGCAGCGGGTCTACCTGGGGCCGAGCCGAGCTCGGGGTGCCGATGAAGATCTCTTGATCCTGCCTTTAGGGCGTCATAATAAGAAAAGACAAGAGATGTTTTGAGAAATATATTATATTGATCATGCTTTAAGTACACATCTACCGCTCTCCCTTTTCATGGGTAGAAGCGTTTTAAGTCATCCCCACTCCAGGAGTGGTTCAAGGTCCTACCCTCCACATCCTGAAGGTAGTAACCCCCTGCTTCTTCTTCCATCTCTTCCTCCCTCCTGCTCCCTTAACTTCTATCACCTCGTCCTGCTGCTGCTCAATCTCCATGTCCCTTCGGGCTTCCTCCTCTGCCCCTTCTTCTCCGACTTTCTCCTGCATTCTTTCCCGTGGCTCCGACTCCCCGCTCCTCCTGACTTCCTGCACATCTTCTCCCTCCTGCACCTCCTCAATCTCCATTCCCTCCTCCGGACTCTCCTGTTGCTGCTCGACCTCAACATCCTCCTGCGCCTCCTGCACACCTCCTCCTTTCTGCTTCTTAGTCTCCTCTTGCCCGACTTCCTCTTCGGCTCCTCCTCTCGCTTCCTCTGGGCTCACCTCTTCTTCCCTGATAGCTTCTTCTTGCGCCGCCATCTCCTTTTCCAACTCCTCCGCCTCTGCCATCCAAGATATGGTGTTAACCGCCGTGACGTAACACTGCCTCGCCACTTTTGGATCTCCCCTGACCCTGACCTGCACCCCTCCATTGTTAAACTTGAGACATTGATGGAATGAGGAGGGGACGCAGCGAAAGGCGCTGATGAGGGGTCGCCCAAAGATGGCACTGTAGCTGCTCGGGGCATCTACAATCACGAACCGGAAGTTCCGTGATACGCCCCCCAACCTTACGTGCAGCCCTACTCCCCCTTCCACTTCTTTTCTCTCCCCGGAGAATCCGAACAACGGTCCATCCGAGGCCAACACCCTCTTGGCTTCCACCTGCATCTCATCGAAGGCCTTCTTAAAAATCACATTCACGGAGCTCCCGTTATCCACTAGGATCTTGGAGACCGTAAAGTTTTCCACCGCTGTCTGGATCACCAAGGCGTCGCAGAATGGGTCCTCGTACTCCGGCATATCCTCTGAAGAGAAGGTAATTTTTTCTAGTGGGGGTGGGGTCTGGGAGGTTGAGGCTACCCCCTTTCAGAACATAGTCTGGAAGCTCCCCTTCCGGGTGGCCTCGATCCCAATCCCCCCATTAATGGCCCCGATTCCCCCCCGGGTTCCCACATCCACCCGATCCTCGCACCTATCTTCCGTCTCCCCCTGCTGCATTTCCTCAATCCTCACCGGCGGATCCTGCCTCCTCAAACCTCTGGTCTCTCTCATCTCCAAAAACTCTGGGCACGTGGCTGTAGCGTGACCTCTCTCCGGATGGAAGTCACAGAAAGGCAACGCCACCCCACCCCTTCTTCCATCTCCTCTTCCTCTCCTTCCTCCTCGGGCTCCCCTTCCTCGACCGATCCCCATTGCCTCCTGCTGATGCTGAAAACGATCCCTCGCTCCCTGTCTCCATGCTGGTTGATCGAACCTCCTTAGCTCTCGGAAATTATCTCTGAAAGATATGGTACCTAAACACCTAGAGGGGGGGGGGGTGAATAGGTGACCTAATCCTTTTCTTGTTTCTTTGTTGGCAGTCAACAGTTTATAACACAGATTTCTGAATAAGTAATCACAGCACACAGCAATTCTCAACACAGTACAATCACAGCACAGAATACACAAGATTTTATAGTGGTTCCCCAATCTTTGGGTACATCCACTTTCCCCCTTCGCCTATCTAGCAGTGTACTAGATTCGGCCAAACTTCTCCACTAGCTCAGAACCCAACAAGGTTCCTACCTCAGGCCCAAAGCCTTACACTCAGCCAAAAGGCCTACACTCAGCCACCCAGGCCTACACTCAGCCAATCAAGGCCTACACTCAGAGTTCTTCAACTCCTACACTCAGGCACCAAGCCCTACCCTCAGCCTTTATAAAATAGGCTTACAATCACTCAGATCCTATGGATCTTACAAGTTTAAAATAGAAATTACAAATGCTAACTCTACAACTCAGAAAGGATGAGAGGAGTTGAGAGTTTCTTGAAGAGTTCTTGGAAGAACTCAGCTTGATCCAAACTGACTTAGCTTTCTTCAAAGCTTCTTGAGTAGAACTGAATTAGTCTGAATCTTCTGCAGTTGATCCTTGATCTCTGCTTCTTGAAATCCAGATGACTCTGAATTGTTCTTCTCAGCCTTAGTTCCAAAGACTGAATCCTTAGTTGGAGCTCTCTCTCTCCAACTACTTAGATCTGCAGTTGGACTGCCTGATCTTCTTGTGTTGATCCTCTATGTATCACTTCTTGATTTAATCTGATCAACCACTTCAATTATTCTCACAACAAGTAATGATTGTGAACAACTTGACCACTTAACAACTTAACTTCACTTGTCTATTCTGTAAACTGTGGGTGCCTATATATAGGCTTCCTTTATGGTAACCGGCTGATCCGGTTTATAACAGAATTTTGAATTCTTTGACAGTTGCTGTAGACCGGCTGGATTGGCGGCTGTCATGTCAACCAGTCACTTCTTGAAATCTAACTAACTGTCAGATAGTGTCGAGACTTTCTGTTCTTAAGTGTCGACACTTATAGACCAAGTGTCGACACATGTTGTGTAAGTGTCGACACAAGTCTACAAGGTGTCGACACAATTCCTTGTATGTCTCGACACAGTTTCTTCTGCATGTGTCGACACTGAAATTGAGTGTCGACACAAGTACTTATACTTCATTCTTTATCTGTATTCTTCTAAGTGTCGACACATCTCCTTTGTGTCGACACATCTTCATGTGTTGAAACTGTCAAGTGTCGACACTGATTCTTGGTGTCGACACAAGTCTTCATTCTTGATTCTTCAGCTGAGTGTCGACACATTCCCTTAGTGTCGACACTTATACTTAGAATATTTTACAGCTTTTCTGTTCTTTGCTAAGTGTCGACACATCTCCTTGTGTCGACACTTCCTTCTAGTGTTGAGTCTTCTGGTTATGTGTCGACACATTGTGCTGAGTGTCGACACATTCTTCAAGTGTTGACTTCTTTGAGTGTGTGTCGACACATTGTGCTGAGTGTCGACACATTCTTCATATGTTGACTCTGCTGATTGAGTGTCGACACATTGTGTTGAGTGTCGACACTTGTACTTAGTCTCTGCAGAATTTTGCTGGGTGTCGACACAACTCCAAGTGTCGACACTTTCTGATGTTGACTCAGCTCTTCTAGGTGTCGACACTTCTGCTAAGTGTCGACACAGCTTTTCTGCATCCTTCTACACTGAGTGTCGACACAGCTCCAAGTGTCGACACTTTCTGACTGGTGTCGACTCTTCTTCCCAGGTGTCGACACAATGACTCCAAGTGTCGACACTGCATGTCTGGGTGTCGACACAAGCTTTCTCAAGTGTCGACACTTGCCCTCTGGGTGTCAACACATGGACTTAGAATTTTTAGCTTCAGTCCAGTGTATTCCTAACCTGCACAAGTAACTCAAACAAACATCAAATACATTCTGATGTATATCATTGAGTTAGGTGAGGCTTCTTCAAATCAGGTACATTTGACCAATGTACCCAACAATCTCCCCCTATTTGGAGAAGTCATAACCCTTAGTCAATGATATACACCACTCATAATTAAAAAAATTACAAAATGATGTAAAGCATATAAATGACAACAGGGTAAACTTGAACATGTAATAAAGCACACATGTATACTTATTAAACATTGCAGAACAATTAAGAAACACACATATTTCAGAACATTCATACTATATTTATCATATACTGTCCCAATAATGTTCCTTATACATTTTCAATGAAGTATTACAATGTTTATCACTTAACAGATTACAACAAGCATCAAGTTAATTCCTAATCTAGTGCTGATCAGGTTCTTTAATAACAATGCCTTTTCCAGCTTTAACTTGAGCTTTCACAGCAGCAGCAGCAGCAGGCTCAGCTTCAGCAGTCTTCTTCCCTTTAGAGTCCTTCTTCTTCTGTTCTTCAGCCTTGATCTTTTGTCTTTCAAAATAATGATAGGGCTTAGGAAAGTACTTGCTAGGCTCCACAGCTGTTGGAGGTAGCTTTCCTAACTTAGCCTTCCTTCTAAATTGGACAATTGCTTCCTGCCTACTCTCATGCTTTCTCCATTCAGCCTCTGAGAACCACTTGTTCCTCTCATGGGCATTGTCCTTGGCAGCTTTCCAGGCTGTGAGAATTATGTTTCTAGAAGTAGGGCTCCATTGTTCAAAATCTGGCTTTTGCTCAGCAATTTCCCTAAACTTCTTCTTTGACAGCCTAGTTTCTTCTTCCTTGTCCAAAGCCTCTTGCATTGCAGCTGTGATAGGTTGAACAACCTTTTCCAGAATAATATTAGGCTTGCCAGCAGGTGGACTATACATTGTGCTAATATCTGCATGAATCATTTCAAAGTCTGGAGGTGGATAGATTACATCAGCCACTGCTTGTTGCTCACCTCCAAGATATGTGCCTTGAATACCAGATTCAGCTACTTCATTGTCATCACACAGGGGAGGATATCCAAGTGTAGCCCTGATAGAATTAGAAATCCATTTTGCATGCTCAGAACTGGCCTTGACTAACACTCTCTCCCCCTTTATGACTTCTTGGGCCACATGATCTCTCACATCATCTTTCTGGAATCTGATTTGGCTATCCAAATACCTTATGCCCTCTTTAAAGAAAGGTCTAAGCTTTGTAAGCTGTTCTGAAATGACCTTCTGTGAGTCTTTGATTGCAGTCTGTACAGCAGCAATCTCTGCTTGAAATATCTTATCAAAATCAGCTTTGGCAGCAGCAGAGGAAGTTGAAGGTTCATTTGACTTATTCTTGAGTTCTGTGACTATTGCATTGTGAGATGCAGTCAGATTATCATTCATCCTTAACTGATTCTCCAGCACATAGCCTTGCTTGAGTGCTATATCATCCACTTTCTCTTTAATTGTTTCTTGATGTTTAGCCAGATATACCACAGCATTAGCACCCTTGGTAAAACAATCAGTCATTTCCCTTTTATTAAGGTTCATTTCAAACCTTATGGACTTGATTTCCTGGCCCAGATCAGATTGTAGTGCCTTGTGCCCTTCATCAACATAAGTTTCTAAGGCTTTCCTTTGTTCATCCATCTTGATTTGCATTGCAAGCAGTAGAGCACTATAATCAGTGGATGGAGCTTGTTGAACTAAGGAATGTTGAGCAACTGTTTGTAGAGCCTTCTTATAGCTCTGGCTCCTTCTCTTGAATACAAAGAACTTCTTTCTTCTTAGCTTGCTCAGCTTCATCATCTTCAGACTCAGATGTACTGGCTATATTCACCCTATCCTTAGGGCTTGAGGATTTTTCAGTCTGCACACCAGGTGCCTTCTCAGTATCTAGCCTTATAGGCTCTTCCACACCTTCAATGTTCTCCCCCTCAGCAGCAGCATCCTTTACTGCATCAGCAGCATTCTTTTCCATATCAAAATCTTCTTGATCTAAGTTCAAAAAGAGATCTTCCATTGTATATTCTGCTGGAGACTGGGCAGGAGATGTACTTGGTTCTTCAACCACTGTATCAGGTATCACAACAGATGTGTCTGGAAGAACAACATCTGGTTCTTGGTTTGCTGGCTGATTTTGCTGATGGACATCAGACAATTCAGAATCTATTACAGAAAAATCTAATGTATTAAGGTCAGAAAGTACCTCTTGGATGATAAGAGTAGCCTGCTCACTATCCAGTGTAGATGGATGTTCTACAGCTGGAGGCTCCCCCTGGATATCAGCTGGCTCCTGAGGAGCAGGTGACTTTTCTGCAGTCACATCTACTGGACTGTCAGGAGTGAAGACCACATGTTCTTCACTGCCTGAGCTGCTTGAGGACTCTTGAGGCACAGCAGCAGTCTTCCTCTTCTTCCTGGGAGGAGAGTCTCTCTTAGAAGCTTGTTTCTCAGGGGTGGCCAAGTCCTTTGACACCAGCACCCTTTCCCATCTAGAGAATATCCTTGAGTCCATTCTCCTCATATGATTGATCTTAGATCCTGCAGCAGTGCTCATTACCTCTGGAATTGATCCAGCCAGGTAGAGACTTAGTATCCTGCCCAGATTGGGCTTCTTCAGGCTTTCTTTTACTTTCTCATAAACCACCATTGACCAGTCTGTTTTCAGATTGAAGATGATTCTGGTCATGACTTCAAACATGGAGGCAGACACCCTGTCATGCCCTCCTGGCTTGCTCAGTATAACCTTGCCTACTACTTCAGACAAGAACTTGCCTTGAATATTCATACCTTTCCTGTGAAAGACTGATCCCACTTTCATCTTTGAATCCAGTCCACACCAAGTAAGAGCTTCCTTGGTCTTAGAAGCAGTTACTTCCTCTTCAATCTTGAACTTTAGGTAGCTGAAGTACCTTTCTCAGTGACTTAGGTGAAATCTTGACCTTGGTGCCATGCACCCTTGACTTAATCCTGAAACCTGAGTCATCTATAGACGCGCCAGAAAGGAATTCAATGACTTCCTTCTTCCAGATTTTCGTTGGTTCTGAAACCAAGAACTCCAATCCAGAATTGACAATTAGGGTTAGCACTGATTTGATTTCTTGGTCGCTGTCGTCAAATGCGCCTCGCACAAGCTCATAGCCTTCGTTTACGTTCTCTTCCAGCTTGGGAGCCATTAGGGTTTTGAGAATTAGTCTTGAGATGAGAGAAATGTCGACACAAGAGTTTAGGTCTCGAAACTTTGAAAGCGTGTCGACAATCAAAGACAGAACCCTATTTATACCTTTCTTGTTTGAAGACGAACAGGCGGGATGAATTTCTAATGATGTGTCGACACTGTCAATAAGTGTCGACACTGACTTATAATGTCTCGACACTCATGTGTCGACACAAATTTAGTCAACAGATTTTATGTGTCGACACTTGGTTAAGTGTCGACACCACTATACTCGACATGTGTCGAGACTTTACTTAGAAAAATTCTGAGTAAAACTTAAGTGTCGACACTTTATTGGATGTGTCGACACCTACTCGACATGTGTCGACACTAACATTCTGAAGTGTCGACACTAACTTCCTAGATGTGTCGACACCATTTTCCTGAAGTGTCGACACTTACTATTCTGTGTCGACATAGACTTGTCTATGTGTCGACACCTTTTTACTTAGCCAATTTTTGTTCTGTATACTTAGTCTAAGTTTATCATACCTAGTTCAATTTTGAACCTATTAAACTTAGCTTCTTCTAAGGGCTTAGTAAACATATCAGCTATCTGATTATCTGTTTTAACATATTCAAGTGCAATATCATTTCTTTCTACATGCTCCCTAAGAAAGTGATATTTTATCTCAATATGTTTAGTTCTACTATGTGATACAGGGTTATTAGCTATGGAAATAGCACTTGTAGAATCACAATAAAGTGGAGTTCTACTTACCTGACATCCATAGTCTTCTAGCTGATGTTGAATCCACAGAAGTTGAGCACAGCAACTTCCTGCAGCTACATATTCTGACTCAGCTGTGGAGATGGCCACACTGGTTTGCTTCTTACTACTCCATGAAATGAGTCTTCCACCTAGGAATTGACAGGATCCAGTTGTGCTCTTTCTATCTTCTTTGCATCCTGCAAAGTCTGCATCTGAATAACCTGTTAGATCAAAATCTCCATTCCTAGGGTACCAGAGGCCTAGATAAGGTGTGCCCTTTAGATATCTCAAGATTCTCTTGACTGCAGTCAAGTGAGACTCTTTAGGGCAGGCTTGATACCTGGCACAAACACATGTAGCATACATAATGTCAGGTCTACTTGCAGTCAAGTAAAGTAGGGAGCCAACTATCCCTCTATACAAGGTTTCATCCACAGGTTTCCCTGCATCATCCTTGCTTAGAGACATACTTGACCCCATAGGAGTCTTCATGGTACTGGAGGAATCCATACCATATTTCCTTATGAGTTCTAGGGTGAACTTAGACTGACATATGGATAATCCACTTTCAGTCTGTTTAACTTGGAGACCCAAGAAAAACTTCAGTTCTCCCATACTACTCATTTCAAATTGACTCTGCATAAGCTTTGCAAACTTTTTGCAAAGGCTACTTTCAGTAGACCCAAATATAATGTCATCTACATATATTTGGACAAGTATTACTTTGCCTCTAGATTCCCTAAGGAATAGAGTCTTATCTATTTTCCCCCTTGTGAACTTGTTCTCAATGAGGAAACTAGATAGGGTTTCATACCAAGCTCTAGGAGCTTGCTTTAACCCATACAATGCTTTCCTAAGTCTATAGACATAATGTGGAAGAGTAGGATCAACAAAACCTGAAGGCTGCTCCACATATACTTCTTCTTTTAAATTACCATTAAGGAATGCTGACTTCACATCCATTTGGTATACTTTGAATCCTTGGTAGGTTGCATAGGCCAAGAACATCCTGATGGCTTCCAGTCTGGCTACTGGAGCAAAGGTTTGATCAAAATCAATACCTTCTTCTTGCCTATATCCTTTTGCAACCAATCTTGCCTTATTCTTAATGATGACTCCTTGTTCATCTAACTTGTTTCTGTAGATCCACTTTGTTCCTATCACATTGTGATCTTTAGGCTTAGGAACTAAGTCCCAAACCTTGCACCTCTTGAACTGGTTTAGCTCTTCCTGCATAGCTTCAGTCCACTGTGGATCTTGTATTGCTTCTTCAAATTTCTTTGGTTCTATTTGAGACAGAAAACTTGAATATACTGCAGCATTCTGATTTCTGCTCCTTGTCTGAACACCTTGTCTTGGATCTCCAATGATCAGCTCCACTGGATGATCTCTTAGATGCCTGTTGGCTGGAGGCATCCTTACTTCTGGTTGTACTTCTTCAGCATCTTCATCATGCTGAGTTCCTTGAACTTCTTCAGCTCCTGGTACATGTAGTTCTCCCCCTGGACATAAGCCATCTTCTTCTACTTGCTGTCTTGCAGCAGGTACATCTTCCATGGTTAGCTTGTCCATCTTCTTAATAAGACCTGTGGGGCTGCACACACTACTAGACAACTCATTGTTAATTAGTTGTGACTCATCAAAAACTACATGCACAGACTCCTCTACAACTTGTGTAGTCAAGTTGTAGACTCTATAAGACTTACTATTACTGCTGTACCCAACAAACACTCCCTCTTGGGATTTGGCAGCAAACTTAGTTAAGTAAGACTTCCCATTGTTAAGTATGAAGCATTTACAACCAAAAATCCTGAAATAGGATAGATTTGGTTTCCTGCCTTTCACTACTTCATAGGGGGTCTTGTTTAACCTTTTAGTGATGGTAGCCCTATTTATCACATGGCATGCAGTGTTTACTGCTTCAGCCCAGAAATATTCTGGCAGTGATGAATCACTTAATAGGGTTCTACCAGCCTCTATCAAGGTTCTATTTTTCCTTTCAGCAATGCCATTTTGCTGAGGTGTTCTAGGTGAAGAGAATTCTTGAAATATCCCATAGTCTTCACATAATTTTGTCATGCTTTCAGATTGAAACTCTGTACCATGGTCACTTCTAATTTTGACCACTGTACAGTTCAATTCATTCTGAATTTGCCTAACAAAACTGTGGAAGACACTAGGTGTTTCAGATTTCTGCTTTAAGAAGAACACCCAGGAAAACCTTGAGTAGTCATCAACAACTACAAAGGTGTAGACCTTCCTACCTAAGCTGTGAACTGGCATTGGACCAAATAGATCCATATGCAAGAGGTATAAACACCTCACAGCATCCTTGTTGTCAATGCTTCTAAAGGTGGATTTAGTCTGCTTGCCCTTTTGACAAGCTGAGCAAATGCCATCTTTGACACACTTAACTTGAGGACCATTCCTCACTAACTCTTTACTAAAGAGTTTGCCAATAGTCTTGTAATTAAGATGAGCAAGCCTCTTGTGCCACTTGACACATTGAGAGACTGTCTCATCAGCTACAAGACAAACTGGAGAACTATTGTTCTCAACCATAATGTCTAAACAATAGACATTTCTCTTCCTATAACCTGTCAAAATGATCTTTTGATCACTTGACCTCTTGATATGACAACCATTTTTAACAAATGAGATGTCATACCCTACATCACTTAATTGACTTATACTAATGAGGTTATGTTTCAAACCTTTAACATAAGCCACTTGAGTAATGGTAACAAGGTTAGAAGAAATGTTACCAAACCCTTTGATGATTCCTTTTTCAGAACCACCAAAGGTCACCTTTGGACCATTTTTGATTGGGATGTAGTCCTTCAGTAGTCCCCTAGTTCCAGTCATGTGTCTGGAACATCCACTATCCAAGTACCATGTAGGGGTATGGCCACTTGGATTCTCCTGCAAAACAAATTAATGAACCTTAGAACCCAAAGTAAACTTGGGTCCTTGGTGATTGTTAGTTTGCAAATTGACATAGCTACCTGCTGTCTTTCCAACAGGTAACTTGCTACTCAACTTGGCACTGGCATTGTGCCAACAATCCAAAGCAAAGTGGCCAACCTTGCCACAGCACCAACATTCAAATTTGTTGTACCTTTGCTTAGGTTCTGACTTAGCTGTCTTAACTACAGCAGTCTTGTTGAATGTTGGGGCTTTGCCCTTGGACTTGGACTGATCCTGAACAGTCCTAGCTGGATTAACAAAACCCAGTCCAGTCTTTCCTTTATGATGAACAAAATCATCAATCAAGGGTAGCACTGATTTAGGTTTTGAATACCTAGCTGCTAGCTCTTTCTCCTTCTGAAGATTAATCTCCAGTTTCTTAATTTGATCATTCTTAAATGTAATAGTACCCATCTGAATCACAGTAATGTGTTTCAGCCTGGCCACTTCATTCAGTTTTTGATCATAATTCTTCTCATAATCTATTGCAGCTGCCTTGAGATCAGCAATTTCCTTGGCCAAATTTTTGGCTAGGGTCTTGCTTTTCTTATAGGCTTGCAATAGTACTTGATATTCATCTAGGAGTTGATGAATATCTCCCTCAGACTCAGATATATTCTCATCACTTGATGAAGAATAATCTGACTCTGAACTAGAACTGGAATCAGAACTTTGAGTTAAACCTTGTACCTGACTGGGTCCTGGCTGCTCCAGGTTTTTGGTACTTTCAGTCAAAGCCATCAGTCCTTGGCTTTGACAGTCTTCTTGCTCATAGATAGATTCCATGATCTGCATAAACTCTTCTTCTTCCTCAGCAAATAGCCCAATATAGGCTTCAGCATCTGTCTCAGTGTCTGAAGAAGACATATCTGAAAGAGTCTTCTCATTCTTTGCAACAAAGGACTTCTCCTTCTTTCCTTTGAAGTGTGTTTTCTTTTTGTCACTGGATTCTTTCCTTCTTTCAGGACAGTCTGCAATAACATGGCCCTGTCTATTGCAGCAGTAACAAATTATCTTGGATCCAGTTGCCTTACTAGTCTTGGTCCTTTTCTTGTCCTTCTTTGAAGGCTTCTTTTCCTGATACTGAACCTCTTTCCCTTTGGAAGATGAAGGTCTAGACCTCCACTGTTTCTTCTTAAGGAACTTCTGAAAATGTCTGGTGAATGCAGCAAAGTCTTCATCACTTTCACTGCTTGTAGATTTTGTACTTTCTGACTCTTCAGATTCTGATTCAACTACCTCAGGAGGAGGAGTTGATGACTTGGTCCTGCTCTTTCTGGGTACATCTGACTTAAAGGCAACAGTCTTTTCTCTGTATTCAGTCCTTGTTGACTTTTCTTCTTCTTTTCTTACTGACAATTGCATCTCATAAGATAACAACTTGCCAAAAAGTGTGGGAGGAGGAATTTCTCCCAACTTTGCCATTTCTCTGATGGCACAGATCTTGGTGTCCCAGTCTTTGGTGAGGGACCTTCAAGAATTTATCATTCAACTCATAGTTTGTGAACTCTCTTCCATATGACATGAGTTCATTTACAATTCTATAAAATTTCTTGTAGCATTCAGTGATGCTATCCCCTCTTCCTTGCCTAAAGCTCTCATATTCTTGATTAAGCAAGGACTTCCTATCTTGCCTTACTTCTTCAGAACCTTCCATATAGACAATGAGGGTGTCCCACATTTCTTTTGCAGTTTTACAGTGAATAAGGTTCTGGAAGGTGGCATCATCAATTGCACTAACTATTATATTCTGTGCTCTTTTGTCCATGGTTGCTAGGACAATCTCATCCTTGGTCATTTCAGAGAAATCCTTTGGAGTCCTCTGATTTGCATCCAATACTGAAATCTTCATGGGCACATATGGCCCTTCTTTGACTGTGATGTATATCCTAGGGTCAGAGGCTTCCATAAAAAGCCTAACCCTCTCTTTCCAGATCCCAAAGATCTCTTTTCTGCATATAGGTAGTTTCATTGAACCCAACTCCTTATGATTCTCTGAAGAACCCATGTTCTTGATTTTCTTGAAACTGTTTCCTGTTTCCTGACTTATACTGAATCTGCCAAACTGGATCTCCTCAGACAGTTAGTCCTGATTTTGAGGAACCTCGCTCTGATACCACTTGAAAGATATGGTACCTAAACACCTAGAGGGGGGGGGGGTGAATAGGTGACCTAATCCTTTTCTTGTTTCTTTGTTGGCAGTCAACAGTTTATAACACAGATTTCTGAATAAGTAATCACAGCACACAGCAATTCTCAACACAGTACAATCACAGCACAGAATACACAAGATTTTATAGTGGTTCCCCAATCTTTGGGTACATCCACTTTCCCCCTTCGCCTATCTAGCAGTGTACTAGATTCGGCCAAACTTCTCCACTAGCTCAGAACCCAACAAGGTTCCTACCTCAGGCCCAAAGCCTTACACTCAGCCAAAAGGCCTACACTCAGCCACCCAGGCCTACACTCAGCCAATCAAGGCCTACACTCAGAGTTCTTCAACTCCTACACTCAGGCACCAAGCCCTACCCTCAGCCTTTATAAAATAGGCTTACAATCACTCAGATCCAATGGATCTTACAAGTTTAAAATAGAAATTACAAATGCTAACTCTACAACTCAGAAAGGATGAGAGGAGTTGAGAGTTTCTTGAAGAGTTCTTGGAAGAACTCAGCTTGATCCAAACTGACTTAGCTTTCTTCAAAGCTTCTTGAGTAGAACTGAATTAGTCTGAATCTTCTGCAGTTGATCCTTGATCTCTGCTTCTTGAAATCCAGATGACTCTGAATTGTTCTTCTCAGCCTTAGTTCCAAAGACTGAATCCTTAGTTGGAGCTCTCTCTCTCCAACTACTTAGATCTGCAGTTGGACTGCCTGATCTTCTTGTGTTGATCCTCTATGTATCACTTC
Organism: Platanthera guangdongensis; assembly: GCA_039583875.1. Taxonomy (NCBI): domain Eukaryota; kingdom Viridiplantae; phylum Streptophyta; class Magnoliopsida; order Asparagales; family Orchidaceae; genus Platanthera; species Platanthera guangdongensis. The sequence goes on along the minus strand of JBBWWR010000216.1, from coordinate 166,105 downwards.
TTGATTTAATCTGATCAACCACTTCAATTATTCTCACAACAAGTAATGATTGTGAACAACTTGACCACTTAACAACTTAACTTCACTTGTCTATTCTGTAAACTGTGGGTGCCTATTTATAGGCTTCCTTTATGGTAACCGGCTGATCCGGTTTATAACAGAACTTTTGAATTCTTTGACAGTTGCTGTAGACCGGCTGGATTGGCAGCTGTCATGTCAACCAGTCACTTCTTGAAATCTCACTAACTGTCAGATAGTGTCGAGACTTTCTGTTCTTAAGTGTCGACACTTATAGACCAAGTGTCGACACATGTTGTGTAAGTGTCGACACAAGTCTACAAGGTGTCGACACAATTCCTTGTATGTCTCGACACAGTTTCTTCTGCATGTGTCGACACTGAAATTGAGTGTCGACACAAGTACTTATACTTCATTCTTTATCTGTATTCTTCTAAGTGTCGACACATCTCCTTTGTGTCGACACATCTTCATGTGTTGAAACTGTCAAGTGTCGACACTGATTCTTGGTGTCGACACAAGTCTTCATTCTTGATTCTTCAGCTGAGTGTCGACACATTCCCTTAGTGTCGACACTTATACTTAGAATATTTTACAACTTTTCTGTTCTTTGCTAAGTGTCGACACAGCTCCTTGTGTCGACACTTCCTTCAAGTGTTGAGTCTTCTGGTTATGTGTCGACACATTGTGCTGAGTGTCGACACATTCTTCAAGTGTTGACTTCTTTGAGTGTGTGTCGACACATTGTGCTGAGTGTCGACACATTCTTCATATGTTGACTCTGCTGATTGAGTGTCGACACATTGTGTTGAGTGTCGACACTTGTACTTAGTCTCTGCAGAATTTTGCTGAGTGTCGACACAACTCCAAGTGTCGACACTTTCTGATGTTGACTCAGCTCTTCTAGGTGTCGACACTTCTGCTAAGTGTCGACACAGCTTTTCTGCATCCTTCTACACTGAGTGTCGACACAGCTCCAAGTGTCGACACTTTCTGACTGGTGTCGACTCTTCTTCCCAGGTGTCGACACAATGACTCCAAGTGTCGACACTGCATGTCTGGGTGTCGACACAAGCTTTCTCAAGTGTCGACACTTGCCCTCTGGGTGTCGACACATGGACTTAGAATTTTTAGCTTCAGTCCAGTGTATTCCTAACCTGCACAAGTAACTCAAACAAACATCAAATACATTCTGATGTATATCATTGAGTTAGGTGAGGCTTCTTCAAATCAGGTATATTTGACCAATGTACCCAACAATCTCTTTCCTGGAAGCCTCCTCCCAACTCCTGTGGGCGACCCTCATGAGGCCTCCAACCTATTCGGTTGTTCAGCTCTCGGGCCCCCCGATGAATCTGTCCCTGGTGCCCCTGGCCTCGGGGTTCCTCCTTCCTTCTTTCTTCTCTATGCTCCCTCTGCTCCTGCTGCTTCACTGCTCCTGGTTCCTTTGCGTCATCCTCCGCCAACCTGGCTAACCTCCTTGCAAACGCTGGATTAGCCCTCTCGAAATCAGTCTCCTTCGCCGCCCTCTCCATGAGCTCCTCAAAAGAGAGGGGGGCACCCTTTTCAACTCCATGCTGAAGAAGCCTAGCCTCAGTCCCAGGGTGAACGCGAGCATCAGCGTGTACCCAGGGACCTCCTGGACCTGGAGGATCTCTTCCTGAAACCGATCCACGTAGTGACCCAACGTCTCATCCTGGCTCTACCTTACTGAGAACAAGCACTCCGCCTCCTTCTTACGCTTCTTTGATGTTGAAAAACTCAATAAGAAGCCCCTCCGCAGATCCTCGAAGCAATAGATTGATCTTGCCGGTAACTGGTGGAACCAATCTCGCGCCTTCTCCTTCAAGGTGATGCAAACAGCCGACACTCAAACGCATCCGTCATTTGTCTGATCGAAACCACATCCTCAAACCACTATACATGTTGTACCGGATCATCCTTTCCTGAGTAGTAGGACATGTCGGGCTCCCGGAACCCCTCCGACACCGGAGCCGAGATGACAAGTTCACTGAACGGGCTCTCGCCGACTGCTTGTCGAGAGGGCACGTCTCGCGGCCTCGGCTGACTGGCCCGATCTGCGAGACCGTGCCCAGGGAAGAGCTCCCGCACAGCTGCCTCCTTCTCGCCGTCTTCTGCCGGGATCTCTTTCCCGGGGCGCCGGCCTGGGAAGAGCTCTCGCGCCGCTACGTCCCTCTCGCCAGCCTCTGTGGGGACCTCCTTTCCCGGGAGCTGTCCAGGGGCATTCTCGCCCAAAAGCGGGACCACCTCGATTGGGAACTGAGGTGTCGCCCACTCGCTCCTTGCCGAGAAGGCCAAGCTTATGGTTTGCATGACCTCTCGCCTGAAGTCCTCCAGCATTTTCCTCGTCGCCTCTTCTACCTGGGAGGGGGAACCTCCAGAACCAGATCCTTCTCCTTCACCTCCTGTCAAAGGACCAAACTCAAACTTTTCTTGAACCGGCTACCTCCACGCTCACCGCACCAGAACTGTTGAAGCCAAAATTTGACTTCGACGAATGTTCACAAAATAGGGGCGTAGCCGACTCCTACTTGGCCCAAGCTCCGACCTCCGACCGGTCGTGAATGATTAGAAAACTAGCCCAAATCCGCAGTAGGGAGGTCCCACCGCTTACCCGGAAGGTCACAGAGAGCTTCCCCTCCAAAGCCAAAAGCTGGGCTTGGAGTTCCTCAGAAGACCTTGCCAATGAATCCTCTCCCGAGTCTCCAAAAAAGGGTCCCTTCTGAAAAACCCCTATGGGCTTATTTATAGATTTCAGAATCTGAACTGCAAATAACAAAACTGCTCTGGCCTGAAATTACTGGGGTACCCTTGGCTGGGTCTGCCAACAGCCAAACTCCGCTGTTCTGAGGAGCTATAGGCAGTCCACCAAGGGTAAAAGGGTAAAAATACCCGGGGTAGAAGAGTAAAAACCCCCTGCTTTGATAGGAAAGAGTAAAAAAACCTTCTCCCCCCCTGGCGAGAGGAAAGGCGCCTGCCGGCGAGAAGGACCCGCCGCCCGTCTCGCCGGAGCCTCTCGCCCTTGGAGGTCCTCTCGCTTCTGGGGGCCCTCTCGCCTCTGGGGGCCCTCTCGCCTCTAGGCGGGGCATTTTGCCCTTTGGGGAGCCCATCATCTCGCCGCTTGCGAGTGGGCCCTCTTGGTACCCTTTGTCTGTCTCGCTCTTTTTACTTCTTGAGGGCTCTTTGCGAGCCCGAGGTTGTACATTTGTGAAAAAGAAGGATGGTGGTTTGCAGTTATGTATTGCCTACCGCGAGCTGAATAAGCTGACAGAGAAGAACAAGTATCTGATTCCATGGACAGATGAATTGTTCGAGTAGCTGGTGGGGTCAACCGTCTACTCTAAATTGGATTTGAAATCTGGATAATTCCAGTTGACGATTCAGGAAGGTGACATTCCCAAGACCATATTTGGAACACCCTACAGTCATTATGAGTTCACGGTAATGTCGTTTGGGTTATGCAATGAGCCATCAGTATTCATGGACCTGCTACACCGAACGTTCCGAGAGTACTTGGACTTGTTTGTGATCGTGTTCATTGATGATATTTTGTTGTACTCTCAATCTGAAGGTGATCCTGCAAGCCACTTGCGGATGGTGTTGCACACCTTGCGAAGGAATAAGCTCTATGCCAAATTCTCGAAGTGCGAGTTTTGGCTGTCGTCAGTGGCTTTTTTTGGCCATGTGGTAAGCGTAGAGGGCATAGCAGCGGATCTGTCAAAGATTAAAGCCATACAGGAATGGCCGGTGTTATCTTCAGTGGTCGAAGTCAGGAGTTTCCTTGGACTAGCAGACTACTATAGACGTTTTGTGGAAAACATCTCGCGGATTGCTTTGCCTCTGACCACACTGACGAGGAAGGATCAGAAGTTCGTTTGGACGCCGGAGTGCGCGCAAGTTTTTGAAGAGCTAAAGAGTTGGTTCACCAGGGTGCCTGTGTTGACATCGCCATGTGCTACAGACGGCTATGAAATCTCTAGTGATACTTCAGGGAGCGGCTTAGGCTGCATTCTTCTGACATTTGGAAAAGTGATTGCTTATGGCTCACGCCAGTTGAAAGTGTATGGGTGAAATTATCCCGTCCACGACTTGGAGTTGGAGGCTATGATCTTTGCACTGAAGGTATGATGAATTGTAAATATACCTATTTTTATGTACATTAGTTAAGTCGCTTTCATTTATTTTTGTCATTTCTACTTGTTTTTATTCAATAAAATGCTCCTATTTTTGTAAATATTATACTAACTTGTTTTATTTTATTTTGCAGGAAAAAATCAAAATCTGCAAAAAAATACCATATCACGCCCGTGACATATTAGTCACGCCCGTGACCAGGGCGTGACAGCTCAAAATCCCGTGAAGCAACCAATTGTGATGAGAAAAGCCCGACATGCCCGGCCACATGGCCGTGTCCATCCGACACGGGGCGTGACCAAGACCGTGTCTATCCCGCTCGACGATTTCAACTCGATACTCGTGGACCCAAGATGGACACGCCCGTGTCCGATGAGAGACACGCCCGTGTCAGCCCGACATGCCCCGTGCCGAAGCCCGTGACCACCTCTCGACAATTTCCGCTCGACGTTTGTCGAGTGTCGACTTAAACAACACGCCCACCGTCACGCCCGTGACCTGGGGCGTGACTGCTCCACCTCGCCCGACAAACTGCCGCCGTTGAATCCCAAAGTCAACAACGCCTTTAAGCGCCGAACGACACGCCCACCGTCTTGCCCGTGACCTGGGGCGTGACCACCGCGTTTTCGGCCGGAAAGTCAGATCGCCGTCAAATCCGTCAGATCGCCGAATTCCGCTGTAAAATAGTGCTGACACGCCCCCCGACACGCCCCCCGACACGCCCGTGTCGGAGGGCGTGTACTTGGAAATTTTTGCCTATTTAAGGGCAGCTGCTGTATGAGTTCAGGGTTCCAAAAATCCGAACCATTTTGATGTATAAGGGCTGTCGTTAGAGCTGCTTTAGTGCTATGTAAGGATTCTCTTCCCCCTTTTTTGAAGTTAGTTTGTTTAAGCTTCTGTAATCAACTTCTTTTATTAATAAAATAGATATTTTTCTCATCCTTATATGCTCTGAATTTTCTCTAAAGGCCTCCTTTTCATCAATCTTATATACTTTCATTTTCATTTTCATAATATGTGTGTGTGTGTGTATAAGCTTAAAATTGCAAAAATTATTTTTTAAAACGAAAATGCTCTTGTTTTCCTTTCAATTATAACAAAATTTATAGCCGTTATTATGGCCGATTTCATTCTCAAACTCTTAAAAATTGGTTAGACTTAGGATTTTCATGTTTCAAAATGCATTCTTATGAACTTGTAAAACATTAAAAAGGTAGTTTTCATTTCTCTTAACTTAGCTTTTACTTTGTTTTAATTATAAAACCATGGCTTCTTTTTAGCTTACTCCCACTTTTTAAACCATTTTATCATGCTATAGTAATGTATAAATTGTTATTTTTATTTTTCATCAACTTTCATTTTAAGTAATTACAAAAAATATTTTCGCTTGAACAATTTTTATTTTCACCTTTTAAGCATTTCTATCAAAATCTAACGGTAAAAATGTAAACGTTTTAATTTTTTGGGCACTTGCCTTTCTTACTTTAATTTGAAAACTTTTTGCTCAAACAATTTTTATTTTGCCTTTTTATGCATTTCTACTCCATTCAAGCAGTAGAAATGCAGTCATTTTAATTTTTCGATAACTATGATTTTTGCATTTATTTTAGCACGAGTTTGTGCGTGTATGAGATATTTTTCAGCTCCTAAGTTAAATTATGCAAGTGTGTGTATGTGTGTGTGTGTTTATTTATGTCGAGTGCGTGAGTAGTTACTTTCAAGTAGAGTGCGTGTGTTGTTTTTATTTTTCCGCCTACTCACTTGAGTTAATTGGCTGGATTCTATTCAAGTAGAGTGCGTGTGTAATTTTTATTTTTCCTCCTACTCATTTGAGTTAATTGGCTGGATTTTATTCAAGCAAGTGTTTGTAGCTTTTATTTTTCCGCCTACTCACGTGAGTTAAATGGCTGGTCTGTATTTTCAGTCCTACTCATTTGAGTAGGACTTGTAATTTTCATTTTTTATTTTTCCGCCTACTCACTTGAGTTAAATGGCTGGATTTGATTTTCCGCCTACTCGCTAGGAGTTAAATGGTCGGACCTTATTTTGATGTAAATATTTAAGAAAGCCCTGTAATCGCATTTATTTTCTCCTACTCGTTTGAGTAGGTCTAGCTTTCATTTCAGTCCTACTCGTTTGAGTAGGACTTGCAATTTTCAGCTTTTATTTTCCGCCCCCCACTCGTTTGAGTGGGACTTGGAATTTCAATTATGCAATTTTCAGCTTTTATTTCCCGCCCCCACTTGTTTGAGTGGGACCTGCAAATGTCAATTATGCAATTTTCTTTTATGTGTAACTTAGTTTTATTTTTGTCTCTTCTTATATGTTTAAATGAGTGCGGGTGTGTTTATTTGTAAAACCTTTTCTAATGTTAGGATATTTTACTTTTCTTATTATTTTCTTTATAACTTTTCAGCGAATAGTTTAGAACGCTCGCACAACCAAACATATAAGCTATCCCCATTTCGATGAGTGGCTAATTGCTTTTAGCCCTCGGTATCGAAGAGCTTTGGGATCTAAAATGTTTTAAATAACCAAATGTCTAATTTCTCGATTTAATTAAAAAACTTAAGATCTACCCCGGGTTAACGACGCGTAGACCTACATATCGATGTGTGGGCTCTATTTCCGTTATCCATATGCTAGCTAGCCGAGAGGCCGTGCATATGGACAGATCACCCTTGGGTAAATAGAGTTCTGCACTAACCCTCGAGAGAGGAGGCGCGCTAACTCTACCGGATAGGGTTCCCCACCCAATAGCGGGGGTTCTTAGCGTACTGCGGGCATTAAGGGAATCCTTCGTCAGACGAGAGCCCGGTCGAATAGCCTTAATGTCTAGGTGAGCGATATTCCTAGAGATAGGTGAGCTCATTATTTTGAACCTCCACGGCCAAGTTTCCGCATTAATTAAATTGAAACTTTAGATATCTAGTTATTCAAATCTATTTTTAATCCTAACGCAATTCGATACCGGGAGTTATCTCTTCATCGACTATTTTCTTAAAATCTATTTTCGTTCCTATTTTACTTAAAACCCTCAACTTCTATTTCGGTAAAATAATAGTGTTTTCGGAGTAGGGGTAATCAACCCGTTCCCGGGAATAATACGACCTCGTATTCTCCTGAATATCGAGTACTATTTGCGATAGGTGCACTTGCCTCATCTAGCAAGCCCGCGATGATCGACTCACCGAACCAACCACAGTAAGAGTCTGTTTGCGGGCCAACCAAGGTATGGCGACATTATCATTATGGCGTAAAAGGGGATATCTTTATAGACCATAAGAGCCTAAAGTACTTGTTGGAGAAGAAGGATCTGAATATGTGACAATGAATGTGGCTAGAGTTCCTTGGGGACTACACCTTTGAGATTCATTATACTCCCGGGAAGGGAAACGTGATCGCTGATACCTTAAGTCGGAAGACCCCGTCGAGGGCTAATTGGTTGCAGATGCACGATGAGCATCTGATCCAGGAGTTGGAAGTGTTAGAGATTTCTTGTGTTGATAAGAATTCCATAGCCGATACATGTTTGAACTGGAAGGAGGTACAATATGACCTGGCGGACAGGATTCGACAAGCAATGGAGATGGATGAAAGTCTCCAACGCTACACAAAAGATAGGCGAGATGGCCAATTATTCTTGGATGACGGCCTTTTGCGGAAAGAGGGCCGGTTATGCGTCCCGAGTACGGGTAAGCTGTGAGAAGAGTTGATTTCCGAAGCTCACTTTTCGAAGTACTCAATTCACCCTAGGAGCACCAAGATGTTCAAGGATATGAAGAAGCTGTTTTGGTGGCCAGGACTAAAGAAAGATATCGCTCATTATGTGGCTAAATGCCAAACTTGTGCTTTGGTGAAGGCGGAATGCCCAAAGCCTGGCGGTTTCTTAAAGTCGTTGCTGATTCCAGAATGGAAGTTCGGTGGTATTTCAATGGATTTCGTGCATGGGTTTCCAAGATCTCAACGCGGGAATGATTCTATCTGGGTGATTGTAGCCCAATTGATGAAAGTGGTGCACTTCCTTCCGAACAAGCGGGACGATTCAGTGGAAAGTTTGGTAAAACTTTATGTTGAATAGATTTTACGGCTATATGGTGTTCCTCGTAGCATCGTGAGCGATCGTGATGGGTGATTTACATCAAATGCTTGGATGTTATTCCATCAACTGTTGGGCACGAAGTTGACCTTCAGTATGGCCTTTCATCCCCAAACAGATGGCCAAACTGAACGGATCAAAAGAACTATGATGAATATGCTCCGAATGTGCGCCCTGGACTTCGGGAAGAGATGGGAATATCATTTCTATATGGTGGAGTTTTCATACAATAATAACTATCAAGCGAGCATCGATATGGCACCGTTTGAAGATCTGTATGGTCGTAAATGCCGTACAACATTAGCTTGGGCAGAAGCAGGCGAATCCAAACCGTATAGGCGTAAAGAAGTCGATGAAGCTAATGCGACGATACGCACTATGCGGGAGCGGCTACTGATAGCCCAGGATCGACAAGAAAAATACTACAACGCCAAGCACCGGAATGTGGAGTTCACGGTGGGTGATTGGGTATAGTTGAAAATCAAACCCTTCAAAGGCATGTCCAGGATTCGGCATCTGAAAAAGTTGAGTTCGAGATAACTTGGTCCGTTTGAAGTGGTGGAGAGAATTGGGGAAGCCGCATATCGGCTAGCTCCTTCGGTAGACTTAGGTGGATTATATGATGTGTTTCACATCTCGATGCTTCGGAAAGTCATCAAAGATCTAGCTCAAGTAATCGAGAATGATCGTGTGCCTGTGGAGTATGGGCTAACGACGAAGGTTAGGCCCATTCAGATCGAGGATCGAGCCGATAAACAGTTACGGAACAAGACAATCGGGATGGTCAAAGTCTGGTGGGACAACTGTGACCAAGAGGAGCAAACATGGGAGCGAGAGTAGACCATGCAGGCTGAATTTCCTAAGTTGTTTGTGTAAACTATTATGTCGTGCATCTCTTGTTGTAACGGACATGTTGAAAGTTATAACATCTTGTTTTTTTCCTTACTATGTACAAATTTCGGGATGAAATTTATCGTAAGGAGGGGAGGGTTGTAACACCCAAAATCCTAAGTTGGGTTCAAGTTGGGTGACATGGCCTGCGACACGGGCGTGTCCCAGGGCGTGTCCCAGGGCGTGTCCTGCTCTGTATGGCTGAGCAGCCTGTCGAGTGCTCGACGAACTGCACTCGACGAGTTCTCGAGAGGGAACACACCCTGCGTTACGGGCGTGTCGGAGGGCATGTCCCCCTCTTATCGATGAGCTTTGCTCAATGAAGCACACACTAGAGGTGTGTCTGCTGCCGTGTAAGGGAAAACGGCCTGTGACACGGGCATGTCATAGGCCGTGTCCTTTTCTGGATTTGGCCAGGGCAGTGTGGCCTGGTGAACAAGAGAAGTACACGGGTGTGTCTCTGGGCACACGGCCTGTGACACGGGCGTGTCACATGGCCGTGTCTTACACGTGTTAAAATGTGGGTATACCACCTGAGGTACACGACCACAGACACGGGCGTGTTTGAAGGCATGTCAGGTCACACGGCCTGTGACACGGGCGTGTCACATGGCCGTGTACTGTTCTGGATGAGTTGTTTGTGTGCCGCTTAAGGTACATGGCCTGTGACACGGCGTGTCACATGCCATGTCAGCCAAACATTAGCCTTTTGTGGCAAAATCATGGTCGTCCATTTTACTTCATCTGGGATCTGATGGCCCAGGCCTCTCCCTGCTTCTTTAAGGCCGAGAATTGAGATGAGATTCTCATTTGGCTTGAGTTATCCTCTTTCTAAGAAGTTAGAGAGAAGAGAGAGCAAGGAGGAGGAGGAGGGAAGGAGCCGACCACTAGTGGATCTGCTGAGTTGCGATTTGAGATCCGAGGCTAGCATTGTGGAGGCAAGGCCGCTGCGGTGCTTTCCAGCTAGCTAGGATTCCATGGCTTCGAAGAGATTGTCAAGGGTAACGATCTTCCTTCTTGGACATGTGAAGTCCTCCTTTTTGGCATGTACATGGGTTTTCCCCACCAGAGGGTGGATTGCTAAGGGATTCCCTTGGGTTGATTCTTAGAATCCCCAATAGTTTGGCATATAGATCCAGAAATGGAATATGGAATATGCATACTGTGTGAAGCCCATCTGGATAGGTTGGTATGGATTGGTGATGTTGCATCTGCATACCGGAGAAGTCTCTGTTGTTAAACGTACAGTTTATGGAGTCAAGGGGTTGGACCTATGAAGGGTAGTAGCAGGAAGTACTGGAGTGGTAGTCCAGGAAAATACCCTTGTGATGCTTGTGATGCTTGATGGGTTAGACCTGTGAAGGGCAGTAACAGGAAGTACTGGAGTGGTATTCCAGGAAAATACCCTTATGATGCTTATGGCGCTTGATGGGTTATGCCTGTGAAGGGTAGTAGCAGGAAGTAATGGATGGGAAATCCAGGAAAGTACCCTCAAGTTTTTGTGTTGTATTGTATGGTTAAAATAAGGGATTGAAAATGAGTTCTGTCGCTAACGCTGGGCGTGGCACCTAGCTAACCTATGAATGTGAAGCCAGTCCCTCGGGGACGATATGGCTATGTGTGAACTTATGAAAAGGCTTTATGCCAAACAGGTAAGGTGAAACCGACCTGCGCCTTTTTCTTAGCCGCGAGTACGTTGGTATTCGGTGATGGCAAGGCGACTTGAGTAACAGGTGGTGGTCGATCCGACCTGCGTTATGTCCGTCCGACTTGAAGACCTAAAGGTTCGGTCTATTGGAGCGCATTGCGAGAGTCTTAAGCCTGCGTGCCACTAAGACTAAAGTATCCGGCTGTAGGCCATGGAGTAAAATGCTCAATTTCCCGTGGGGTTTCGGCACTGAAACGTTGGTGGGACCCTGGTTCACCTGTACACCAAGAATGTGCCCTGAGTGCCCAGATCGTCGGGCCACATGCCTGGCGGTTGTGATGGAATGTTTGTGCGTGAGAGAACAATGTGTGATATCTATCTATCTGCTTATGAATTGCTATGCTTGCAGGGAAGGAATACCACTGCCCCGGGAAAGGGGTAGGGTCGTTATAAATTGGTCAACTGAATGCTGAACGTTGCCTTGTTTGCCATCATTGGGTGGGCTATCCTTGTACAAGTGCTGGAGAGCTGAGCGGGACATTTAAAGGCTGATGTCCCTACTGCTGCTGCCGCTGCCGCTGCTAGTAGCCCTTGATGGCTAAGCTGAAAAATATTATGTTTTGTTCATGTGTGGCCGGTCTGCCCGACGATGTTTGGAAGCCACTTTTATAAAGAGCAACTGTAAGGACCAAAGGCCAAACGACTTTGTATTTGATGTACATTCCTATATAAATGTGGGTGTTTATATTTAATGGAAATACATGGTTGGAGTTCAGTAGTTCTGTTAAAAGCTTTCGCTAGAATGCTATGAGTTAGGATGCGCAACTCCGATATCAACCCGTGACTTCGCTGCCTGTTTTGTGGCATATGGTGTGGGGCCACGACCGGACCTTCTATTGTATACTATATGAACGCATGGAGTCATTACAATCAATATACCATCTGGAGGGGTGATGATAGTCTTGATCATTTATGTAGAACATTGCTTCTGTAATTTTTATCTCACTTACTTTTGTTTCGGGTTTCTCTTTGAACCAACAGTCTTTCTCCATATGCGTGGGTATTTTACACCTTTTACATTTATAAAAACAATCATTTGTGTCATGATTTCTTCTCTTACATAAGGTGCATGATACACCATTTTTATTTTTGGTAAAAGGCCTTTCTAGGGAATTATACATACCTCTCCCTCTGCCTCTATTACTCTGATTCATAAATCTTCCTCTGCTTTGAGTGTATACTTGTCTATGTGAGTTCTACTTTGTGTAGTTCTTGTGTTCAAGGCTTGACCTATATAATGAGACTGTATATGCAGTCTGTTTTCGTGTGATTGAAGAGAACCTAACAACTCTGCTATACTTAAAATTTTTGTCTCTTGACTCCTCTATGGCTGCCACAATGTGATTAAATTGTGTTGTTAAACTTCTTAGTAATTTGGAACTATGCATTTATTGTCTATAGTATCCCCAAGATGTCTAATTTGATTTATGACAGATGTGGCTCTAGCCAAGAACTCTTGCACTTTTTCACCTTCTTTGATCATAAGAGTGTGAAATGCTTTCCAGGATGTCTGCAGTTTAATGGATATTACCTGTGGAGAACCTTTGTATTCAATTTGAAGGATCTTCCATGCTGCATTGGCAGAAGCAGCAGGCATTATCCTGGGAAAAATGCATTTGTAATACCTTGTTGTATGTACATCAGTGCTTTTGCATCTTTCGGTTGCATTTCTACATGTGCTTTCAATGCCGTCCCAGTGAGCGGTGTTGCTGCAGTTGTTATTTTATTCTTGTAGTCCTTGCTCAACAATCTCCCATAAGTCTTGAGACAGGAAAAGCGTCATCATCTATACAACCCAATATTCATAGAATCTACATTGAATATTGTCACAGTGGAAGACAAATATGCAAAACCAGATTTTGTTGTCATCCCTCTGATACCACTATTATAATATGTTGAAAATGACAACACCAAACACAGTGGTCACACCAAGAAAATGACAAGATTTTAATTCTCAGGAATTGGGAAATAAAATAACAATATTTTTGGAACAAGACAAAAATAGTACAGTACATTGTGACTCTACAATTCATTATATATATTATAACAAAACACTGTTTCACAGCATCTATTTTGAAACGATGCAACTTTTCTGATTTAGCCTTTCTCTTCGTGCAGGTGCAAGTTCCTCTTCGCAGCTCCTAGTTGCTTCTTATCCACGCCATGGTATTGTGCTCCTTTGCTTTGAGCAGAGGTATCGCTTGAGCTTACTACTTCAAATTTCATTTTAATAGATCATGATGTATTTAACATTTTATACGCAATGTTCGGGCGAGATAATGTCGAGGAGCTCTACTAGGCCAGCGCACAAATTCTCACTTGGCAGTACTCGCTCTGTGCTGAGGGATGAATTTTTGGGTCCGACACCCGGTTCCAAATCTTGATCCGGGAGCTCGGATCTGTCGTTAAAAGGCATGTGGGGCCCACGCATTTTTGGAGTCTGACATACATTTTTGTGCGGGGCCCATGCATTCATGCTTTCTATTGGTTCTGGTTCCATCCGAAAAACCGGACCCAAAAATTCCGTGTGCTAAGGAGGATCGAGTTCCTCCATGATTTGGTGATGCCTCCCATACGTGGCAGAAAAGCTCTACACTCTGTTAGGAGTTCCTATGTTGCTACTGAGGATAATGTTGGAACCAGCTTTCTAGTCCCTCCTAAAGTTCAAAACTAAGGATGCAGCCCACAAGTACTCTTCTTTAACTACCCTCCTGACGTGGGTCGGAGACTTGGAAACAGACTCATGGGTATCAGCTCGGAGGTACCACCTCTTTCCCGGAAGAAACTGAAGATCTTCCCCTCCCTAGATAATGCTGAGCTAGGTGCCTGTGAGGAAGAGAGTGGAAAGTTTCAACAACTATCCCAGGCACCTTATCAGTATATTTATAGGCCTCTGAATTTGATCTACAAATATCCCTTCTGAACTGACCTGAAATGACCAAAAAGCCCCGGGCTGGGTCTTCCAATAGCCAAACTCCGCTGTTCTGGAGGGCTATACGCATACCTCTAGGGCTAAAAGTGTAAAATTACCTGGGGCAAAAAAGGTAAAATCCCCCCTGGGGGTAAAAAGGTAAAAACATCTCTTCTCCCGTGTGGCGAGTGGGGAAAATGACTGACGGGCGAGACGGCCCCCTTGTCCGTCTCGCCGACCTCTCGCCCTATAGGTCATCTCGCCTCCTAGAGCCATTTCGCCCCAAGGGGCGTCTTGCCTACTTCAGAGAACCCTCCATCTCGCCTTCTGCGTGCAGGCCTCCAGGTCTCACTCGCCTATCAAATTCATCTCGCCAGCCTCCCCCTCCCGCTCGCTGAGCCACCTTTCATGAGCCTAAGGTTGTACACAATCCCCGCACTTTTCGAGGTTGCCTAACCTCGGAAAGAAGTCCAACCAAGGCTCGCGACGCTGGGATTCATTTATGGGAATCTTTGGTGGGCCACCAATCTGGGGTCTATAAGTAGGAGTTCCCACCCCCCACCCTTAGGATGCCCCTTCTTGTCTTCCCTCACTCCTTCGACCCTCAACATGTCTTATAGCCAGAGTTTTCGCGAGCGCCTCGCGATGCTGCGAAAGTAAAATAAAGCCAACACGGCCGCCCTGTTTCCGGACCTGGGCGCACTCCCCCCTCGTCCCCTTCATCTTGTCGCCCGAAGAAGTCTAAGGCCGCCTGCCCCCCAACCCCCCCCCCCCCCCCCCCCCCCCCCCGCCCCCCGCTCGACCGGCGTGACCTCCTCTGCACCCTCGACTACAAGGAAACCTCGCCGATTCTCCCATGCCTGGAATCCTCCCGACATTACTCGCGACTCTTATCAGCGCACCGACTCACCCGAGGCATTCTCCACACCCCTTACGCGGAAAGAAAATGATGCGCCCGCGAACAGACTCTTACTGTGGTTGGTTCGGTGAGGCGATCGCCGCGGGCGTGCTCGGGTAGGCAAGTGCACCTATCGCAAGTAGTACTCGATATTCGGGAGAATACCGAGGTCTTATTGTTCTCGGGGTCGTGTTGACTATTCTTACTCCTCCGGGAGGACTATTATTTTACTGAAAGAAATGTGGATTTTTTTTACTTAATAAAAGACGGAAAAGCAAAGGAGCGAAAAAACGATTTAGAAAATATTCGATGAAGGGTTAACGCTCGGCATCGAATCGGATTAAGACTAAAACAATTTTTAATAATTATAGGACTTAGTTTTCAAATTAATAATAAGGCAACTTGGCCGTGGAGGTTCCACAAATGTGAGCTCACCTAGCTATAGGGATATCGCTCACCTAAACGTTAAGACTATTCGACCGAACGTTAGTCCGACGAAGGATTCCTCTTAACGCCCGCTTTACGCTAAGAACCCCGCTATTGGGTGGGGAACCCAATCCGGTAGAGTTACGCTTGTCCTCTCTCGAGGGTATGCACGCAACTCTATTTACCCAGGGGTGATCGGTCCATATGCACGACCTCTCGGCTAGCTAGCATATGGACTACGGAAATAGGGCCCACACATCGATATGTGGTGCTACGCGTCGTAAACCCGGGGTAAACCTTAAGTCCTTAAATTAAAATGATAATAAAGAGCTTCAATTATTAGAAATCATTTTAAATGTCCCAATGCTCTTCGATGCCGAGGCTAATAGGATTAGCCACACATCGGTATGGGGACGGCTTATAATTTAGTGAGGCGCGAGTTCGAAATAAACGCTAAATTATTATAAGAAGGGGTCATAAGAAAAATAAAAGAACATTTAGAAAGTTGAAAAGTTAGCTAAAACAAGAACTTACGCACACTCCAAATTATAAATTAAACAGAAACTAAGTTACACATAAAAGAAATTTGCATATTTCAAATTTGCGAGTCCCACTCAAACGAGTGGGGGCGGTAAATAAAAGCTGAAAATTGCAGGTCCTACTCAAACGAGTAGGACTAAAATGAAAGCGAGTCCTACTCAAATGAGTAGGAGAAAATAAATGCGATTACGGGGCTTTCTCAAATATTTACAGGGAGATAAAATCCGGCCATTTAACTCAAGTGAGTATGCGGAAAAATAAAGAAAGAAAATTACAAGGCCTACTCAAACGAGTAGGCGGGAAATAAAGTCCGGCCATTTAACTCAAGTGAGTAGGCGGAAAAATAAAGGAAGAAAATTACAAGTCCTACTCGAACGAGTAGGACTGAAAATGAATACGATGCGTCATTTAAATCTTAACGATTAGGCGGAAATAAATGCACACAAACACACACACTCCATATGAATTTCAAGAAAGCAATAAAACTAACACCTACACTCACACACTCTACAAAATTTGAACAAAGCATTAAAAAAAAGCATTAAAAGAAAGCATTAAAATTTAACACCTACACTCACACACTTTACACAATTTGAAGAAAGCAAAGAAAATTTATGCTCATACACTCACACACACAACATGAAAGCAAAATGAAAGTTACCTAAAAATTAAAACTTTTACGTTTTCAAGCTTAGATTTTGCCAAAAACAAATAAAAAGAAGAAATTACAATTTTTAGAAGACAAAAGTTTTTCAAAACAAATTTAAAAACCAAAGTTTTTGGAAAATTAAAATTACAAGATTTTCATTCTTATGTTTTTATGAAAGTGATAAAAAAGTGAAAAAGAAGATGAAAAGAACAAAAAGAGGTTTTACAATCCTACAAAATAAACTAAGAAAAGAAAATAAAGTTCACTTTCAAATCTCTTTTACAAATTCATAAGTATGAAATAATAAACAAAAGAAACATTAAAGAAGAACATGTTGAAGATGAGAACCATATCATACATGCATGGAAATGAAATCTACTACAAAGCCTATCATGAAGACATACTAAAAACATGTAAAGTAAATAAGTTACACTCATACACACACACACACACTTTTCATAAGAGGAGGAACAAAGATGAAACAAAGGATAAATAGGGGAAGAAGTAAGCCATCCAAATGAATTTTCATGCTATATAGAGAGAGAAAATCTAACATTTTTATTAAAATTATCAAGCTATTACAAAGCTAAAAGATAAAGCAAAACAAAACATGAAATAAAGAAGGGAGAAATCTCCATACATAGCACTAGTATCCACGGATTAAGCTCACAAAAAGACACTAAAATGGCCCAAAAATCTGAACCCTTGGACCTTACAGAACTGGGCAATTTATAGGCAAAAACAATTCTAAGTACACGCCCTAGGTCACGGGCCTGTAGGGGGGGCGTGACAGTACTATTCATGAAGGCGGCCGACGATTGGACAGGAAAGTTGACTTTGGGCTGAGTTCGCGGCAGTCACGCCCCAGGTCACGGGCGTGACTCTGGGCGTGTCGCGGAGGTAGAACCGGGTGCGGGTTGCGTCGAAAGTCTTTGTCAGCATCTTGTCGGGCCAGCTGGAAAGGTCACGCCCCAGGTCACGGGCGTGACTATAGGCGTGTCAGTTGGTGTCTACACTCGACGAATGTCGAGCGGAAAGTGTCGAGTCGAAATCGTCGAGCTGAGATTGAGTCACGCCCCAGGTCACGGGCGTGACTCTGGGCGTGACTGTTGGTGTCGATACTCGACGATCGTCGAGCGGAATTCGTCGAGTGGAGTGAACACGGGCTTGGGTCACGCCCTGTGTCGGGTGACACGGGCGTATCGCCAGGCGTGTCGAGCTTTTCTCTTCAGAATTTTGCAATTTCACGGGAAATGCAATGTCACGGCCCGGTCACGGGCGTGACCAAATTGTCACGGGTGTGTACTGCCCAATTTTGGCAGATTTTGAAATTTTTCTGCAAAATAAAATAAAACAAGTTAGAAGAAAATTTACAAGAATAGGAGCGTTTTATTGAACAAAAATAAGTAAAAACGACGAAAATAAATGAAAATGACTAAATTAATGTGCACAAGAATACGCATATTTACAATTCATCAGAAAACCTCTCACGAGTTGTGGGAAACCCTCGTATCTCAAGTAAGAAAACTCATCCTCTCTTTGGTTTCACATCGATTCGCATTCTTTCAGCTATCCTATGAGAGATCACCAGGTTAACCTGTAATCCTGGCGCATGTCCGCGAGATCATCCTTTATTATGATTTTTTGCTCTTTTTGCGCAGGCATCCACTTTGAATCCGATACTGAGGACGCGCCCGCGTCTCCTCCCGTCTCGCCTCTTCCACGTCCTGATGAGATCGAAGATTACCTTGGTGATCCAATGGATACCCTGGAGCTGAAGCGACGGACGACCAGGATGTTTCACAAGTATATGCATATCATCCGCGAGATGGAGCTAGAGAAACAAGCCTCTGATCGGCGCATGGACGTGCTGGAAACTGAGTGCAATCCCCTTTCTGCTGAGATCGAGGCCGACAGAGTAATGGATGGGATAGACCCCCATGCTATCCTGAACGAGACGGACGAACACCTCCGTCTCGCGCGCCGCGGCCTGGTCGCAGCCCGCGCCTTTCATCTACCTGGCCGCCCTCCTTGCGCGGGAGGTCGGGATGGCCGCTGGAAATGGGTCAAGAATTAAGCGGTCGCAACCCCATCTCGCCATCCGAAGGCTCTCTTGTATTCTTAATTTCGTTACTTATTAATTTTCATAAAACTTTCTGAACGAGATGTTTTCCCCGCGCTGGATGAAATAATTGGTCATTATGATATTTTGTCTTCATGTCATGTCGTGCCGTGTTTTTCATCATTGTTGTGATTAACTTACTTTCCAATTAATTGATCTGTCATGATTATTTCAGCTCATCGAAAAAGCCGCCGCGGCGCTGCCGCCCCTCGGGTTCTGGAGAGCGAGAGGGAGAGAGAGGGAGAGGGAGAAGATGAACCGTCAGGTTGCCTCTTCGTTTTCCGCCCTTTCGTTTTCCCGCTCAGTCTCCTCTCTCTTCCCTATTTGCTATAAATACCCTTCTCCAGGATCCTGGCACTTTCACGCCTTCATCACTGTTCTCTGTTATTTCCGTGATTGGCGCTCCCGCCTACTCCTCTTCTTAATAGCACCTCTTGCGTCCCGCTTTCCCCACAATCTTTTTTTTTCTCTCCTATTTCTTCCTCCTCGCCGGCCATGGGAAAGAAGAGGGTAGAAGAAGGTGAGGGCCGTAGCCGCTGCGGGAGGCGATTTGCGGAGCATGATTTCCCTCTCGGCAGGCTACCAGAGGAAAACTATACTCGCTTCGCTAGCGAGTTTCTCACCGATGGCTATCTATCTCTCCCCCAAAGTCGGCGAGTGCGTCAATACCTTCTACCCTCATGAACTAGTTTTCCTCGTCTCGCACTTCGAGGTGGGGTTGATGCTCCCCCTTTGGCCGGAGGTTAAATTGGTCTTCAAGTATTTTGGGGTTGTTCCCGCGCAGTTCAACCCCAACGCGATCTCTATGCTGGTCGCTTTCGCCAGTTACCTGTGGCGAGAGCGTATTGAATTCAACCTGACCATTTTTCGCAAGCTGTTCATCTACCACGCCAAAGATGACGACGTTTCCTACTTCACCGGCAAATGCCTGAAGGTGTGCAAGACGCCAAACAAAAATCATCACTGGATGACCCTCTTTGTCTTCATTCGCGGGGACATGGGAGGCATCCCTCTCACCCCGGTGTCCCCTGCCGAGTGCTACTACGAAACTCCCAAGGTTGGAGGTTCCGAGAAGGCTCTCTGCGACTTCTTCGCATGGAAAACTTCGAGGTCAACTTCCTCAGGCGAGACCTCGACTCGCTTCCTGTTGTCTTCCCCGGCGAAGGTATACTCTTGCCCCCCTTAGCATTGTAAACTTTTTTGCTTTATGCTAACTATAAACCTGCTCAGGGGAGAGGACCGTCCTTGTCCACCCTCCTTACAAGAGCAACAGGAGTCTCGCCCTAGCGACTATGGCGGCGGAGGCCTCAATGGAGATGCTGACCCCTGCTCCAAAGAAAAGGCCTGGGGATGGGGACACAGCATCTCGGCACAGCCCAAAGAAAAGGGTGAAGAATTCGGTGTCCTTTAAGAAAGAGAAGAAAAAGGCCGCCCACAAAGAAAGGAAGGAGCTATCAGGATCCATGTCCCCTATCTCTATAGGAACTCCGTAACCTCGCCAACCAGCCATCTCGCCTACCTGCGAGATGGTATTATCAGAACCAACCACTACCACCACTGTCCAGCCTGATGGGCTCCCCCCCGGCGAGGCTGGCTCCTCCAGCCACCCTGCTCCTTCCTCGCACCCCAACTACAACATGGGACCTGTGACAGATGACGCTGTCGGCGAGCCAGTACTCTTATGGGTGAAGGATGCCAACCGCATGTCGGTGTCCACCCTCCTTCCCTCCTGGAAGGAGCAAGACACGCCCACCAGTCAAGCCTTCTCCCTTGGCTACGGGTTGTATGGTGGCCTCGGCGTTGAGCCCGCAGACAATGAGATGTCTTGGGACCTCATTCTAAAGAGTGCCCATGCCTAGTTTCGCTCAATGGAGCTCTCGCATCGGGTCTCGCGTCGCTTAGTCTTTAACAATAAGAAGTGGAAAGAGGCGGAGGCCAGCCTTACAGCGGAATGCGAGAAGTCCCACGACCTTGAGAAGCGGTTGGCCGTCGCCGACCATCTCCTCGCGCAAAGTCAGGGTAGTGTGGTAAGCTTCTTAATCATTGTTTCGCCAGCCTCATTCACTAGCTATTATGGTCTTTTATTGACTACGCCTTCCCGCAGGATGTCGAGACTGCGAACCGGATGCGCTCGCGCATTGAGGCACTGGAGGGAGAGAATAAGAGATTGAAAGCTAAAAATACCCACATCTGGGACAGCGCGGCACCCCCTTCGGACCAATTTCTAGTTCGTTTTCGCTATTCTGAGGACGAGGTCGATGCTCACTGCCGGGATTCTAACATCAAGACATCGGAGCTTGTTCTCTAGATGATGAAGGAGTTGGGGGTGGTTCGTGATGACGCCGAGACGGCCACAGTCCGCGACTTGGTTCCCCATTTATATGACGATACGGACGACAGTTCATCCTCTAGCGGCGAGGAGTAAGGAGACGCCAGGGCCAGGGATTTCATCCCCCTGCTCTTTTTTTTCTTGCCCTGTACTTGTAACTATTCATGATATAGATATTCTGCGATATATTCTCCGCGACAGTGAGGTGTTCTGTGATGACCCAAGGGAATTTCATAATTAATCTTTTCTCATGTTATTTTCCTACGCATTTTCCCTCCGCTATTTTGCTTGATAGTCTAAAACGCTAGGCCCTGGATCTCTCTTCTCCCGATCGCATGCAAGATCGCCTAACTCTTAGCTATGGTCTCGCCACGAGGTCAACTCACGATGTAAGCCTTGGAGATCCACCGTTCCTCATGACAAGTCCCTTCTATTTATGTTAGGACTGTGCCTTGGACATGGAAGACCCACTCTTTATCGGCGAGACTCCCCCTGCCGAGTGTCGCCTAGAGGTCCTCCTTAGTATAATTTCTGATTCTTCTATTTCATAGAAATTCTACCAATTTTCTGATAAATATGGACACTTATCTCCGTGAGCTCCTACCACTTGTCTTGCCCCTGAGTGAGGCTACATCCCTACCATCTAGATGAGAGCTTGGTCAACGGGTCTGCTCTAGGTCCTCTCTCCAAAACAAACTCCAACCACCGAGTGAGCTACAGCCCTGCTAGCTAGATAGGAGCCTGGTCAGCGGGTCTGCTCGGGGTCTCCTCTCCAAACCAAACCACCTCCAACTACCGAGTGAGCCTACAGCCCTGCCAGCTAGATGGGAGCCTGCTCAGCGTGTCTTCTCGGGGTCTCCTCTCTAAACCAAACCACCTCCAACCACTGAGTGAGCCTACAGCCCTGCCATCTAGATGGGAGCCTGGTCAGCGGGTCTGCTCGGGGTCTCCTCTCCAAACCAAACCATCTCTAACCATAGATTGAGCCTACAACCCTGCCAGCTAGATGAGAGTCTGGTCAGCGGGTCTACTCGGGGTCTCCTCTCCAAAACACAACCATCTCCAACTACCGAGTGAGCCTAAAGCCCTGCCAGCTAGATGGGAGCCTAGTCAGCGGGTCTGCTCGGGGTCTCCTGTCCAAACCAAACCACCTCCAACCACCGAGTGAACCTACAGCCCTGCCATCTAGATGGGAGCTTGGTCACCCGGTCTGCTCGGGGTCTCCTCTCCAAACCAAACCACCTCCAACTACTGAGTGAGCTTACAACCCTTCCAGCTAGATTGGAGCCTCGTCAGTGTGTCTGCTCGGGGTCTCCTCTCCAAACCACACCACCTCCAACCAACGAGTGAACCTACATCCCTTCCAGCTAGATGGGAGCCTGGTCAGCGGGTCTGCTCGGGTCTCCTCACCAAACCAAACCACCTCGAACCACCGAGTGAGCCTACAGCCCTGCCAGCTAGATGGGAGCCTGGTCAGCGGGACTGCTCGGGGTCTCCTCTCCAAACCAAACCATCTCCAACCACCGAGTGAGCCTACAGCTCTGCCAGCTAGATGAGAGCCTGGTCAGCGGGTGTTCTCGTGGTCTCCTCTCCAAAACACCTCCAAGCACCGAGTGAGCCTACAGCCCTGCCAGCTAGATGAGAGCCTGGTCAGCGGGTCTGCTCGGGGTCTCCTCTCCAAAATACACCACCTCCAACCACCTAGTGAGCCTACAGCCCTGCCAGCTAGATGCGAGCCTGGTCAGTGGGTCTGCTCGAGGTACTCTCTCCAAACCAAATAATCTCCAACCACCGAGTGAGCCTACAACCCTGCCAGCTAGATGAGAGTCTGGTCAGCGGGTCTGCTCAGCGTTTCCTCTCCAAAACACCTCCAACCACCGAGTGAGCCTACAGCCCTGCCAGTTAGATGAGAGCCTGGTCAGCGGGTCTGCTTGGGGTCTCCACTCCAATCCATACGACCTGCAACCACCGAGTGAGCGTACATCCCTTCCAGCTAGATGAGAGCCTGGTGAACGGTTCTGCTCGGGGTCTCCTGTCCAAACCAAACCATCTCCAACCATCGAGTGAGCATACAGCCCTGCCAGCTAGATGGGAGCCTGGTCAGCGGGTCTGCTCGGGGTCTCCTCTCCAAAACACATCTGAACACCAAGGGAGCCTACAACCATGATAGCTAGATGAGAGCCTGGTTAGCGGGTCTGCTCGGGGTCTCCTCAGTTCCATCTCACCTTTGGTGCCATGAAAAAGGACACCTGCACTCTCATCATATCAGAAGAGCACATCAAAATTGCAAGCATTGTATAACAATAAAAAATGTAATGAACAAAAGGTGTTATGGGTAAAATCTCTTTAAATCATCACCACTTCGGGTGCGATCGAGGGATACCCCATCCACATCCTGGAGTTGGTACCCTCCCGACTTCAAGACCTCTTTTACTATAAAAGAACCCTCCGAATTGGGATTGAGCTTCCCTACGGAGGCCCCTCTACCTGCTGCATCCACCTTTTTGGGGACCAAATCCCCCTTATCGAACTGTTTGATTCTTATATGCTTGTCAAAGTACCTCTCCATCCGGCGCTTGACCTCCTCCTATCGGTCCATCGCCAAATCCCTGAGCTCTTCCACTAGATCCAGAGAGAGTCTCTGCTCTTCCTCGTTCTCAGCTCTCCATCCTTCGTCTCCTTCCTTTGCAATAGCTACTCTTGGTGATGTGACCTCAAACTCAATGGGTATGACATCCTCCGAGCCATGAGAGAGCTTAAATGGGGTTTCTCCCGTGGCAGTGTTTGGTGTGGTTCTCAAGGCCCAAAGGACTGAAGGCAGCTACTCAACCTAGCTTCCCCTCAAATTCTCCACTTTCTTTTTCAAAAGATTGACAATGATCTTGTTTGCTGCCTCCACCTGCCCGTTACTTCGCGGATGATGAACAGAGGCAAAGCAGAGATCTATTCCCAAACGGATGCAGAAATTAACGAATTCCCTACTTGCAAATTGTGGTCCATTGTCCGTCACAATGGCCAGCGGTAACCCATGCCTGTAGATGATCTCCCCCCATACGAAATTCTTGACCACCTGCAATGTCACCTTAGACAAGGCCTTCACCTCCAGCCATTTCGCAAAGTATTCTACCATGACTAGCAGAAAATTCCTTTGGCCACTTGCTTGGGGAAAAGGACCTACTAGATCTACCCCCCATATGGCGAAGGGCAAGGGAGCTGTGATTGTCCGCAACCTCTGGGCTGGAAGGAGTTAGAGGGGGGAAACTCCTGGCATTTTGACACCTTTTTGTGAACTCCTCTGCATCTTTCCTGAGAGTATGCCAGAAGTACAACTGTCTCAACACCCTCCCTTCTGATGTCCGGCTCCCCGAGTGACTCCCGCATTCTCCCAAGTGAATCTCTTCCAAAACCTTTAGAACCTCCCCCTCTGACACGCATCGAGCCAGCAAACCTGACAGTGTCTTGCAGTACAAAACTGCATCTTTCAATAGGTAGTATGCCTATTTGTACCTAGTATGCTTCTTGTCGAGTTCTCTCGCAGGCAGTTGTCCCGAGGTTAGAAAGGTGATGAAGGGGTCCATCTAAGACCCTTGTTGGCATACCACCATGAGATCCCATTCCTCTATGGATGGCCTGAAGAGCTCCATCATTGTTCCTCCGGCCTGAGGGCCATACTTGGTGTGCTGGTCAGCCTGAGTGCTCTCCTCCCTCGGGATGTGCCGAATCAAAAAGCTTTGGAACTGTCCGATGATGTCCTTGACCTTCCACAGGTACAACTGGAGGGTGGGCTCCCTTGCCTCGAACTCCCCTTTGACCTGTCCTGCCACCACCATGGAGTCCATCGAGACCTCAATGTCTCGTATGCCCAACTACCGTACTAACCTAAGCCCTATGATGATCGCCTCATATTCCACCTGGTTGTTGGTGATCGTGAAGTGCATCTTCAAGGCCTGCTCAATCCTGGTCCCCTCTGGACTAACCAAGATCATTCCTCCTCCAAAGGAATTTCTTCCTGACGCTCTATCTACCATCATTTTCCATGCCACTCGAGGGGACGCTTCGATCTCTTAGACCTCAATTACGTAATCCACCAGAAAGTCGGCCACCGTCTGTGCCTTGATGGAAAGTCGGGGAATGAAAGCGAGGTCGAATTCACTGAGCTTTATTGACCACTTGGCAAGCCTCCCAGAGTCTTCCACCCCTTCCAAGATGTGACGGAGGGGATGATACGTCACCACCTGAATAGAATGAGCCTGAAAATATGGTCTGAGCTTCTGGGCCGAGATGATTAGAGCAAATGATAATTTTTCAAGAATGGGGTACCCGAGCTCCGCCTTATTTAGGACCCTGTTCACGTAATAGATCGAAAATTGCTTCTTCCCTTCCTCTCGCACAAGAACCGAGCTAACAGCCCCAGTCCCTACTCCTGAGTATAAGAATAAGACCTCCCCTTCCCTTTGCCCCTTGAGTAAGGGTGTCTGGGTGAGCTATTGATTTAGAGCTTGAAAAGCCTTCTCACATTCAGGAGTCCACTCGAATTTCTTGCCACCTCTCAATGTCCGAAAGAAAGGCGAGCATCTCTCCCCGACTCAAGAGAGAAACCTGCTTAGCCCAGCCAGCTTGCCAGTGAGACGTTGAACCTCCTTGGCATTTCTAGGAGACTCCAACTCTAGGATTACCCTCACTTTAGCGGGGTTTGGCTCTACTCCAGATGGGGTGAGAAGGTGCCCCAGGAACTTTCCCCTATTGCCTCCAAACAAACATTTTAGGGGGTTGAGTCTCATTTTACATTTTCTCAGGGTCTCAAAGTTTTCCTCGAGGTCCAGGACATGAGATTTGAGGTCCCTGCTTTTGATCATTAAGTCATCCACATACACTTCAAGGTTCCTTCCTTTCTGTTCTCGGAAGATCCGTTCCATCATTCTTTGATAGGTCGCCCCCGCATTTTTCAACCCGAAGGGCATCATATTAAAACAGAAGCACCCATCGTCCATGATGAATGTGACATCCTTAACATCCGGAGGATGCATGCGTATTTGATGGTATCCAGAAAATGCATCCAAGAAACTCATAAAAGAGAAACTGACGGCTGAGTCAACCAGCGCGTCGATCCAAGGCAGGGGGTAACAATCCTTAGGGCACGCTTTATTTAAAAGAGAGAAATCCACACACATTCTCCATCTATCCTCCCCCTTTTTAACCATTATAACATTACTTACCCACCTCAGATACTTACAGGCAGACACAAACCCCACCTTAAGTAACTTCTCTACCTCCTCTCTAATAGGCCCGACCATCTTTAAGGTGATGGCCCTCTTCTTCTGTTTTACTGGGCGAGTATTGGGGTCGAGGTTGAGGCGGTGACAAGCTACGTCCGCATCAACCTCGGGCATGTCTGCTGCGCTCCACGCGAATACGTCAATATTTTTCTGCATGCTGGACTTGATCTTCTCTCGGTCTTCCAGGCTGAGTTCGCCGCTGATCTTTACCTTCTCCTTTCTCCCTTCCTTGGTGCAGATCTCCACCTCGAGTACCTCCACTGCCGCCTTCAGCCTTGATAGATATTCCTCTCCTTCATGCTCTTCCAGCACGTCTTGTTCTCTGGCTTCGTCTTTCGTGATAGCCACCACCATTTCTTCCCCAAGCTTTTACATCTCCCACTTGCTTGCGTCCTCTCCTTCCTGTAATGAGGCTCTTCTTTTATCCAGCCGGGCCCCCCTCCTGGGCGACCCTCCCACTTCCTCCATCTTCCTCTTCTCTTTCCTCCTTTGACTCCCCTTCCTCTTCCGCCTCCATCTCTCCGTCCTTCTCTCCCGCCATTTTTGGCTCCACCGCAATGCAACCAACCATCACTACTTCTCCCTCTCCTCCAACGTCTTCCTCCTCTCTCGCTTCTACTTCTACCCCAAGCTCCTGCTGCCATCATTCCATCCTCTTCTCCATTTCTTTAGCCTCTTCCTGCCATGAGATGGTGTTCACTGCCGTCACGTAGCACTCCCTTGCAGCCTTTGGATCTCCCGGCACTCTGATTTGGGTACCTCCAGAGTTTAACTTCAAACACTGATGAAACAACGATGGAACACATCTGAAGCGCTGATCAAGGGGCGCCTAAAAATGTCGTTGTAACTACTGGGGTATCCACTATGACAAAGCGACAATTTCGGAATATCCCCCCCCCCCCCAGGGTTACCTAAAGTCCCCCCCCCCCCCCTCGACTTCTTTCCTCTCTCCTGAGAACCCAAACAGTGGTCCATCCGCTGCCACCACCCTCCAGGCCTCCACCCTCATCTCACTGAATGCCTTCTTAAAAATAACGTTCTCAGAACTCCCATTGTCTACTAGGATCCGTGACACCGTAAAGTTCTCGATGGCGGTTCGTATCACCAGCGCGTCACAGAAAGGGTCCTCATGGTCTGGCATGTCCTTCCTTAAAAAGGTGATTTTTCTCATCTGAGGGCGGGGATTGCGACGTTGAAGCTACGCTTCGGCGATACATAGTGTGAAGGCTCGCCTTTCGGGCTGCCTCTATCCCCACCCCTTCATGGATTAATCCAATTTCCCCTCGATCTCCTACATCTGTTCGATCTACACATCGATCCTCCTCCCATGTACCCGTCACTTTTTCTATTCGTACTGGTCTCTATTGCTCTCCTGCTCCTCTAGTCCTCCTCATCTCCAATAAATTTGGGCAGGTAGCCGCTGCGTGACCTTCCTCCTCGTGGAAGTCACAATATGGCAATGCTACCTCCCCCTTGCCTTCCTTCCTGATGGTTTCTCCTTCTCCCAGCTCCTACTCCTCTTCCCCTCTCTCGGCCTCTATCTCTACCTCGGCCGATTGCCATAATCTGTTGCGGAGCGGGCAGGGGTGGTCTATGACCGTACCCCCACCCTTGCTCATGAAATCTTCCCAGTCCTCCCGGCTGGTTCCTCCCCGCGTGGGGAAATCCTCTCCCTTGTCCTGGGGCAGGGCCCCCCCGTTGCCTCCATCCCAGCCCTGGATATGCCGGCACCCTCGGCTCTTCTCTTCTCCTCGCTTCCAGCTGTCTCTCCCCTGACTCCCTCGACTCCACCTCCGTAAGCCTTGCCAACGTTTTTTGCAAAAGTGGGATTTGCTGCCTCCATCGCTATTTCCTTCGCCGCCTTGTCCATCAACCCCTCAAAAGATAGCGGCGCCATCCGGGTGAGGCTCATTTTGAAGAAACCTTCCCGTAGTCCCATGGTAAATCCCATCTGGAGGGCAAACCCCGGCACCTCCTGTATATACAAGATCTCCTCTTGGAACCTATCCAAGTACTGAGCTAAGGATTCATCTGCCCTCTGCTTAATCAAAAAGATTGACTCCGGGTTCTTCTTTGTCTTCTTCGAAGTCGAGAACCGTAGCTGGAAGCTCCTACTCAGGTCCTCGAAGCTGTATATCGAACCCGCCAGGAGCTGATGAAACCAGTCTCTAGTCTTGTCCTTTAGAGTGATGGTAAAAAGACGGCATTTAAACGCATCCGTCATGGGCCTGATCGAAACCGCATCCTCAAACCACTGCAAGTGATGAAGGGGATCATCCTTCCCCACATAATTGTTCATTTCGGGTTCCCGGAACCCTTCTGGGACGGGAGCCGACAGGATAAAATCGCAAAAAGGCGATCCTCTCGCCACCGATCTTATCGCCCCTACTCGCGCGACTACCTCCCTCGGCGAGACGGCTCTCGCCGGGCTGGGGAACAGCTACCTTCCAACCATGTCTCGCCCGCCTCCATCCACCATCACTTCCTTTCCCGGTCGCCTTCCCGGGGCATCTTCTCCCACTCATGTCGAGAAGTGCTCTTCTTGCGGCGCGAGAGCAGGCACCTGAGGCAGTGGAGTTAAACAATCTCCCTATCACGAGATCCCTTGCAGCAAGTCCATGATTCTCTTGATTGAAGCCATAAACTCTTCTCTTCCGACAAATCCTCCCTGGTTTTCTGACCCTTCTCCTTCTCCTTCTCCGTGACCTCCCACCATGTGGTTGCTCAAGGTTCTTCTCTGAGAGCTGCGATCCACGCTCAACGCACCAAAAAAAATGTTGGAACCAGTTTTCTAGTCCCTCCTAAAGTTCGAAACTGAGGATGCAGCCCACAAGTACTCTTCTTGAACTACCCTCCCGACGTGGGTCGGAGACCTCGAAACAGACCGATGGGTCTCAGCTCGGAGGTCCCACCTCTTTCCCTGAAGAAACTGAAGATCTTCCCCTCCATAGCAAATGCTGAGCTAGGTGCCTTTGAGGAAGAGAGTGGAAAGGTTCAACAACCATCCCAGACAACTTATCGGTCTATTTATAGGCCTCTGAATCTGATTTGTAAATATCCCTTCTGAACAAACCTGAAATGACCAAAAAGCCCCGGGTTGGGTCTGCCAACATGCAAACTCTGCTGTTTTGGAGGGCTATACGCAGACCTCCAGGGCTAAAAGTGTAAAATTACCTGGGGCAAAAAAGGTAAAATCACCCCTGAGGGTAAAAAGGTAAAAACATTTCTTCTCCCATGTGGCAAGTGGGGAAAATGACTGACGGGCGAGACGACCCCCTTGTCCGTCTCGCCGACCTCTCTCCCTATAGGCCGTCTCGCCTCCTAGAGCAATCTCGCCCCACGGGGCGTCTTTCCTACTTCAGAGAACCCTCCATCTTGCCTTCTGCAGGTAGGCCTCCTGGTCTCACTCGCCTATCAAATTTGTCTCGCCAGCCTCCCCCTCCCACTCACCGAGCCACCTTTCGCGAGCCTAAGGTTGTACAGATAAGAGGTACAAGGTTTAGTTTGAGCTCGCCGAGGTCCAAATATTCACAATAAATAACAGAGGTTGTTAAGGTAAGCTCAAAGTGCGCTCCATTATTTACCCCATGCATGAGGATGCATTCTAACTTTTTTCATTTGATTCTAGGCCATTTGTTGGAAATGATAATTGGACACAAACAAATTTAAATTTGCTAACAAAATATAAGTCCTATTACATATAACTGCTCCACGTAGTTGACTCCACTGATGGATACATTTTTTGAAAACATACAAATTCAATCTATCAACTTAATGTATAATACAAACACCAGCCAAAAAAAGTTTCAACTCCT
This sequence comes from Platanthera guangdongensis, assembly GCA_039583875.1. Classification (NCBI taxonomy): domain Eukaryota; kingdom Viridiplantae; phylum Streptophyta; class Magnoliopsida; order Asparagales; family Orchidaceae; genus Platanthera; species Platanthera guangdongensis. The sequence continues at coordinate 136,268 of JBBWWR010000216.1, read as the reverse complement.
AAGGGTTAATCATATACTCTATCCACTCAACTAACTTTCAGTTCGCATATAACTTCACAAGGCTGCACAAGCCCCAATGCTTCACCAGAGAAGAGTTCGCAAGTCCTATTCACCTTCCTTCTTGCTGGAGATCGCCAAGAAGTGTCCGCCTTTTATTTATTTGCTGATCGCTCTTTCAGAAGATTGGTCATGCTGCTGTCCGCAAATATTAATCCGCAGAGTACCAGTCGGCCACATTTGATGGCACAAGACTTGTTGCAACTTTGCTCATGTTCACTGGCCTTACAAAAACCTGTCCGCAGGTTTTGTTGTTATCCTTTCTTAGCTTCTGCTCTACACAACCAACAATAATTCAGGCCTATTTATAAGCATTACCAACCAAATGAGAAGAGACACGTGGCAGAGAGTGGCAGAGAGAGAAAGAAACAAATCAAATAACGCCCTTGATTTCGGCCTGCACCAATTTCGTAACTGATATATATACAATATATATATATATATATATATATATATATATATATATATATATATATATATATATATATATATATATATATATATATATATATATATATATATATATATATATATATATATTGATTTTTTTTTTTGCTTTTGACCTGGTCAACCACCACAATACAACAAATAATAATTAAATATATATTTTTTTGATTGTCGGCTTGCACGCCACTTTCACTTGGATTTCTATAAACACTTATTATATATATTTTAGTCATTGACATTGGTTAATGTTATGTTTCTGCTAACAATCTCCCCCTCAAACACAGCAACACATGTCGAGTTTGCTTTTACACTTCAGGAACGTCTCTGTCTTCAACGCCTTTGTGAAGATATCTGACATTTGCTCTCCTGTGGGACAATAAACTAACTCCACCACCATCTGTCGCACCATCTCACAAAGAAAGTGATACTTCGTCTCGAAATGCTTGCTGCGCCGATGCAATACATGATTCTTCGATTGCTGAATCGTAGACTTGTTATCAACATACACTGTCACATGAACATTTTGTGGATGGTGCAGCTCTTGCAGGAGATTTCTCAGCCAAATCGTCTGACAAGTACAGGCTGCATCAGCAATGTACTCTACTCCAGATCTGGCAATCGTTGCTTGCTTCATCAAACTCCATGAGAGCACATTTGTTCTCACATGAAAAGTCGTATCCGGAAGTGCTCTTCCGATCATTCACATCTCCTCCATAATCACTATTAGAGTACCCGACCAACTTCAACTCTTCTACAGATGAATACATCAAACCATGATCTCTTGTCTAATTCACATACCTCTAGATCCACTTCGCTACCGTGAAGTGATCTTGCTTCGGCTCCTCCATGTATCCGCTAACAACTCCAACAACATACATGATATCAGGTCTAATGAAAGTTAGGTAGCGTTAACTTCCAAGTAGACACTTTAACATCGTAGAGTCAACAGGTTCATCCTTCAAATCTTTCCTTAGCTTAACTCTCGGATCTACAGGAGTAGAGATAGCCTTGTTATTCTCCATCTTGAACTTCTTAAGAATCTCCTCTACAAACTTCTTCCGAGAGATGAATATCCCTTCTTCACTCTGTTGCACTTCTATGCCCAAGAAGTAAGTGAGTTCATCCAGATCTGTCATCTCAAACTCCTTCATTGTGTTCCTAAACTCTTCGAACATGAGAGGGTTGTTACCTGTGAATATCATGTCATCAACATACAAGCATACGACAATGATATCACTGTTCTTCTCCACCTTCGTGCATAGTGCATACTCATACGGGCTATTCATGCACCCGTTCTTCTGAGAGTATGCATCTATTCTTTCATTCCAAACATGAGGCTCTTGCTTCAACCCATACAGCGCCTTCTTCAACTTGTAGACTTTCTTCTCTTGACCTTTCACCTCATATCTAGGAGGCTGCTGGACATACAATTCTTCCTCCAAGTACCCTTTCAGAAATGCAGATTTGATATCCATCTGACAGATCTTCCACTTATACTGAGCAGCTAGTGTAATAATCAGTCTAATAGTATCAATCTGTGCCACTGGAGCAAAGACCTCGTCGTACTCCACACCTTGGACCTGTCGGTAGCCTTTCACGAGGAGTCTTGCTTTGTGCTTCTCCACTTCTCCATCCTTATTTGTCTTCACTTTGTACACCCATTTCAGACCAATGGGCTTGTGACCTACCGGTAGAGTGACCAACTCCCAAGTATCAGTTTTCTTGATGGATGTAATCTCTTCATCCATTGCCTTCCTCCAAGTCTTCTCTTGAGGAGCTTCTTCATACGAGTATGGTTCGCAATCTGCTAAAAGATAATATAAAGAAAAATTAGCATGAATCGGTTCCGTCTCCTCGTAGATCTCTTCCAACCTTCTCATCCTAGGTTGAGAACTTTCAGAGCTTCTCCTACTAGAGTTTGCTCCATCAGAACTCCTTCCGTTGGTGCTTACTCCGCTTGAGTAAGGAGTAGAAGCTCCCCCCGAGTCTCTGCTCGGTGGTGATGGTGGTTCAGCTCCACCATCCTCACCTTCAGCTTCATGACCATCTTCTTCTTCATCATCGTCATAGAACATTCCTTTGACACTTCTATCCTTCTCATCCCAGCTGCAATAGCTATCTTCCTCAAACAGCACATCTCCAGAGATTATTGCCTTCTTTGTCACAGAATTGTATAACTTGTAAGCTTTACTCATCAGAGCGTAGCCTATAAATATACTCTTCTCGCTCTTATAATCATGCTTCTTCCACTTTTGATCAGGAATGTGAGCATAAACTACACACCCAAACATTCTAAAGTGTTGCTCACTTGGCCTCCATCCACTCCATGCTTCAAATGGAGTCGTGAACTTCACACTCTTCGTCAGACATCTGTTCAGCAAGTACACAACACATTGTACTGCTTCAGCCCAAACCATCTTCGGCAACTTCTTGCCCTTTATCATACTCCTTACCATGTTCTGAATCGTCAAGTTCTTTCTCTCAGCAACTCAATTCTGCAGATGTGTGTATGTTGCAGTCAACTGGTGAGCAATCCCATGCTCTTTGCAGAAAGAATCAAATAAATTTGAGGTGTACTCCCCACCTCGATCAGTTCTAATTACATTCAGGTACTTTCCACTCTCCTTTTCGGTCATTTCCTTGATCTCCTTGAACTTGTCAAGGGCCTCATACTTCTCCTTCAAGAAGTAAACACAAAACTTCCGAAAAAGATCATTAGTGAAGGTGATGTAGTATTTGCTTCCCCCAACTGAGGCAATATCAAACGGACCAGCAATGTCCGAGTGAACTTGTTCAAGTTGTCTCCTTGCTCTTAGAGACTTTCCACCTTCAAATGTATCTCTCATCTGCTTTCCCTTCGTACAAGCTTCACAAATCTTCTGTGGTGGTAAGATCTTGGGCAAATCTTCCACCATCTTTGCATGTGATAGAAGCTTCAGACCACTGAAGCCTAAGTGACCCATTCTATGGTGCCACGACCAAGCCTCTTCTTCTTCTTCAGTTCTAACTAAGCATGTCATCTCCTCGGCATCCATCCTCAACGTAACGAGACTATTCGTTGTCATTTTTACCTTCACCACCTCTTTTCCTCGATGGTTCTTCATAGCCAATGAACCATCCTTCAACCAAATGCAATAGCCTTTCTCCACCAACTGTCCAAGGCTTAAGATATTACACTTCAAGCCAAGAACATAGAACACATCGTTGAGATGCACCTTCTCTCCATTGAGGGTGACCTCTATCAATCCTTTGCTATCTGCCGATATCTTTGAAGCATCACCAAAGCTAACCACACCAGCACTTTGTTCAAGGTTAGCGAACAACTCCTTCTCACCACACATATGGTTGCTCGCTCCTGTGTCCAAGTACCAAACTTCATTTCTACCTCCTTCAGCTCCTGTGTAAGTCAAGAACTTCATTGGATCACCTCTAGTGTTTCTTGCTTCAGCATAGTTGTTGGTTTCCTCATTCCTCCTCGGAAGTCTGCAATCATAACTCATGTGCCCAAACCTGTTATAGTTGTAACATTAGACTTATGCCATTCCACCACGGCCTCTGCCTCAGCCTCTTCCACGACCTCTTCTTCTTTCTTCTTGTTCTCTAGCTTGAGGTTGCTCCGCCTCTCCCTGGAAGTTTTGATGTCTTCCTCCTCTTCTTCCTTTGCCTCTACCTTGGTATCCTCGACCTCGCTGGCCACCTCCTCTTCCTGAACTCTCTCCAAAGTTCAACTGAGTCTGAAGTGCCTTCTCTAAGCCACTTGACTATTCATCTTATGACATGCAATATTCAGGTGCTTGAAAAGATCCTATGAGTTTATCGGCAGATATCTGAGTTAGATCCTTCGACTCTTCAATCGCCACCACTACGTAGTTGAACTTCTTTGACATAGACCGCAGAAGTTTCTCCATGAAACTCTCATCATCAATCATCTCTCTGTTGCGCTTCATTTCATTTTTAAGCGTCTGCAGATGAGTCACATAGTCACCAACTTTCTCAGAGTTCTGCATCTTGATTACTTCATACTCTGCTCGGAGAGATTGTAGCTTCACCTTCTTTGCCTTGTCAGCTCCTTGCAAGGAGCGTTGCAAAGTTTCACATGCTTCTTTAGAAGTTCTAGCATCTGAGATATTCTGAAAGGTTGATTCATCAACCCCTTGATATAACAAGAACAATGCCTTCTTGTCCCTCTTCCTTGATTCTCTTAGAGTCGTTCTCTGCGGTGGAATGATATAACAAGAACAATGCCTTCTTGTCCCTCTTCCTTGATTCTCTTAGAGTCGTTCTCTGCGGTGTGCTGATGTTGTTCTTTTACTTTAATGTTTGGATATGGTAATAAAGTGCAGGGAAGGAGCATCTCCACCCCGAGTAAAGGGCGGGATCGTTATAATTTGGTCAGGTTTAGCTGACCGTTGCTTTTGTTTGCCACCACAGCGGTGGAATGTTGATTGCAGGTGCTGCAAAGCCTAGTGGTAAGTAGAGGGCTGAAGCTCTAGTTGTTGTGCAGGCCCTCAAAGGCCAAATCAAATGTTTACTTTTATGTTTGTTGAGATTATATTATCCAGCAGGACTCGTGTGTGTGAGACCGCGTGTTTGGCTTTCCCATCGCGTTCCATGTTTGGGTGTTGACCCCGGTGGTCCCCTTGTGGCTGAATATCCCCATGGTTCGGTGGTTGGGGTTATTCTCACACCGCCTGCAGTCTTCCCCCCTTTGTGTTCAAGTACCCGCCACCCTTCATCTCAGTACCTTGGTTTTGATATGAAATAATGTGTTGGCGGGTTCTAACTTGGTATCAGAGCGGGTTGTCATGCTGTGGGGGTGTGTTGAGATTATATTATCCAGCAAGACTCATGTGGGGGACCACGTGTTTGGCTTTGCCATCGCGTTCCAGGTCTGCGTGTTGACCCCGGTGGGCCACTTATGGCGGAATATCCCCGCAGTTCTGTGGTTGGGGTTAATCCCACAGCGCCTGCAGTCGTATCCCCTTTGTGTTCAAGTACCCCGCCACCCTTCATATCAATACCTAGGTTTTGAGATGAACTAATGGGTTGGAGAGTTCTAACTATGCTCATGTGTGGCAGGCCTGCGTGCCAATGTTTGGAAGACATTTATTATTTAAGTAAACTCTTGTAAGGCCATATGGCTAAGTACTTTGTGTATTTGTACGCTCATTCCTACTTTGGGTTTTTAGTGGACATTCATGTTGTGGCTTGGGTTCTTATAATTGTTTTAAAAAGCTTCCGCTAGAATGCTCTGAGTTAGTACGTGTGTTTCTTTGGCAGTAATTTGGTATTAATACTTAACTCCACTAGCTGTCTGTGGTATATGGCGTGGGGCCCCGACCAGACCTTCTGTTATATCCCATGTGACGGATAGGGGTGTTATAATTTGGTATCAGAGCATGGCATTGGTCTTGCTTGTTTGAATTCGTGGGCGAATTCTTTTATGGGGGTGGTGAGCACATGTATGTGTGTCATCGTTATAACAGAAAAGAACCCATGAATGTCCACTTATGAATGAAAATTCACTTGTTTTGAGGAACCTGAGTGTTCGAATGATTACTTTTAGCGATCTGTATGCCACCTAATCGAGGGTTTTTGCTACTGTAGGTGACTAGGAGCGGTGTTGGACAGTCATAACGTCTGCAATCAGTGGAGCAGTGTACCTATTGACGTGCCTGTAACCACTCCTTCAGCCGAAACTATAAGACTCGTAGAGGAAGCGGAGTTTGCAATGATAAACGCCCAGCCAGCAAGACATGTGCAACACCCAGCCCCTGCGATGGAACAAGAACAGCTTTGAGTGGAAGAGCCTAGAGTTGTGGAATGCGTGGTGGAAGAACCTTTGCTGCCAAGAAGAGCGACGGAAAGACAACTTAAACATGTCATAAGTTTCAGTCCTCCAATATTTACTGGGACTGGAACCCTAACTCAAGCTTGTTGGGTACATTGGTTTAAATGTACCTGATTTGAAGAAGCCTCACCCAACTCAATGATATACATCAAAATGTATTTGATGTGTTTTGAGTTTACTTGTGCAGGTTAAGTATTTGCAGGAAAGAAGAAAAAGTTTCTAAGTCCATGTGTCGACACCCAGAGGGAAAGTGTCGACACTTAAGAAAACTTGTGTCGACACCCAGGCAAGCAGTGTCGACACTTGGAGTGATTGTGTCGACACCAGAGATGCAGAGTCGACACCAGACAGAAAGTGTCGACACAAGGAGCTGTGTCGACACTCAATGAAGTAAAGTGCAGTGAAGCAGTGTCGACACTTAACAGCAGTGTCAACACCTAGAAGAACTGTGTCTACATCAGAAAGTGTCGACACTTGGAGGCTGTGTCGACACTCAGCAAAAGTCAGCAGAGACTAAGTATAAGTGTCGACACAAGGAGATGTGTCGACACTCAGCAGAAGACTCAACACTTGAAGAAAGTGTCGACACCCAGAACAATGTGTCGACACACTGTAGAAGAGTCAACACTTGAAGAAAGTGTCGACACAAGAAAGAATGTGTCGACACTTAGCTGAAGACTCGACACTTAGCAAAGTTCAGCAAAACTCTAAGTATAAGTGTCGACACTAATGAGAAGTGTCGACACTCAGCAAAAGTCTCAACAGAAGAAGAATGTGTCGACACAAGGAGCTGTGTCGACACTCAGCAAGTATCAACACTGAAGACATGTGTCGACACCAAAAAGATGTGTCGACACTTAACAGATTCAACACATGAAGATGTGTCGACACAAAGGAGTTGAGTCGACACTTACAAGAAGTCAACAAAGTGCTGAAGAATAAAGTGTTGTGTCGACACTCAATATCAGTGTCGACACATGAAGAAGAAGCAGTGTCGAGATATAAAATTTACAACACAAGGAGTTGTGTCGACACCTTGTAGGCTAGTGTCGACACTTAGTCAACTTGTGTCGACACTTGGTCTAGAAGTGTCGACACTTAAAGACAGACAGTCTCGACACTTACAGACAGTTACAGAATTTTCAAGAACTGACTGGATGACTTGACAGCTGCCATTCCAGCCGGTCTACTGCACCTGTCAGAGTTGTCAGAAATTAGTTATGAACCGGACCAGCCGGTTACCATGAAGAAGGCCTATAAATAGGCTTACACTGTCTACAGAAACAGTCGTTCAGATTGATTAGAAGATCAACACATCAAGTAATACAAAGAAGATCTAGCTATCAAGTGAAGATCTAAGTAGTTGGAGAGAGAGAGCTCCATCCAAGAAGTCAGCCGTTGGAACCAGGCTGAGAAGAAGGGTTCAGATTTATTCTGAATCTTAAGTAGAAGAGATCAAGGATCAAATGCAGAAGAGATCAATCTTATTGTGTTCTAGTTTCAAGAAGCTTTGAAGAAAGCCAAGTCAGGTTGATTTCAGCTGAGTTCTTCCAAGAACTCATCAAGAAACTCACAACTCTTCTCTCTTTTCACTGAGTTGTAGAGATTACATTTTTGTATTCATATTAACTTATAGGATCCTTAGGGATCTGAGTTTGTATGCCTGCAATTATAAAGGCTGAGTGTAGGGCTTGAGTGCCTGAGTGTAGGAGAGTTGTATCTCTGAGTGTAGGCCTGTTGTGGCTGAGTGTAGGACTTGGTGGCTGAGTGTAGGCCTTGGTGGCTGAGTGTAGGCTTTGTGAAGAAGCTGAGTTGTAGGGCCTTGGGCCTGAGCTGTAAGAACCTGTTTTGGGGTTCTGAGATAGTGAAGTAGTTTGGCCGAATCTAGTACATTGCTAGATAGGCGAAGGGAGAAAGTGGATGTACCCAAACCTTGGGGAACCACTATAAAACTGTGTGTCTACTGTGTGCTTGTGGAATTCTGTGATTGTTGATTGTGTGCTGTGATAAAGTAGATTTAATTCTGTGTTATAAGTTGAATTCTGCCTAAAAAGTCAAAAAGATTTAGTCACCTATTCACCGCCCCCCCCCCTCTAGGTGATTAGGTACAATATCTTTCAAAGCTGACGATTGGCTCGCTGGAGTTAATAGAATTTTGTCGACAACGGAAACGAAGGAATGGCAGAAGACCGCCATAGCCACTTTCCCGCTATACGGCCAAGCAAGGTTATGGTGGGAAGATCTGGAGCAGCATAACTTAGTTGGTGTTGCAGTATGGAGGTCGGGCGGTCTGTTGCTGTTCAGAGACCGGGCTGTCTGGCGGTTTATCCTAGCCGGCTTGTTTGCCAGGTTGTTGTTGTTTGGTATCCCAGCGGTCTGGCGGTTTGTCTCAGAAAACTTGGAGACCGGGCGGTCTAGCGGTCTCCTGTGGCGGCTTGCTCTCTGTGGCGCTTGTTCTCTCCTCCTGTTGGTTGTCGGGCGGTTAGCCGGCTTGTCTAACCGCGCGACCTGTTCGATTTGTCTATTTGTAAAGCCGCATATACTTGTAATTTTTTAGTCCCACATTACTTAATTGTCATCTCTCTCATCTCCTCTATTCAATAAAAGGGAGGCTATACCATTGTAATTGACACTTTTTTTTGAATAATAAAATTTACATTACTCCAAATTTTCGGTTTGCTTTTTCTTGTTTGCACAGTTGGGAGACAACTCGCCGACGTCTCGATCGAGGAATTCTCAAGACTGTTCTTGGCTAGATACCTACCCTCTGCCGGGAGAATTGAGATGGAGAATCAGTTTCTAAGGTTGAAGCAAGGAGTCAATAGCGTGGATGAGTACCTCCACGAATTCACATGGTTGGGTTGTTACGCTGCCCCTACGTTTGGCGATGAGGAGCGTAAGACCAACCGTTTCTTTGAGGGTATGCGCGATGACCTGAGGGTGCTACTTGCTGGGCCTGTGATGCAAGGTTTCCTAACCTTGGTCAGTTCAGCCCGATCAATGGAAAGAGATTTGAAGAGAATCCAAGGGAGCAAAGACTTGGGTGTACAGCAGACGAAGTTCAAGGTGTCGAACTCCTCGAAGTCTAAGTTCCTGTTGGGTATTGTATCCACAATTACCTGGATTTGAGGAAGCCACCTGTCAAGCTAAGATGAATTCACAATGTATTTGATGAAACCTCTTAAGTTGTGCTTGCAGTTATTCCACGCTAAGTGCACACCAATGTCAGGGTGCAGTAGGTCAATATACACGGGTCTGCACGACGTAATCCCTCTTTGAGCAGATCAGTGTGTTGGCCTACGTGTACTCTCTCTATTGGAGTGCACTTACTTTCAAGTACAGGGCTGTAACTATGCAAGAGCAGACAAGGAGCAAGGATGGGTCAAGGAGCAGCTCTTGGGTTAAAAGACGAAAAATCATCTAAGTATAATTCGGGGAGAATCACGTGATTCTAGCCGATTCGGCGAGAATCACTAGTGATTCTCGCCGAATCGTCGAGAATCATTAGTGATTCTCGCCGACTCTATCCGGCTACCTCAAAGCGGTGCCAAGTAAGATTCGGCGAGAATCACTAGTGATTCTCGCCGAACCCATCGTTGATCAGATCATGGCCAAGTACTATTCGTCGAGAATCATCATGTGATTCGGCGAGAATCATTAGTGATTCTCGATGAATCGTCGAGAATCACTAACTGATTCTCGCCGATTCGTCGAGAATCACCTTCGATTCTCGCCGATTTTGACTTGGCAATTTTTCTGGAAACAGCTGGACCGGATTCTGCCGCTGGCACTGTGTTGAACCGGAACTAGGGTTTCCTTCAGGTGGGACCCACAACGGTCATTTAGGAGTATACTTGTGTATAAATACACGCGTATTTTTGAACAGTACCTGGCGAAGAAGATTCGAAAAAGAGCAGCCGTGACTTAACCTAGAATCGCGATTTCCGCCGCCGCCGCCGTTGCCGCTTGAGAGAGTTAATCGCCGGTCTTGATCGTGGTTTCTTCCAGATCTCTGGTCGATAGAAGCTTAGCCAAGCTTAGAGTCTCACGCGTCTATCCAGAGATCCCTTGTCTCTCGATTTGTTGATCGGGAAAAACTTCCCCGTCCGAATCGATCGAGACGACCGATCCTCGTGTGACCGTTGGTAGACCTAGCTAGCTTCTCTACGAAGTTTGGATCTCCAAAGTACAGCAGCCGCACATCGTCGTCGCCGGCGAACCCGTGAACCTTGCCGCCGCCCATCTTGTCGCCGCCGTTTCCGGGGAGATCCTCTCCAAGAGAGTTCTAGGGTTGTGGACTTTTTGTGGACTTCAAGAACACGTCGTCAACAAAGAGGGACACCTTAGTCTCCAAACGTAGTTTGTATCTCTTGTACATTCTAGCTTTACTTTTGTTGTAGAGGAACGGTTGTTCCGAGTTTTAAGGGTTGGGTGCAACCCGTGTTGTGAGAGTGTTGACTCCTACGTGTGGAAGGGTTCCTTCCGATAGTGCAAGGATTGGATTTCAATCCTGTTGGTGAAGAGACCGAGTCGTCCCTTGTTGGGAGATAGGTCGAAGGGGGAAAGTGGATGTACCCAAATCGGGGAACCACTATAAATAGCTTGTGTATTCTGTGTGCTGTGTCGTTTATTTTTATTGTGCAGGTACAAGTTTAAATTCCGCAAAAATGCTGCACGTCACCTATTCCCCCCCATAGGTGAAGATAGTTGACACTAGGTGGACTTTCAAGTGGTATCAAAGCCAGGTTACTCATCAAAAAGGTTTACACCTTGAGTAGAATCCTGCCACCAGTGTCAGAAGCATGGAGCTGGATCATGAGATATCGCCTCTAAGACTCCCCACATGCACAAAGGACTTTTATCCCGTCTGGAGGATGAGAGTGTCGTATTACTTGGATGCTATCGATCCTCGAGCATCTTTCATCCTGGAAGAGGGTCCTTTTATTCCTATGAAGACCTCCGACTCTGGAAAGATCCAAGTGCCCAAGTGCATTGCTGAGATGCCGGAGACGGAACTTTCATTATTTCATTTGGACAAGAGGATTCGTCAAATTATCATGGATATCTGGTCTGGAGCTTCTCGCTCTAGATTGGAAAAATGTGGGTCGGCTAAATCTATGTGGGTGATGATCTCAGAGCTGATGGGGGGTCAAAGAAAGCTGGAATCTGCTGTCAACCAGAGGATGAAGCCTATTTGGGGGTCCTCGCCTCTGAAGATGAAGGCAAGGATCTATCGGACAACATCAGAGCTCCAGTGTCCGTGTCAGAGACTGAAGAGGCCAGTGAGGAAAGCAGCTCTGATGAGTATGACACAACGGTCACTGGCTCTAATGGCAATAACACTGATGAGCAGGTAACTTTTTCATCCTGCCCCGTCTCTCTTGAAGTTTCTGAAGACAGGAATTGTGTCCCTTCAGAAAATTCTGATTCCCTGCAGAGAGCCCTTCAGAAATGCAACCTGCGTGTTGAAGAACAAGCTCAGGAGATTGCACGGCTGAAGATCTTGTTGGTTCTCCAATTGGCGTCCAACAAGGTCAAGGACTCTAAAATCTCTGATCTAGAGAGTAGTCTAGAGACTGAGAAAAGGATAGTATCAAACTTTTCCAACGTTGATGCTATAAAGAGAAAGCAAGAAAATGGGTGGATCTCTCGGATTATCAATTCGTGGAGAAATGGGGAAACAGTATTCCTACCCCCCACTCCAAGCAGGAAGGCAACTCATCATGCCTTCAGGTATGATCACAGGAATAATCGTGGTCACTGCAAGGGTAATCTGTCCTCATGTGGAGACACCCGTAGTGCAAGGGCCGTCGTGGCCAACCATGAGAGAGTACCTAAGGATCATTCTGAGCCCTTTGTATTCACTGCCACTGCCTCAACTCGGTGTGAATCTGCATGTACCAGCTCACAGAACACTTCTCACCACCCGAGGACACAGGACAGGGAGGTTAGAAGTCATGGTGTAAGTTTTCATGGGGTCTCAGGAAGGGGGATGCCTGAAAGGAAGGCACCACCTCCCCGGCCTCATGACGCTCGCAACATGCATTCCATCCACCCTTCCACGCGTCACGGTGGAAGAGGAAATTTTGTGAGGAGATCATTCCCTATCCCGTTTAGACCTAGGACCATGACTACCTCAGTCACTAGATCAGGTCAGAAATGGCGATACAACATTCACCCGTGTTGGTGCTGTGGCAAAGTGGGACACTTTGCCATAGACTGTTGGCACAACCCCTCTGTGTCAAGGGCAAGGGCCTATCCACATATTTTGGGCAGAGGTAGTCTTCCTGACAGGTTTTCTGAAGAAAGGCAGTCGAGTGCTTATGCTAACAGGAACCTAGGACCCAATATGTATTGGGTTCCTAAGGTAAAGTAACTCTTTCTTGCAGGGTAGTCTAGGTTCCCGTAAATATGATGGGAACTAGATAGTAGATAACTCAAGACTAAATTGGAACAAGCGTCTGGAATACCAGATGTGATATCTACATGGGCATACTCACATTGAGCTCCTAATATGTTTTACCTGAGGGACTAAATGATAACTCTCATAATCCCAGGTACTTTTGATCAGGTTCAGGGCTTGAGTCATATAGTATCCACATTTATATATATATATATATATATTTACACTTATACTTACACTTATATGTGTGTACATCTAAGGATATGTTAACACGATAAACATAAACCATAGATACAACAATGAAGACTTATCAGAAATTCCACTGGTAGACTCGAGATCTAACATCTACACGCGCAAATTAGTTTACTGAAAACTAGCAAAGATTGCCATCAATAAATGTATGGAAAAGCCGGTTCAAACCCTAAGAACTTGGCTTTAAGGAGTATTTATATATTTAGAAGATTTTCAAATCGACTTAGACAAACTCGAAACCCGCCTAAGCCAAACCCAACAGCCACACGAAGATTCCAATACCTTAACGCCCTCACTTGAGTTACAAGCCCGCGCTACAGAGCTCGGTGACCCTTTATATATTTAGAATTCCCGCCGACCCTTCACCTTCCGTAGGAATCCCGCCGAAGGACCTTCTCCGCAGGATACTCGCCGAATCCCCCAAGATTCTTGCCGATTCACCGAAGGTTTCCCGCAAGCTTCTCACCGACGGTCTCTCGCCGAATCGTGAAGAACCCGTCGTAATCCCACAGGAAGCACACCGAAGGTTTCTCGCCGTTTCATCCCGCAAGATTTCCCTTCCGTCGACATCCCGCAAGTTTCAGGCCTCTTGAAAAACTCCGTCGATCTCAACGTGCAAAAAATCCCGTCGATCTCGTTGATTCTTCCTTCCAGGGATTTCTCCGCGGTTTCGATCAATCACAATCGCGTGCACCTACCGGGTGTCCATCGTCTTCATCGAACTAACTCACCGTCGACGCTTTTAGGTAACCACACCCTCACCCTTACTTGGACTTGATCACCAGTGTCGCTTCCTTTTTGATTTTTGATTATACGTAGAGTAGGGCTTTTCTCCCTAGATTTGCGATGGCTCCAAGGACAACCGCTGGGCTGGTCACTGGATGCGAGCTGGTTCGCACAGGGTTCTCTCATGCCTCAGATGAATTCAGGAACATCATCCTTATGCTAGAGGAGGCTGGACTCTCATTCGTACTAGAGCATCCCTGTAAAATCCTGGACAAGGAGGTGCTGGAGTTCTTTGCAACCGCAAAACTCCGGAATGACGACTCTCTTATCAAAAGCAAGGTTGCCGGGGCAAAGATCAAGATGTCTGCCAGCAAGCTGACCCACTACTTGCAGCTCACTAGCTCGGAGCACGAGGATTATCTTGAGGAAGAAGACAAAACCAGGACTCTATTATTCTGTGGTCTCGCTCGAGGAACTCGGTCGATAAAGCAAAAGGATATGAATGAAGAAGGGAAACTTCTGTCAGACATCGTTGGGAAGGTACTCATATGCAAGCCGGGCTCTCATGACCACATCTCTACGGATATGTTCAAGATCCTGGTGGCAATTGTCTGCAGAAAAGGATTCAACTGGGGGGCATTGCTCTTTGAGAAGATAAAGGACACCTTGAGATCACCTAGCTTTGGCCGAATCATCAGTCTGTATCTCAATCAGCTGAATGGCGATAAATATGACATGAGTAAAGGTGTTCCTATACATTACTTAAAGAAAATGGATTCGAGTGTTTTTGACAGATGGGAGAGGCGTATTGGGCAGGCTGCCATGGCAGAACAACAAGAAGCATCTCCAGCCGAGGACGGCACTGTGGCTGATTCCTTAGTTATCCCTAGTGAAATTCCTGATGCTTTGACTGCAGGAACTGAGGGGGAGCCTCTACCCACTGATGCTATTATCGTATCTGACATCTCCCAGATAGCCAGAAATGCATTGGCGGATATACAAGAAGAAAGTGATGCTGTAGAGAAGACTGCTGACGAAGGGTTGGAAGGTGATGCTGATGAGAATGATCAAATGGATGATGAAGGTGAGGAAGAAGGCAATGGGGGACAGGAAGCATTGGAGACTCAGGATATCACTGAAGTTCCATCTGACAAGCACGCTCCTGAGTTCGTCCCTGAGAACATTGGTGCATCAAGGGAGGGGGAGTCTGAGAAATCTACAGAGGCCGCAAGCATTCCCCCCTTAGAGACTGTGCTCGTGTCCAGCTCTACAGGTGCATCAGCTGAACCGCAAGGCCAAGGAGTGCCTCAGAATCTTCCACTACGAGATGATATAGCCACTCACACCGTGAATGTCATTCAGGGTATAGTGGATGAGCTTAAGGCTTCTTTTGAGGAAGCTCAAAATACAATGTTGAAATGGATTAATAAATCTGAAAATCTCATGCTCAAGAACATGGTGGAGATAAATCACAAACTGGACGTGATGGAAAAGAAGTTTGAAGATAAGTATACTGCGGCCGGCCAAGATGTCACTCTTCTTATGGAGGGATTAAAAAGGAACACTGATACTCTCACAATCGTAAATGAGAATGCTCATGTCGTAGCAAACAACATTCAAAAGTTTGATGACAATATGGTAACTCTTAAAACCAATCAACAAGCCTTGGTCACTGAATTCTCCAGGACTACAAAGCATATTGATGACTCCCTGCACTCCTATGCAAATTCCATTGCAGTTGAAGCCAAAAAGGGGGAGAAAGAATATATAGCTAAGATGGCTGAGCTTCGGGAAGTCATGATCAACAACTTTGAACAGTCAAACAACTATGTCTATGATAGTTGCTGGTGGATGCTCCAACAAGCATTAGGCGTTAATATCCCTGAAAATCCCCAGGGTGCTCCTGCTCCTGAAGCTTATACTGTGGTTGATGAGGGCGCCAATGTTGAAGAAGTTCCTGTAAGTGAAGCTGATGTTCATAGGGCTGCTAGGGCCTCCTCCAAGGCAAAACTGATGGCAATGTTTGATCAAGGAGCCCTAGCAAAAGCCAGGGACAAGAGGAAATCGCTAGAAGGGACATCAAAGGAAACACAAGTTGAAAAGAGAATCAGACTGAAGGAGGAGGAAGTAAGAAACGAAAAGTGGAGCCCAGTATCCAAGAGTATCATATTGGACACATTCTGGCTACAGGAAAAAGGGGAAATCAATCGAAACGATGTATACAGCCAGTATGAGTGGGAGATGCACAAGACGTATGAAGCGAAACGAAAAATCTTTTTCAGGACCAATACTGCGGCAGATAAAGCTCCTCCACCCAAATATTATCCCAAGCCCAAGGAGTATGTGGAAAGGAAAAGAAAGAAGTATTTGGCTCAGAAGCATAAGGACGACCTAGCCAAAAATCCATAGACAGAAACTCATAGATTATCATTGTCTCTTGAACATTTTTATCCTGTCTTATTGATATATGAACAATCCTGATTATTTATATATATATATATATATATGTACATGAATTTATGAATGACTCAAGTCTTGATCTATTTGCCTATATTCTCTTGTGCTGCATAATTAAATTCTGAATGTTGTTTATATTATCTGGTTGGTGTTATTCATCCTAGCTAGTAGGGTTTTGGCTTCGTCAAATAGGGGGAGATTGTTGGATATTGTATCCACAATTACCTGGATTTGAGGAAGCCACCTGTCAAGCTAAGATGAAATCACAATGTATTTGATGAAACCTCTTAAGTTGTGCTTGCAGTTATTCCACGCTAAGTGCACACCAATGTCAGGGTGCAGTAGGTCAATATACACGGGTCTGCACGACGTAATCCCTCATTGAGCAGATCAGTGTGTTGGCCTACGTGTACTCTCTCTATTGGAGTGCACTTACTTTCAAGTACAGGGCTGTAACTATGCAAGAGCAGACAAGGAGCAAGGATGGGTCAAGGAGCAGCTCTTGGGTGGAAAGGCGAAAAATCGTCTAAGTATAATTCGGTGAGAATAGTGATTCGCCGATTCGGCGAGAATCACTAGTGATTCTCGCCGAATCGTCGAGAATCATTAGTGATTCTCGCCGACTCTATACGGCTACCTCAAAGCGGTGCCAAGTAAGATTCGGCGAGAATCACTAGTGATTCTCGCCGAACCCATCGTTGAGCAGATCATGGCCAAGTACTATTCGTCGAGAATCATTATGTGATTCGGCGAGAATCATTAGTGACTCTCGACGAATCGTCGAGAATCACTAACTGATTCTCGCCGATTCGTCGAGAATCACCTTCGATTCTCGCCGATTTTGACTTGGCAATTTTTCTGGAAACATCTGGACCGGATTATGCCGCTGGCACTGTGTTGAACCGGAACTAGGGTTTCCTTCAGGTGGGACCCACAACGGTCATTTAGGAGTATACTTGTGTATAAATACACGCATATTTTTGAACAGTACCAGGCGAAGAAGATTCGAAAAAGAGCAGCCGCGACTTAACCTAGAATCGCGATTTCCGCCGCCGCCGCCGTCGCCGCTTGAGAGAGTTAATCGCCGGTCTTGATCGTGGTTTCTTCCAGATCTCCGGTCGATAGAAGCTTAGCCAAGCTTAGAGTCTCACGCATCTATCCAGAGATCCCTTGTCTCTCGATTTGTTGATCGGGAAAAACTTCCCCGTCCGAATCGATCGAGACGACCGATCCTCGTGTGACCGTTGGTAGACCTAGGTAGCTTCGCTACGAAGTTTGGATCTCCAAAGTACAGCAGCCACACATCGTCGTCGCCGCCGAAACCGTGAACCTTGCCGCTGCCCATCTTGCCGCCGCCGGTTCCGGGGAGATCCTCTCCAAGAGAGTTCTAGGGTTGTGGACTCTTTGTGGACTTCAAGAACACGTCGTCAACAAAGAGGGACACCTTAGTCTCCAAACGTAGTTTGTATCTCTTGTACATTCTAGCTTTACTTTTGTAGTAGAGGAACGGTTGTTCCGAGTTGTAAGGGTTGGGTGCAACCCGTGTTGTGGGAGTGTTGACTCCTACGTGTGCAAGGGTTCCTTCCGATAGTGCAAGGATTGGATTTCAATCCTGTTGGTGAAGAGACCGAGTCGTCCCTTGTTGGGAGATAGGTCGAAGGGGGAAAGTGGATGTACCCAAATCGGGGAACCACTATAAATAGCTTGTGTATTCTGTGTTCTGTGCCGTTTATTTTTATTGTACAGGTACAAGTTTAAATTCCGCAAAAACGTTGCACGTCACCTATTCCCCCCCCCCCCCCCCATAGGTGAAGATAGTTGACACTAGGTGGACTTTCAGTTCCATAAGTGGAATAAGAAGGCTAGGACTTCGAGTCCAGCCCCTTCTTCTGGTGGGTCTGGGGCAAGCACAGGCCGAGCTAAAGGTGCTTGCTACAACTGTGGAAAGCCGGGGTATTTTTCCCGAGAGTGTTGGAGCGGACGTCCAAAGTCTGAGAGGAAGCCTGGAGCAATATTTTATGCCGTGTATATCTTCATTATATAATGAAATAGTGAATAGAAGATATTCAAAAAAATTTTTTGTTTTCTTCTAAGTATGAGTAATATTTTATATTAGATAACAAAATTGCACTCACACTATTTGGTAAACCAAGTGTATTTAAATTTTCTTTTTACATGAATATGTTTGGTTATAACTTAACCACTTGCATTTCATTAAACACTTGCTTCATCAATGATTGATGCACTTCTTTATTCAAATCTCATGCCCTTAAAAATTTGTTATCAATGTTTGCGACACAAGTGGATTCAGAGTCATTGGTCAAATGAAAAAAGTGATGATGATGATGATATATATATATATAATATTAAAAGTAAAATACAAAGACAAGGATACTCTACCAAGCACTACTCACCCTCCTGATAAGTCTTAACGAGCATTGTGAGGTTGAGCACCTAGGAAAGAATCAAAAAGTATTGTGTGCGAACATGTTTTTCCATTTTATTCAAACTTAGTGTGCCATGAATTATTTTATGAATATTAAGTTGTTTTATGTATGTTCAATGTTGTGTTTCTATAAATCATATGTTCATGTAACTTTTAATATATTCACTTGTTATTCTTTACCACTATGCTCCAGCCCAGCCTAGTGTGTACAATCTTGGCCTTCAGGAGGCCATTAAGTTGACCGACGTGGTGACATGTATGAGTTAATTAAAAGCAGATTAAATTTATATGTTTGTTATCTTCATGCGTGTTAGCGTTTGACTGCTTATTCTAGGCTTGGTTTTGATTTTCAATTACCCGACGAGAGCACTGTTCGATACGAGAGCTTCGCATTACTTTTTGTCCGAAGTATTTATATCACGCATCGGAGTACCTTCTTCGATGACAAGGGACAAATTGGATATGTTGTTGCCTAATGGGTGTTCAATGCGCATGGATAAAGTTTGTTATGTAAAGATACAGATTGAGAGTCAAGAGTTTGACTTGCAAGCGTCGCTACTGCCGTTAGTGGAGTTCGACGTGATCTTTGGGATGGACTGGCTCTCGAAGCAGCGGGCATACATTGATTGTAACCACAAGGAGGTCAAATTAGGAACTGATCATGAGACAACATTTGCGGGCATGATAGGGTCGAGTAAGACTTTGATGTCTGCTCCCCAGGTGGTTAAGGCAGCTCGTGCTGGTGTAGAGCTGGTTTTCACTTTAGTGGAGGCTTCGAAGCCTAAACCTAGTATGGACAGTATCCCAGATGTGTCTGAGTATCCTGATGTGTTCCCTGACGATCTCCCTAGAGCCCCGCCTCAGTGAGAGATCGACTTCACCATTGAGCTGGTGACAGGTGCAAAACCCGTGTCACGCTCTCCGTATCAATTAGGGCCTATGGAGATGGCAGAATTGAAATTATGCCTTCAAGAGATGTTGGAGAAAGGCTATGTGCGTCGAAGTTCGTTTCCTTGGATCGCGTCGGTCCTCTTTGTTAAGAAGAAGCATGGAAGTTTATGGCTTTGTATCGATTACCGGGAGTGGAATAAGCTAACAGAGAAGAATAAGTATCTGATCCCAAGGATTGATGATCTATTCGACCAGCTAGTGGGGTATACTGTCTACTCATAGTTGGATCTGAAATTCGGATATTATCAGCTGCGGATAAGAGAAAGAAACATCCCCAAGACAGCTTTCAGCACACGATATGAGCATTATGAGTTCACCGTCATGCCGTTTGGGGTGACTAATGTGCCATTCGTGTTTATGGATTTGATGAATAGAATGTTCAGAGAGTATCTGGACCACTTCGTGATAGTCTTCATTGATGATATATTGGTGTACTCACAGTGCGAGAATGATCATTTCAAGCATCTGCATATGGTGTTGGAGACATTGAGGAGGAATCAACTTTATGCCAAATTCTCCAAATGTGAATTCTCGTTATACTCGGTAGCATTCCTTGGACATATAGTTAGTGGAGAAGGGATTGCGGTAGATCCGGCGAAGATAGTTGCAATACGGGAGTGGTCTGTGTTATCTTCAGTTGTAGAAGTCCGGAGTTTCCTTGGACTTGCAGGCTTCTACAGGCACTTCGTAGAGAACTTCTCGCGGATAACGTTGTTAAATTTTCTCAACGTGGTCAGCAAGATAGCCCAAACGCCAAATTAATATCTTCGAAACTACCCATTTCTCACGTTGAACCAGCGGAAACCAAGGAACAAAGGTTAATCCCAAAAACAATGGAAGCACAAGCAGGTCTTTTATACATTCACTTCTTTACAACATGAGGCATACATAGCGATACATGATTTCGCTAGTATAATAGCTGTAAACAGAAAGCACCAAAAAATAAGCCGGGCGGACAGCACCGGAGTCCGCCGAGACCGCGAGGTCGTCGAGGTCGCCGAGTCTGCTGAGATCGCCCAAGCTAAGCTGCAATCCGCCGAATAGCCACGGAGTCCGCCGAAGCCGCGAGGCCGCGCGGACACACCATTATTCGCCTCCTGCTGAACCTGAACTGAGGAACACCCCCTACCCGCCTGAAGCCAGCGGACAGGTTATTGAAGCTGGCAAAGATGAAACAGAACTAACAAGCCGCAGAGCGACCTCCTGCTGAGTCCGCAGAGACCGCACACTTCCAAGTACTTGACCGAAGTCACAGTCAAAGTCCTGGCTCCTTGAAGCTACCCGCGCGACCTGCACACAACAAACGTCAGCACTGAAACAATCCGCGCGGACTGACAAACTGAGACCGCAGCACTTCGCTCAACCCAACTTACTGTTCACTCAAGTTACTTGGTTACTGTAGATGTGCCAGGGGGTCCTATTTATAGGCAAGGTGAGGAGTGTGGTCACCGCCCAAGAGATAGCGACACCACCCCAGCCCGCGCGATAGCAAAACTCCGTCCGCCGAGTCCGCAAGGACTTAGCCGGTTACCAAGGAAAACCGCCAGGAGCAAGGAAACCATTGACGAACCCTCTCCAGTCCGCCCAAGCTATGCGGACAAGGCATCAGCCCGCAAAGCTCCAACCACTGCAGGATAGCAAACCCCCTTTAATGGCTGTCCGCACCAACCCGAGGCAGTCCGCAAGACTCACACCTCAATCCGCCACAAGTCCATGACCAAAGGCAGACATCAACAGTCCGCCCGGTCATAGCGGACTTGGCGGATACCGCGGACACCATGGTCTTGGCACAAAGTGTGACCAAGTCCAAAACCATCAAAGGCCAATGCGAGCATGGCGGACACAAACTGCCATCCGCCAAACACCCTAGCACAGACCGCCATCAGTCCGCGAGCTCCTCGCACTCCTGTCCAACACAGCAGCCATCCCCGGACTCCAAAACCAGTCCGCCAAAGACCTCTATAGCAAAGCACCTGCTGTGCCACCAGAGCTCAACAAGGCCTCAGCCAAGCTCTAAGCTAAGTCCGCAACAGCCCAAACCGTGGACACGCCAGTCCGCAAGCTTCCCGCGAACATGAGCCAAACCGCCTATCAGCGCAAGCTTGCACCCGCGGCCACTGAGCATTGCACCAGTCCGCAAACCTCCATCCGCTCAGGCTGCTCCTTGGCAAAGCCAATCAGCAAACACCCTATCCGCAGAAACCAGGCCGCATAGTCCGCGTACTACATGCAACAAGCCACTCAGAAGAAAGTCGGCTTTCCACTAGACCTTCCACCAGGACGCACATCACAGTCCGCACAGTCCGCCTAGTCCGCCAAAGCTATCCGCCCCAGGCCGCCCGGCCTGTCCCGTCACCCACTTCCACTTCACAAATTTCAACACTCCCCCTTGAAGTGCGAAGTGGTGACCAAGCCCAGCAAGATGCGCAAGCGTTCAAAGGGCCCCTTCGACAGTGGCTTCGTGAAGATGTCAGCAAGATAATCTTCACTCCGAATATGCCCGAATAGCAGAGACCCCTCCAACACCTTCTACCTGATGAAGTGGTGATCAATCTCTATATGCTTCGTCCTAGCGTGACACACTGGATTGTTAACCAGTTTGAGAGCACTCTCATTGTCACCCCGGAGTAAAGTAGGCCCTTGCACTTCTTCATGAACATCCTCTATAAGCCTCCTCAACCAAACGGCTTCCCGAGCAGCCAAGGCGGAAGCCTTATACTCCGCCTCCGTGGTTGAAACCGACACTGAGTCCTGCTTCTTTCTACACCACGAGATGCTAGCTGAACCGCAAGTGAACACATAACCTGAAGTAGACCTTCGATCATCTGAATCACCGTCATAGTCAGCATCCGTGTACCCGAGCAACACAAACTCTGATTCCCTTCTATAGAGGAGTCCCATGTCAGAAGAAGCCTTGACATACTTCAGAATTCCCTTTGCCGCCACTAGATGACATTGCCTTGGTTCACCCATATACCGACTTACTCGGCCAACAGCATAAGCAATATCCGGCCTTGTAATCGTCAGATAAATCAAGCTCCCAACAAGAGCCCTGAACACCAAGGGATCAGGAAGAACCCTTCCCTCATCTCGTCGAAGCTTCAGCCCAGATTCCAGTGGAGTAGAGCACTTCTTCCCTTCGACCATGCCAAACCGCTTCACAATGTGATCAGCATACCCTTTCTGGCTAATGAGAACCCCGCACTCCTTCCTCTCCACTTCCAGACCGAGAAAGTGATGCAACTCTCCCAAGTCTTTCATCTCGAAGCGTATAGCAAGCTCAACCATGAGCCTTGCTACTTCCCCCTCCGAATTCCCTGTGATGATCATGTCATCCACATATAGCAGGACCAAGACTCGTAGCTCCCCCTTCTTCTTGACAAATAAGCTTGAATCCGAGTTGGAAGCAAGGTATCCACAGAATTGCAAGTACTCTGCAATCTTCCCATACCACGCTCTAGGAGCCTGCTTCAACCCATAGAGAGCCTTCCTGAGTTTACAGACATAGTCCGGATGCTTTTCAAAGACAAAACCAAGCGGCTGATCCATGAAGATGACCTTGTCAATCTCTCCGTAAAGAAAGGCATTCTTCACATCGAGTTGCCACAACCTCCATCCCTTGCTAGAAGCCAAGGCGATCACCACTCTTACTGAAGTCATCTTCGCAACTGGACTGAATGTCTCCTCATAGTCTTCTCCATACTACTGTGAGAATCCTCTAGTGACCAGGCGAGCCTTGAACCTATCAATGCTCCCATCAGCCTTCTTCTTCAACTTATACACCCACTTGCAAGTAACCGGAGTAATGCCATCAACCTTGGGCACAAGATCCCAGGTTTCATTCTTCTTCAGAGCATCAATCTCTTCCATCATGGCACCTTCCCACTCCTTCACTCCAGTGGCCTCGTTGAAGTTTGCAGGCTCTCGCTCATCTAGAGGACCTGCAAAGAAGCAGGAGACAAAGCTCACTGCATTCCCATCACAGTACCGAGCCGGTGGCTTAACCACCCTCTTCAATCTCCGAAGACACGGCTCCTTGCTCACGGCTTCTGTTGCTTCTTCGGACTCCACTCCTACCTGGGGCAAGCATTGAGCAGTGCTCCCCCTACTTCCTGAGCCAGAAGGCTCAGCCTCAGAGTTCGAAGCAACATGAGCTGCTGGTGAAACAGCAAGCTCCTCTTCCAAGCCTTCAGCAGCCTCCACCGGTGCTTCATCAACCTTGCTACTTCCGGTTAGCTCCACCGAGCCACCTCCATATGACGTCAGCTCGTCAAAGACAACGTCTCTTGACACCACGAACTTCTTCGTCACAGGGTCCATGCATTTACATTCCTTCTTCCGCTTATCATAGCCAATAAAGACAAGTTTCCTTTCCTATGCATCCAGCTTTGTCCGTGAAGAATCCGGGACATGCACGTAGCAAGTTGAACCGAACACCCGAAGGTGTGCAACACTCGGCTTCTCCTTCAGCAACAGCTCAATAGGAGTCTTCATGTTGATAGGGCTGAGTGGAATCCGGTTGATAACATAAGCTGTACAAGACATTCCCTCCGCCCAAAAGGACCTTGGGATACCTTTCGCATGAAGCCAGCATTTGCAGGTCTCCGTCAGATGACGGATCTTCCGCTCCGCAACCCCATTTTGTTGTGGAGTGTGGGCACAAGTAAGCTCCCATTGGATCCCGTGCTTCCTGCAGAAGTTAGAAAACTCGGAGGAGACAAAATCACCCCCGTTATCAGTTCTAAGCTTCTTAATCCGCAAGCCAAGCCGGCCTTCTACCAACTCCTTAAACTCCACAAACAAACGGAAGGCTTCCGACTTCTCCTTTAAGAAGTACACCCAAGTATACCTTGAGTAGTCATCAACCAAGAAAAGCATGTATCTGCTTCCACCAAGGCTGGCAGTAACCGTCGGTCCCATTAGGTCGCCATGAATACTCTCCAATGGTTTCTTGCTCCTTGTTTGTGATTTATCAAACGGAAGGCGATGTGCCTTACTGTATTGACAGCCCGCACAAACATGCCCATCACCAAAGGAGGGCAACTTCGGCAACCCCCTCACAAAACTTCTACTCGCCATCGACTTCAGCTTGTCCATGCCAACATGCCCCAGCCTCTCATGTCAAATAGCAGCGCTATCATTGGCTCTCATTCTATCAACATAAGCTTTGGTGGAAAGAACAAACAAGTTCTTCACCCTCCTCCCAACATGAGCAACATCAGCCTTCACTGCTGATACGTTGCGAAGGAACCTCACGTCTGTTGGCCCAAATAGAACGTGATACCCAGCGTCCACCACATTGGTCACCGAGAAGAGGTTCTTCTTCATGCCCGACACGTGATACACACTCCTCAACGTGAGTGGCCCCTGATCACTACCCAAAGACACGACCCCCTCTTTCTCTACTACATAAACAGTATTATCAGTAGTGATAATAGCTTCATTACCTGAGTAAGCCTGCATGGAGGTGAACTTCGATTTGTCTCCGGTGACGTGATGACCACACCCGGAGTCCACGATCCACTCTCTGTTGAAGTTCTCACCAGACAAGGCCCGGACACAAGTGCCCGTCATAAAAGCTCAGCCTCATTCTGCTTCTTCACTTCTCGAGCAAGATTCCTCCTTTCCCGTAGCATGCCCAGGCTACAGTTTGACCTTGCAGTCCCGCTTGAAGTGCCCTCAATGATGACACCAGTAGCACTTCAGATTCTTCTTCCAGTCCTTAGGAGGATTGCTCCTCTTCGGCGGATATGAAGTTGAAGTCTCCTTCTCAACAGCGGCCTGCACCTTCTTCTTCTTCTTCCCTTCCCATCCTTTCTTCTTGCCTGAGAAGAGAGCTTCGCTGCCTTCCTGATTCAGGTTCACTCCAGCCATCTGCCTTGTTAAGATCTCCTGCGAGGCAAGCAGATTGTCCTGCTCCAACAACGACGGCTGAGTAGCCCACCCTTGAACAGATGTAACAAAGGCCACATACTCCTTCCGCAAGCCGTGGATAATGTGCCTTTTCATCTTAGCCTCAGAGATAGGCTCATCAGGATCCAGTGCCGACAGCTCAGCACACAAGCTCTTCATCTTTAAGAAGTACTTGGAGATGGAAAGGTCTCCCTGAGTTGCCCTGGCCAACTCATTCTCCAGGAACTAAAGCAGCGCCACATTCTTCCTATTGAACAACTCATCAATGGTTGTCCAAATATCAGCAGCCGACTCACACCCAACGATGTGATCAAACAGTTCCGGAGACACGGCTCTCTTCAGAATGAACTCCGCCTTAGCATTTGTTCTTCTCCCGAGCCTAACCTGCTCAGCAGTACCGAAAGCAGCAGTGACTTCCTGCCTGTCGTCACCACCGACGACTTCCCACAGCTCCTCGCCAAGAAGATAACTCTTCATGCACGGCTTCCACTTCTTGAAGTTAGTCGGCGTTAAGAGTTCAATGCCCAGACCTCTTGCAAAACTCCCTTCCATTGCAAACACCTGTTGGCACCCTTTCAGAAGCTCCGAGCAACAACACAGGTTGATCACCACTCAATCACTAAGTAACAACACTGGCTGACTTCCGCTCACGCAACTGAACCTCAGAAATCTCGCTCTGATACCATGTTAAATTTTCTCAACGTGGTCAGCAAGATAGCCCAAACGCCAAATTAATATCTTCGGAACTACCCAGTTCTCACGTTGAACCAGCGGAAACCAAGGAACAAAGGTTAATCCCAATAATAATGGAAGCACAAGAAGGTCTTTTATACATTCACTTCTTTATAACACGAGGCATACGTAGCGAGACATGATTTCGCTAGTATAACAGCTGTAAACAGAAAGCACCAAAAAAACAAGCCGGCCGGACAGCACCGGAGTCCGCCGAGACCGCGAGGTCGCCGAGCTCGCCGAGTCCGCTGAGATCGCCCAAGCTAAGCTGCAATCCGCCGAATAGCCACGGAGTCCGCCGAAGCCGCGAGGCCGTGCAGACACACCGTTATTCGCCTCCTGCTGAACCTGAACTGAGGAACAACCCCTACCCGCCTGAAGCCGCCGGACAGGTTATTGAAGCTGGCAAAGATGAAACAGAACTGACAAGCCGTAGAGCGACCTCCTGCTGAGTCCGCAGAGACCGTACACTTCCAAGTACTTGACCGAAGTCACAGCCAAACTACTGGCTCCTTGAAGCATCCTGCGCGACCTGCACACATCAAACGTCAGCACTAAAACAATCCGCGCGGACTGACAAACTGAGACCGCAGCACTTCGCTCAACCCAACTTACTGTTCACTCAAGTTACTTGGTTACTGTAGATGCACCAGGGGGGTCCTATTTATAGGCAAGGTGAGGAGTGTGGTCACCGCCCAAGAGATAGCGACACCACCCCAGCCCGCGCGATAACAAAACTCCGTCAGCCGAGTCCGCAAGGACTTAGCAGGTTACCAAGGAAAACCGTCAGGAACAAGGCAACCATTGACGAACCCTCTCCAGTCCGCCCAAGCTATGCGGATAAGACATCAGCCCGCAAAGCTCCAACCACTGCAGGACAGCAAACACCCTTCAATGGCTGTCCGCACCAACCCGAGGCAGTCCGCAAGACTCACACCTCAATCCGCCACAAGTCCACGACCAAAGGCAGACAACAACAGTCCGCTCGGTCACAGCGGACTTGGCGGATACCGCAGACACCATGGTCTTGGCACAAAGTGTGACCAAGTCCAAAACCATCAAAGGCCAATGCGAGCATGGCGGACATAAACTCCCGTCCGCCAAACACCCTAGCACAGACTGCCATCAGTCCGCGAGCTTCTCGCACTCCGGTCCAACGCAGCAGCCATCCACGGACTCCAAAACCAGTCCGCCAAAGACCTCCACAGCAAAGCACCTGCTTTGCCACCAAAGCTCGACAAGGCCTCAGCCAAGCTCTAAGCTCAGTCCGCAACAGCCCAAAACGCGGACACGCCAGTCCGCAAGCTTCCCGCGAACATGAGCCAAACCGCCTATCAGCGCAAGCTTGCACCCGCGGCCACTGGGCAATGCACCAGTCCGCAAACCTCCATCTGCTCAGGCCGCTCCTTGGCAAAGCCAATCAGCAAACACCCTATCCGCAGAAACTAGGCCGCATAGTCCGCGGACTCCATGCAACAAGCCGCTCAGAAGACAGCCGGCTTTCCACTAGACTTTCCACCAGGCCGCACATCACAGTCCGCCCAGTCCGCCTAGTCCGCCAAAGCTGTCCGCCCCAGGCCGCCCGGCCTGTCCCGTCACCCACTTCCACTTCACAAATTTCAACAAACGTTACCCCTCACGACTTTAGCGAGGAAAGATCAAAAGTTTTGTGGTTGCTGAATTGCGCGCAAGCTTTCAAAGAACTGAAAAGTTGGTTGACCACGACGCCTATTCTATGTTCGCCAAGTGGGACCAAAGGATTTGAGATTTATAGTTATGCTTCGGGTAGTGGCTTAGGTTGTGTTCTATTGCAGCATGGGAGTGTAATAGCTTATGGCTCGCGTCAGCTGAAGGTGCACGAGATGAATTATCTGATCCATGACTTGGAGCTAGCATCCGTGATATTTGCACTGAAGCTGTGGAGGCATTACCTGTACGGTGTGAAGGTCGATATCTATACCGATCACAAGAGCCTGAAGTACTTGTTGGATCAAAAGGACCTAAACATGTGGCAGTGGAGGTGGATGGAGTTCCTGGGTGACTACATATTCAAGATACATTATGTGCCTGTGAAAGGAAGTGCGGTGACGGATGCGTTGAGTCGCAGGGCCCCCGCACAGGTCAATTGGGTGTCGGTTCATGACGAGTGTTTGATTCAGGATTTGGTGTAACGACCTAGGGAGGACCCCTAGCGCATTCTGACCCACCAGTAGCCCATGGAGGACCCATGGCACCACGGTGGTACAGCCGGAATCTACAAGGCCTGTAGGCCATACACACAAAAGCATCTCTGGCCTGTTTATCAGCACGGTGCATTGTTGCCATGGGGTTTCAAACCCGAGACCTTGATAAGAAGCCTTTAATACCACTCCTCATCACCAACTAAGCTGGTTGCAGATTTTTTTGTAACGACCTAGGGAGGACCCCTAGCGCCGCCCGGCCCACCAGCAGCCAATGGAGGACCCATGGCACCACGGTGGTACAGCCGTAATCTACAAGGCCTGCATGTCGTACACCCCAAAGCATCTCCGACCCCTTTATCAGCATGATGTATTCTTGCCACGGTGTCTCGAACCGCAACCTTGATTAGAAGCCTTTAATACCACTCCTCATCACTAACAGAGCTGCAGCTCAGTTGGTGATGAGGAGTGGTATTAAAGGCTTCTTATTAAGGTTGCGGGTTCGAGACCCCGTGACAAGAATGCACCTTACTGATAAACGGGCCGGAGATGCATTGGGGTGTACGGCCTGCAGGCCTTGTAGATTCTGGCTGTACCACCATGGCGCCATGGGTCCTCCATGGGCTGCAGGTGGGACAGGCGGCGCTAGAGGTCCTCCCAAGGTCGTTACAAAAAAGTGCACTTTTTTGTAACGACCTAGGGAGGACCCCTAGCGCCGCCCAGCCAACCTGTCGCCCATGGAGGACCCATGGCACCACGGTGGTACATCTGAAATCTACAAGCCTGCAGGCCGTACACCCCAAAGCATCTCCGGCCCGTTTATCAGCATGGTGTATTCATGCCACGGGGTCTCAAACCCACAACCTTGATAAGAAGCCTTTAATACCACTCCTCATCACCAACTAAGCTGCAGCTTAGTTGGTGATGAGGAGTGGTATTAAAGGCTTCTTATCAAGGTTGCGGGTTTGAGACCCTGTGGCAAGAATACACCATGCTGATAAACGGGTCGGAGATGCTTTGGGGTGTACGGCCTGCAGGCCTTGTAGATTCCAGCTGTACCACCGTGGTGCCATGGGTCCTCCATGGGCTACAGGTTGACCGGGCGGCGCTAGGGGTCCTCCCTAGGTCGTTATAAAAAAGTGCACTTTTTTTAACGACCTAGGGGTCCTCCCTAGGGCGGTACATTTGGAGGCATTACAGATCTCTTGTGTTGACAAGCAAATGAGTGTCGAAGCACAATTGAACTGGACAGAGGTGTAGTATGATCTTGATAGGATTCGGCAGGCTCTAGACTTGTATAGCAACATGAAGAAGATCATGGTTGAGGTTTTGGATGGGTCAAATTCCCAATTTGTTATTGTTGATGGACTATTATGGAGGGACAGTCGTCTGTGTTTCCCAAATGTGGGTAAACTGTGGGAGGAATTGATGTACGAGGTGCATCATGAAAGTGCAGATTAGATCTGAAATACTCTAGAGGGGGGGGCGGTGAATTGAGTTTTGTGCTTTCTTCAAACTTTTTATAACTTTTGTTATAAGCCTAGGTGAACAAGTCAGCAAATAAAATAAACTCAGCACAGCAACCTAAACAATCACAGATCACAGCCAAAACAAAAAATAAAGGGCAATCAGACGACACAAGAAATTTTATAGTGGTTCCCCAACCTGGGTACATCCACTCTTCTACCACCCTGGTAGGAATTCCCTTAGGTTTTTGATTAGGTGTCTGACACCAATGAGCTTTTGTTCAGGTGCTCAAAAACCAAAACCTCAAGTCTTTTGGAATTAGACTTGCAACTAGAATAATTTTGAAGGGAATTAAAACCCTGTACAACAGTTGGAAAAGAGGTGATTGTGTCTTCTCTCTCTCAATAGCACTGAGAAGACTGTGGATTGATTTCAGCAGATATTTCTCCCCCTGAGATCTTGAATGTATCAGGAAAACTGGAGCACTGCTTCAGGGTGATAGGTCTTCAAAGACCTAGAGAGCCTGGACCAGAAATTGCTTCAGGAACTTTTTTGACAGATTGATATTTGTTGTCCTTTGAAGTAGTTATGTGAATTGGAAGAAGAAGACGCTTGATAGTTATAGGTTGTTCTTCTTCTTCTTGATGAAGTTATTCTCTGGCCTGGGCTAATTGCAGTAGAACTTTTGATTAGAGTATGATTGTTCTGCTGTGCGATCTGAGTGTCTGTCTGATTGTCTGTGTGTATCACTATATGTCTGTATGACTGTGTAGTAGTACTTATTTTTTCTTTTCTTTTCTATATCTTTTTTGACTGACTGAGAACATTCAAAATTCCAATGTTGAGCAGTAATTGCAGTCGGCCTTGGAAGGAAGCGGCAATCAATGATTTCCCTAACTATCCCATGGAAAACAGCATGTAATAGTCCATAGTCAATGCGCATTCTAACGGTAACATTCCGAGAAGATCTGTCATTAATAACTCCGGAATCATCGCCAAGAAATGGACGGGAAAACTGAAGAAGACCTAATCTGGATTCGTCAAACGTAGAACACAATTTGTCGAGCTGAGTTTGAGTTCGTCGAGCTGATCTTGAGAGAGTTCGTCGACCAGACAATCTTCATTCATCGAACAGACAGTCTTCATTCGTCGAGCTGAGATCCAAATTCGTCGAGCTGAGAACAGTCCTGGACTTAGTAAAAATATTCTATGTAACTGATATTCAGTGTAGACATAAGCTGGTGTTGACTGATATCCTAGTATCAACACAAATCCTCTGGATTCAGAATTCATCGAGTAGTGTAATGCATTCGTCGACCTGAGAAGCTGACTTCGTCGACCTGAGAAGTTGAGAACTTGAGGTCCAAGTTCATCGAGCTCAGAATCTAATTCGTCGACCAAATTTTGAAGCTGGACTTAGAAAAATTCTGAAGTTGTCCTGACTTTAGCTTGATGTAGAAAACTCTGTCTTCGTCGAGCAGAGAACTAAGATCATCGAGCTCAGCACTCAGAATTGTCTCACGATCATCGAGCGCAGAACACCTTTTGTCGAGCTGAGTTCGACGAACGTCGAACTCACTTCACTTAGCCTTGAAATCTTCTAAGTCTGGAGTCTCCGATGGTCTTGTTGAAAGTTGGTCCATCTGAAATTGAACCTAAGAACTTGGCCTAGACTCTAGGACTCAAACTTGACCCTAGCTATACATGATGGGTCACATCCTAAGCTAGTGAACCTAGCCCAAATCAACTAGGGATCCAACAATCTCCCCCTATTTGGGTGAGGTCACTAAGAGACTCAAAACAGAAACAAACAGAAAAACAAACCAAAAAAAGAAATATATCTGACAGAGAATTACCAACACATGCAACAGATATATATACACAGCTTTGTTTAAGACAAATAGCATAGTTCTGAAAGAAAGAGCAGAAAGAAATTAAACCATAATAAAGATTACTTCTTCTGTTTCTGCTTGTACCTGTCTTCTGATGTCTATTCTCCTAGCTTTTTGAAGATTATTTCTCTCTTTGGATCTGAAGCCTGAGCCTTTATCATAGTCATATCAGCTGCCCCAATAATATTCAATAATGTAGCTCTGGGGACAACTGCTTCTGGATGGAGCTTCATATAGTCATCAACATTAAATAGTTTATTGCCTTTGTCAAATCTTTTCAACTCTTCTTTTCTGTACTTTTACATGGTTGTTAACCCTGATGTATCTTTGCCTTCAGCCTTTGCTTTATTAATCAGAGATAAGCCAATTAACTCCTGGAATCTGGCCATTTTTGCAGTATTTGCAGTTTTAGGATCTTCAAATGGAATTGGAGGAGAGTATGGCCTTTTTCGACTGTCAGCTTTCTGTAATTCAGAGGTTTGTTGCTGCTGCTGCTGCTGCTGCTGCTGCTGATGCTGTTGATGCTTATTACCTGAGGATGGTTTCCTCTGCTGGCTGCTTCCAGATGATCTCCCTGACTGTCTCTGATATGTTTGCATGGGGGCAGATCTCTGGGAGCTAGAGGAGCCAGTGGCACCAGCTGCTGGAGGAGGAGGAGGATCCTTCCTGTACCTATGAACTGGAGGAGGGGAATATCTCCTACTTCTCTTTCTATCCTTCTGCTGGTTCTTGGATAGCCACATCCATGCAGGAATTCCCTTGTATGGAGTGACATTGTGCAGAATGTAGTTAGGGGTGTCAGCATTTGGATTAGGCTTAGGAGCTTGAGGAGGAGGAGCGTTACTTTTCTTTGATAGCATCTTCTTTTTATTACTGGAAGCATCTTCATCTGAATCATCATCATCATCTTCTTCATTGTTAGAACCCTGAGGGGTATCATAAAGAGCATCCAAAGCTTTCAAAGCTTTATTATCAATAATAGCTTTTTCTGGAGGAGGGGCAAAAGGTTCAGGAACTAGAGCTGGGGCTGAAACTGGAACTGGAACTGGTGAACTAATTAAGACTGAGCAGTCTTCTTGAGCTCTATTCTCTTCCTCAATGTCTGCCTGAATCAATGCATCCAGGTCCGGCATTGGGGAATCATCCATAACAAAAGTTGGAGCTGAGATCTCTTCTGGAGGAGATGGAGTAGCTGCAGAGATTGGAGCTAAAGCAGGGATAGCAAAACTGTCACAGAGTTGCTTAGCAACTGCTGGAATAACTAGGGAGGTATAGGGTACAATAGCCAAATGTGGCTTAGTAAAATCTACTGGAAGAAATTGCATATGTACAGAATCAAAAACTTGTATTAAATCTGGTAGATTAACTGTGGGATTCATAAAGAAATCACCAACAGGTTTTATTTGCTCAACTGACTCATCTAAGTCAATGTCAGTATCCATAAAATGAATTAATTCAATTAAATCAGAATCAAAATCTGTATCTGTATCTGAAACTACTGTTATAGAGGGGGTTGCTTGTAACGCCCCGAAACTCAAAGGAGCAAAGGGGGACGTTTTGGGCCAGTTTTGGTTTCTGGCTGAAGGCACACGGCCTGGGACACGGGCGTGTCCCAGGGCGTGTCAAGCGTGTGTCGACACTTAGCCGCGAAGTCGTCGAGTTATTCTCGACGATTCGTCGAGAATGGGCACACGGCCTGCGACACGGGCGTGTCGCAGGGCGTGTCGACCCGTGTCGACACTTAGCCGTGAAATCGTCGAGTTATTCTCGACGATTCGTCGAGAATGGGCACACGGCCCGCGACACGGGCGTGTCGTCGGGCGTGTCGACCCGTGTCGACGAGCGTCAAGGTGAAATCGTCGAGATTCACTCGACGGTCGTCGAGACAAGGCACACGGCCTCGGACACGGGCGTGTCCAAGGCCGTGTCAGCGAGTCGTCGTTCTCCCCTCGACGAAATGTCCCGTGTACACGGCCTGGGGGCCCAGGCGTGTCAATGTGACACGGGCAAGGACACGGGCGTGTCCTAGAACCCGTGCAGTGCTCGGGTTGGAAACGGGGGAAAATCATGGGGTACACGGCCGGCTACACGGCCGTGTCAGGTTGAACACAGGCGTGTCAGCTCGAACACGGGCGTGTTCGATACCCGTGTGCGTGTTCAGAAGATTCGATTTTGACGGCGAATGCGGCACACGGCCCTGGACACGGGCGTGTGCCAAGCCGTGTTCGGTCCAGATTGGGCATTTCAGCCCCGAATCAAAGCCGCTCGTTTTCTTAGGTTGAGATCCGACGGCTGGGGATGGTTCCTGGGAGGATATACACGGGTTTGACTTAGAAAAATCCACACTTTTCATTACTTATCCTCTCTCCAAACCCTTGGAGAAAGAGGAAAGCTATTGGAGGAAGAAGAGCTAGATCCGCCATTGGAGGAGCTTCGGAGCTCCGTATCGCAAGCCGACTCCGGATCCACGGAGGCAACGCAAGCGCGGTGATTTCTATCCGATTACATTTCGATGGCGCCAAAGAGGAACGCAAGGGTAACGATCCTCACTTGTGAGCATGATAGCTCTCTTTCTTAGCATAGGAAGCCCTCTCTCGCGAGTTTGCGAAGAGTTGGAGGCGTTCCTTCGGGTAGATATGTAAAGTCCCCGTTGTTTAGCGTCCGTATGCGAGAACGGACATAGGCATTTTGGTTGAAGCCTACCCGGACATGTAGTTCGGATCGGTGATGTTGCATTGCATAAGGCCGGAGAAGACTCCGTGCTATTGGGTGTTTTTCGGGTTTTCTACGCGGTAGATTGCAGCAGGGAGCCTTGGGGACTAACCCAAAGGTGCACCCGGAAAACTGGGCGGACACGAGGTCTTGCCAACTTGATGGCCTGAGAGCCAACTTGAACATAACGGGGTTATGTGTCTTGCGGTAGAATGGGAATCGGTGAAAGTTTGACCCGCGCAAATGGCTTAAATTGCCGTTGCGATGTGAGCACGGGTTAGATGGAGCCATACCCGCTTTATGTCGTTTGGGTTAGAGAGACCTAAAGTTACATGGCACTCGCCGTTGGCATAGATGGGGGTCTTCGGTGGTCAATGGCTTAAATTGACGTGACCAATACCATGAAGACAAATTGCTCATAGGAATGACCGTCTAAGTGGCGGTGGTGAGTCCGGAATGTTAATGGCTTTAATTGACGTAACATCGACCGGTTCACCGAGAATGTGCCCTGAGTGCACGGGACATGTGGCCGTACGAACCAACGTCTGTGATGAATTGGCTATGGTTATATGCATTGCTCGTTTGTGCTAATGAAATGCAGGGAAGGAGCATCGCCGCCCCGGGAGGCAAGCGCAGCAGCCTGGGAGGCAAGCGCAGCAGCCCGCTCCTGTGATGGAGCAAGTACCTCTTCAAGAGGCTGAGCCGAGGAGGATGGAGCAAGTGGTTGTAGAACCAATAGTGCCAAGGAGGGCGACTGAGAGGCAGTTGAAGCATGTAATGAGCTTTAACCCTCCGTTATTCTCGGGGTTGGGAACCCCATCTCAGGCTGAAGACTGGCTCTCTAGGGTGAAGAGAGTCATGATAGCGACGGAGACGGAGGAGTGGCAGATGACCACCATTGCTACGTTCCTGTTGGACGGTGAATCAAGGATGTGGTGGGAAGGTTTGGAGCTGCATCATCTGCGAGGTAGACAACTGATAGACGTTCCGATGGAAGAGTTCTCGGGATTGTTCTTGGCAAGATACCTCCCTTCTACTCAGAGGATCTCGATGGAGAATGAGTTCCTGAGGTTGGTGCAGGGTGAGCGAAGCGTGGATGAATATCTCCACGAGTTTACGCGTTTGAGTCGCTATGCGAGCTCTACCATCATGGATGAGGAGCGCAAGACTAATCGCTTCTACGAAGGTCTGAGGGATGAGCTGAGACTATTACTGTCGGGGCCGATGACGCAGGGTTTCTTGACCTTGGTCAATACTGCCCGGTCCTTGGAGAAGGACATGAAGAGTGTACAAGCGAAGAAAGGCTTGGTTGAAAAGAAATCTGAGTTTAAAGTGCCGACTACTTCGAAGTCTGGCTATCGGAGAGCTTTCAAGAAGCATAGGACTTCGGGTCCAGCTCCTTCTGGTGCTTCTGGGGCGACTACGAGTCGGACCCCGGGCGCGTGCTTTACTTGTGGCAAGACGGGGCATTTCGCCCGTGATTGTTGGAGCGGACGTCCTAAGTCCGAGAGGAGGCCGGGAGCCACTTATGAAGAAAAGGGAAAGGCGGTGGAGTCGACCGCATCCCATTATGCTCCGGCCCAACCAAGAGTTTACAATCTTGGCCAACAGGAGGCCATTAAACAAGCTGACGTGGTGACAGGTACAGTTTAATTTATAGCAAGTCAATTCCTTTATATGCTTGTTATGCACATGTTACCTTACCACTGCTTGTTTAGGATTTGTAATGATTTGTGAAAATCCGGCACGAGCACTCTTTGATACGGGAGCTTCACACTCCTTCTTGTCCGAAGGATTTATATCACGCATCGGAGTCCCTTCTTCGATGGCGAAGGACAAGTTGGATGTGTTATTGCCCAATGGGTGTTCGATGCGAGCGGTTAGGATCTGCGAGGTTAAGACTCGTATTGGAGAGCAGGAGTTCGACCTGCGGGCGTCTTTACTTCCGTTAGTGGAGTTTGACGTCATATTTGGCATGGACTGGCTCTCGGAGCAGCAGGCCCATATAGATTGCGGTAGCAAGGAAGTCAAGCTGGGAGCAAGTCGTGAGATGACTTTTACGGGCTTAAAGGGGTCGAGCAAGACGTTGATGTCTGCTCTTCAGGTGGTGAAGGCGGTTCGTGCCGGAGCATAACTGTTCTTTACACTTGTGGAGGTTGCGAAGCCGAAGCCCGCGTTGGATTGTATTTCAGTGGTATCGGAATACCCTGATGTGTTCCCCGCAGATCTTCCTGGAGCCCCGCCTCAACGGGAGATAGATTTTACGATCGAGCTAGTGCCAGGTGCAAAGCCTGTGTCACGATCTCCGTATCGGCTAGCGCCTAAGGAAATGGCGGAGCTGAAGGTTCAACTGCAAGAGTTGTTGGAGCAAGGGTATGTGCGCCCGAGTTCTTCGCCTTGGAGCGCACCGGTCCTCTTTGTTAAGAAGAAGGACGGAAGCTTGAGATTGTGTATTGATTATCGGGAGCTAAACAAGCTGACTGAGAAGAATAAGTACCCGATCCCCCGGATTGATGATCTTTTCGATCAGTTAGTCGGGTCGACGGTGTACTCGAAGTTAGATCTCAAGTCTGGGTACTATCAGCTGCGGATAAGGGAGAGTGATATCCTGAAGACAGCGTTTAGTACGAGATACGGGCATTATGAGTTTACGGTCATGCCGTTTGGGCTGACAAATGCGTCGTCAGTATTCATGGATTTGATGAACAGAACGTTCAGGGAGTACCTAGACCATTTCGTGATCGTCTTCATCGACGATATTTTGGTGTACTCGCAAAGTGAGGAAGATCACTTCAAGCATCTTCATTTGGTGCTGGAGACGCTAAGGAGAAACCAGTTGTATGCCAAGTTCTCGAAGTGCGAGTTTTGGCTATCCTCAGTAGCGTTCCTCGGGCATATAGTGAGTGGAGAGGGTATTGCGGTGGATCCGGCGAAGATTGTTGCGATACGGGAGTGGCCTGAGCTTGCTACGGTAGCAGAAGTCCGGAGCTTTTTGGGGCTTGCCGGTTATTATAGGCGCTTCGTAGAGAACTTCTCGCGGATAGCGCTACCTCTCACTACTTTGACGAGGAAGGATCATAAGTTCGTTTGGACGCCGGAGTGCGCGCGAGCTTTTGAGGAGTTAAAGTGTCGGTTGACCACGGCGCCTGTGCTGAGTTCGCCGGTTGGAACCGAAGGCTATGAGATATATAGCGATGCTTCGGGCAGCGGTTTGGGTTGCGTGCTATTGCAGCACGGAAGCGTGATAGCTTATGGCTCGAGACAGCTAAAAGTGCACGAGAGGAATTATCCGGTCCACGACTTGGAGTTGGCGGCCGTGATTTTTGCCTTGAAGCTGTGGAGACACTATTTGTACGGTGTGAAGATTGATATCTACACCGATCACAAGAGCCTAAAGTACCTGATTGATCAGAAGGATCTGAATATGCGGCAGCGTAGGTGGATGGAGTTCCTGGGGGACTATACTTTCAAGATCCACTACGTGCCTGGCAAAGGGAATGCGGTTGCGGACGCGTTGAGTCGTCGAGCCCCAGCTCAAGCGAATTGGCTATCAGTGCATGATGAGCGGTTGGTGCAGGAGCTGGAGGCGTTGGAGATTGTTTGTGTGGATAGACAATCTAGCGCTGAAGCAGTGCTGAATTGGACTGAAGTCCAATATGACCTGGCTGATCGGATTCGGCAGGCTTTGGATATGGATGCTCATATGAGGCAGTTCATGATAGAGGCTCTGGATGGGTCAAATTCCCAATTCGTCGTGGAGGACGGATTGCTTTGGAAAGACGGTCGTTTGTGCGTCCCAAGTGTGGGCAATTTACGGGTGGAGTTGTTGTACGAGGCACACCATACCAAGTACTCGATTCACCCGGGGAGCACGAAGATGTACCGCGATGTGAAGAAGTTATTTTGGTGGCCGGGTTTGAAAAAGGATGTGGCGCTATACGTAGCGAAGTGCCAAACCTGCGCCTTGGTAAAGGCGGAGTGCCAAAAGCCGGGAGGATTTCTTAAGTCCTTGCCTATTCCGGAGTGGAAATTCGACGACATCTCTATGGACTTTGTGCATGGTTTGCCAAGGTCGCAGAAAGGGAACGACGCCATTTGGGTGGTTGTTGATCGATTAACAAAGGTGTCGCATTTTATTCCGCATAGGAAGGATGATCCGGTGGAGAAGCTGGCGAAGCTTTATGTGGATAATATAGTGCGGCTTCATGGTGTGCCCCGCAGCATCGTGAGTGACCGAGATGGGCGGTTCACGTCCAATGATTGGAGGCTGGTGCAGCAAATGTTGGGAACAAAGCTGAAGTTTAGCACAGCCTTCCATCCACAAACGGATGGGCAGACCGAGAGGGTCAATAGAACCATGGAAGACATGCTTCGCATGTGTGTCTTGGACTTTGGAAAGCAATGGGAGGACCACCTTTATTTGGTGGAGTTCGCATACAACAACAGCTACCAAGCAAGTATTCAGATGGCGCCTTTCGAGGCCCTATATGGTAGAAGATGTCGCACGCCGTTGTCTTGGTTAGAAACGGGTGAGTCAAAGTTGTATAAGCGATCGGAAGTAGAGGGTGCTACTTCCTTGGTAAGAACCATTCGGGAGAGGTTGCTCATGGCTCAGGACCGGCAAGCAAAGTACTATAATGCCAAGCACAGGAACGTGGAGTTCGCTGTGGGCGATTATGTATACTTGAAGATCAAGCCGTTCAAGGGTGTCTCGCGGGTGCGGCGATTGAAAAAGCTAAGCCCGAGGTACCTTGGACCGTTCGAGGTTCTGGAGCGAGTAGGAGAAGCGGCCTATCGGCTGAAGCTTTCAGTGGAGCTAAGTGGTTTACACGATGTATTCCACATTTCGGTACTTAGGAAGGCGGTGCAAGAGCCTACGCAAGTGATCGCGGTCGATCAAGTGCCGGTGGATAGTGGGCTAACGACAAAGGTCAAGCCCGTGCGGATTGAAGACTCGGAGGTCAAGCGGCTACGCAATAAAGAGATCAGGATGGTCAAAGTCCGGTGGGACAATTGCGGTCGTGAGGAGCTCTCTTGGGAGCGAGAGCAGACGATGCTTGACGAATATCTGGAGTTGTTCCGCTCAGGTACAAATTTTGTTTTGTACATGTTTTTCCCTTTATGTAATTTCGTGGGCGAAATTCTTTTAAGAGGGGTAGAGTTGTAACGCCCCGA
The DNA here is from genome assembly GCA_039583875.1 of Platanthera guangdongensis. NCBI lineage: Eukaryota > Viridiplantae > Streptophyta > Magnoliopsida > Asparagales > Orchidaceae > Platanthera > Platanthera guangdongensis. The sequence continues at coordinate 96,607 of JBBWWR010000216.1, read as the reverse complement.
AACTCAAAGGAGCAAAGGGGGACGTTTTGGGCCAGTTTTGGTTTCTGGCTGAAGGCACACGGCCTGGGACACGGGCGTGTCCCAGGGCGTGTCAAGCGTGTGTCGACACTTAGCCGCGAAGTCGTCGAGTTATTCTCGACGATTCGTCGAGAATGGGCACACGGCCTGCGACACGGGCGTGTCGCAGGGCGTGTCAACCCGTGTCGACACTTAGCCGTGAAATCGTCGAGTTATTCTCGACGATTCGTCGAGAATGGGCACACGGCCCGCGACACGGGCGTGTCGTCGGGCGTGTCGACCCGTGTCGACGAGCGTCAAGGTGAAATCGTCGAGATTCACTCGACGGTCGTCGAGACAAGGCACACGGCCTCGGACACGGGCGTGTCCAAGGCCGTGTCAGCGAGTCGTCGTTCTCCCCTCGACGAAATGTCCCGTGTACACGGCCTGGGGGCCCAGGCGTGTCAATGTGACACGGGCAAGGACACGGGCGTGTCCTAGAACCCGTGCAGTGCTCGGGTTGGAAACGGGGGAAAATCATGGGGTACACGGCCGGCTACACGGCCGTGTCAGCTGGAACACGGGCGTGTCAGCTCTAACACGGGCGTGTTCGATACCCGTGTGCGTGTTCAGAAGATTCGATTTTGACGGCGAATGCGGCACACGGCCCTGGACACGGGCGTGTGCCAAGCCGTGTTCGGTCCAGATTGGGCATTTCAGCCCCGAATCAAAGCCGCTCGTTTTCTTAGGTTGAGATCCGACGGCTGGGGATGGTTCCTGGGAGGATATACACGGGTTTGACTTAGAAAAATCCACACTTTTCATTACTTATCCTCTCTCCAAACCCTTGGAGAAAGAGGAAAGCTATTGGAGGAAGAAGAGCTAGATCCGCCATTGGAGGAGCTTCGGAGCTCCGAATCGCAAGCCGACTCCGGATCCACGGAGGCAACGCAAGCGCGGTGATTTCTATCCGATTACATTTCGATGGCGCCAAAGAGGAACGCAAGGGTAACGATCCTCACTTGTGAGCATGATAGCTCTCTTTCTTAGCATAGGAAGCCCTCTCTCGCGAGTTTGCGAAGAGTTGGAGGCGTTCCTTCGGGTAGATATGTAAAGTCCCCGTTGTTTAGCGTCCGTATGCGAGAACGGACATAGGCATTTTGGTTGAAGCCTACCCGGACATATAGTTCGGATCGGTGATGTTGCATTGCATAAGGCCGGAGAAGACTCCGTGCTATTGGGTGTTTTTCGGGTTTTCTACGCGGTAGATTGCAGCAGGGAGCCTTGGGGACTAACCCAAAGGTGCACCCGGAAAACTGGGCGGACACGAGGTCTTGCCAACTTGGTGGCCTGAGAGCCAACTTGAACATAACGGGGTTATGTGTCTTGCGGTAGAATGGGAATCGGTGAAAGTTTGACCCGCGCAAATGGCTTAAATTGCCGTTGCGATGTGAGCACGGGTTAGATGGAGCCGTACCCGCTTTATGTCGTTCGGGTTAGAGAGACCTAAAGTTACATGGCACTCGCCATTGGCATAGATGGTGGTCTTCGGTGGTCAATGACTTAAATTGACGTGACCAATACCATGAAGACAAATTGCTCATAGGAATGACCGTCTAAGTGGCGGTGGTGAGTCCGGAATGTTAATGGCTTTAATTGACGTAACATCGACCGGTTCACCGAGAATGTGCCCTGAGTGCACGGGACGTGTGGCCGTACGAGCCAATGTCTGTGATGAATTGGCTATGGTTATATGCATTGCTCGTTTGTGCTAATGAAATGCAGGGAAGGAGCATCGCCGCCCCGGGTTGGGGGCGGGATCGTTATAATTTGGTCAGCATTGCTGACCGTTGCTTTGTTTGCCACCGTGCGGTGGTTTGTTTGCTTGCAGGTGCAGCTGGACCAAGCGGTCAATAGCGGGCTAAAGCCCTTTTTGCGAAGCTGGCCCTCGAAGGCCCAAGTGGAAATGTTTTATGTTTTATTCATGTATGGCCGGCCTGCGAGCCGAGGTTTGGAAATCATGTAAAAGACAAGTGAAACTTTTGTAAGGCCTTAAGGCCGACTTTTGAGTATTTTGTAATAACATTCCTATTATCCTGTTAGTGGACATTCATGCTTGTGCTGGGTTCTTGTTTTGCAACTTATATAAACTGCTTCCGCTAGAATGCTCTGTGTAGGACGTTGAGATTGGTTGGATGGTTTCCATAAGTAACCACCCGGTCTGTCTGTGGTATATGGCGTCGGGCCCCGGCCGGACCTACTGCTATATGCTATGCGACGGATAGGGGGTGTTACATTGCTACTGTATCTGCTGCTGCTGCTGTATCTGCTACTGCTTCTGCATAGAGCATCTCCCCCTACTTGGGTTCAGGAGATCCTTGAGCCAGGCCCCTGAATGAAGAGGGGGCAGCAGATAGGGTAGAAATCTGGGAAGATAAAGAATTGATGGAGGTCACAAGAGGTGTAATGGCCTCTTGGATGAGAGATTTGATGAGGGGAGTGAGCAAGGAAATGATGGTAGATGGATCAAATGGGGAAGGGGAAGAGGATGGAATGGAGGATGGAATAACATGAATGTGATGAGTGGATGGAGATGAAGATGTAATGGGGGCATCTGGTATGACAGATTCTGTGGTTATGTTGTAAGATGGAATGGATGACAAATGAGGGGGAAGAGGAGACTGAGGAGGTGTAGGAATATGGGTGTCATGAGGTGAAGCTGGAGGTGTTGGATTATTGGTGATGTCCAAAGGTGGAGATGGCGGTGGAGTAGGCATAGAGGTATGTTGTGGTGATGAAGAAACATGAGTGGGGGAAGTTGGAGGGATTTGAACAGTGGTTGATGATGGAAGATGGGTTGCTGGAAGAGGTTGTGGAGATGGGAGGACCTCTTCAGCAGGGAGGGTAGTGGCCTTCACAGCCCTGGTGCTCTCAGAAGCTGGGATGGAAGAGGAGGAGGCCTTGGAGGGCTTGGAGATAGTCCTCTCCCATCTGCAAAACAAGGCGCAGGTGAGGCGCTTGCTGGCATTGATGAAGATGGTCGGGGAGACCATGCATTCACCAGCCTTTTCCTGGAAGAAGACCCCCAAGATTCTTCCGAAACAAACTTCCTTCTTGCTGTTCTTTTTCTTTATCAACTCAAAGAAGATTGTGCCGCAGTTGACATGTCTCTTGTTAACTACTGCGCACATGACAAGGAATTGGTGACGGGTGATCTAGTCATGTGCGGAGTGCTTGGTCATCAGTACATTCCCTACAATGTCTGCCAGAAACTGGTAGGCAGCGGACAATTGCTTCTTCAACAGCTTGTTAGGGTTGCTTCCTAAAAACCCCATTAACTTCAGCATATCACCAAATTCTTCAGAATCCATTTCCATGTCATCTTCTCCATCTACTAATCCAAATATTTCAGAAAGGATGGCGGGAGATAGGGAAACAGCAGTACTCCCGATAGTGCCTGTCAGAACATCATCCTCAGAAGCAGTAGATATGTATACCCATTCTCGAATTTCCGTTCCATATAGTTTAATCCGTCTGGTCATGAAATCCTTGAGATGAAGTTCTTGTAGCAGTTCCTGAATATAGAGAAATATGGGGTCAGAGTGTTGGAAGGAATCAAAATCCATATCAAAACCGGTGTCAAATTTCATTGCGGCCAAAGCTCATGTTGGAATCGCCATTGGTGACCTGCAAGAAAGACACAGAGAAAACGGCGATCAAGAGAAAAAGAACTGAAAGCGCGGGACGGAGGTCGAAGAGAACCTAGATATAAGTTTTCCAGAATATGAATCGACAAACTCCGTCCCACGAAAAAGAAACAATTCTTCGAACTGAGCTCGACGAAATAAATTATAGGCAAATAGTTCGTCGATCTCATCTAGAAGAATCGAAAACAATTCGTCGAACGCCGTTTGACGAAACGTCTTCTGAAGCAAAGTTCATCGATCTCCGGTCGACGGAAATTGTTTCCACACAGAGAATTCGTCAATATCCGTTCGACAAGAATCTCTCAAACTTTCCCTAATTCGTCCAACTCCGTTCGACGAACTCTGTAAAATTCGTCGAATGCAGACAGAAACTAATTTAACTCTTCTCCATTAATCATTCCCAGTTGATTTATAAAGAACAGATAATTTTTCTCATCCAAGGGTTTGGTGAAAATGTCTGCTCTTTATAAATCAGTAGGAATATGAATTAAATTAATTTTCTTTTTGTCTACATTATCTCTAATGAAATGATGTCTTATTTCAATATGTTTAGTCCTAGAATGGTGAACTGGATTCTGTGCTATAGCAATAGCACTAGTATTATCACAAAATAATGTTGAATTATTTAAGTTGACACCATAGTCTAGGAGTTGATTTTGTATCCATAACATTTGTGAACAGCAGCTGCCAGCAGCCATGTATTCTTCTTCTGCAGTTGATGTAGACACAAATGTTTGCTTTTTACAAAACCAGGAGACAAGTCTCATACCCAGGAACTGGCAAGTTCCAGAGGTACTCTTCCTATCCACTCTACATCCAGCATAGTCAGCATCTGAGTATCCAGTTAACTCAAACTCTGACTCTGAAGGATACCAGAGTCCTAGATTAGGACAACTCTTTATATATCTCAAAATTTCTTTTAGAAAAATAAGGTGAGATTCTTTAGGGTTCACTTGGAACCTAACACAAAGGCATGTGGCAAACATTATATCAGGTCTGCTAGTTGTTAGGTATAATAGGGATCCAACAATTGCCCTATAATGTTTTTGATGTACAGGTCTCCCTGCTGTATCAGAATCCACAACAGCATTAGTATGCTAAAGAGCTAATTATGGTTCCTCTTGTAAATTTATGCTTTAAAAGAAAGATTGCTAAGGTCTCATACCAAGCTCTTGGAGCTTGCTTTTAACAATAGAGAGCTTTATGCAATTTAAATACAAAAGAGAGATAAGTTAGAGAGATAAAACCTGGAGGTTGTTCTACATAAACCTCTTCTTGAAGCACTCTATTCAGAAATGCACTTTTGACATCCATTTGGAACACTTTGAATCTCCTGTGAGCTGCATAGGCTAGGAATATTCTTATGGCCTCTAACCTTGCAACAGGGGCAAAGGTTTGGTCATAATCAATTAATTCCTCTTGCTTGTAACCTTGAGCAACAAGCCTAGCCTTGTTTCTCACAATGTTCCCTTGGGCATCTAGCTTGTTCCTGTAGACCCATTTGGTTCCAATAACTGGGTAGTTATGTGGTCTTGGAACCAAATCCCAAACTCTACATTTCTCAAACTGATTTAGTTCCTCTTGCATTGCAATGATCCAGTGGGGATCTTGCTCTGCTTCATGAATGGTGAGAGGTTCAATTTGAGAGAGAAAACAGGCATGCATCAAGTCTTGGTTGAGTTAATGCCTTGTCTGTACACCTACTGAAATGTCTCCAATCACTTGAGATCTAGGGTGATCTCTAAGTGTGACAAGATTAGTTGGTGGAGTTTGTTGAGCAACAACTTCTGTAATTAATTTCTCTTGTGGAATGGTACTAGCTGTTGAGGGAAGTTCAACCACTTCCACTTGAATTTCTTCTTCACTGTCTTCAGCAACCAGTGGAGTAGGATGGGTTGACACTGTAAGACCCCATTTTTTTTTCCTTCTCTACACCGGGGTCTTAGGCCCAGAACCGCCGTTTTGCGGTGACTCCTTCACGCCTTGAAGCGGCATCACCACAAAACGCCGTTTCTGCCGGCCAATTCGATCGCAGCATAGTAACAAAATTAGAGTAATTTCACGCGCAGCAAAACTCTAAGAAAAAGTCCACAGAAATATCACATCAAGTAAAAATATCTCCACGACGGGAGAGTCCACAAAACCAAGCACGGTAAATAAGGGCTTATGCCCGATACATCAATTCCTCACCACAAGATTTCTCATGAGGAAATAAAATAAAAACTGCTAGAGTAAGGGCCTCACGGTCCCAGCTGTCTGAACTCCTGTGCTAGACTGCCCTATCTCCAAGCGTGTCAACCTCTGGGGCTGCTCCTCCAATCTGGGCTCCGCGATCCCCTAAATGATGTGGTTCGAAAACCGTTAGTCTAAAAGACTAAATCCTATCATCCCCCACCCCTTCCCCCGTGGCTCCTAGGCACCGAGCGGAGAGGAAGAAAGGGAGGACTTGAAAGTGGAGAGTATATCAAATGCAGGTGACGGTGGACCTAAATCTAGCAATTTATATAGTAACTAATCATATATGTAAACAAGTAAAGTAAAGTGACCTTAACTTATATGGGTACATATAAGCAAGGGGTCTTTTGCCAGGCTCCCATCGTATAAAGAGTCCCATACCAATTTATACGTTGGGGTGTCGGTTATTAACAGCAATATATATATGTAAAGAAATTTAACCTTAATTTATAAACTTGCCCACACAAGCTTATAGACCAAGGGGTCGTTTTGCAGGGCCTAATGTATAAGTGTCCCATACCACTTATATTTTAGGTGTCGAAGGTTAAATGAATCGCTTATGCTATGACATGCAAGTGGGTATGATGGATCAAGCAAGTGCAACACACACACCCGACTCTGTGCACACAGACCTTTAGTTCCCCCTTTCTGGAGCCTCACCTCCCAGGATACCTCCGTAGTGGCAGACGGAAGCGGTGGGTTGGGCCTCGCCCACCTCTAAACCAGTATAGCACTACTGGTCAGACCTATCGTACGCCTCAACGCTGGTGCACAAGCGGACTCCTGCGTACTCTTGCCGGCTGGCGCACCGGACTTCTGTTGGCGAAGTGCTATCACAACACTTGCCGAGTCAACGGATTGGTGTCTGTGCTAAGATCCTCCAATACCGAAGACCCACCACCTTAATATCATTCCTTTTATGCACATGCAAATTTAGCGTAATCAAAACCCGAGCCGAATCTCCCCGGACCAACACGTCCGTCTCAAACAATCGAGCCGAAGCTCCCCGGACCCAAAGTCCATCTTTAGCCATCCGAGCCGAAGCTCCCAGCTAACATCCCGTGCCATCAGTGTCTGTGAAATGTGCAACCCTAATTACTAAGTTACTCTTTTCAGCTTGTTAAACAGTTTACGTTAACCCAGGACTGCCCCCGGTATTCCCTGTGAAGGGCTCTCAAGGGGCACTAGGAACTGTGTTGGGATTACGCCCAGCGTTCCCTTTCGCAAGGTACTTATTTTATTATTGGTTGATTCCCTTACCCATTATTTTCTCATGTTTCGATATGCTAATCCTAGGGTGATTTGACTCCAACTCTCCTTGGGTAGGACGATCTTTCGTCGGACCCGAACGCCTTTAAACCCTAGACAAAACCACACCCTACTCACTCATCTTCCAAAGATGCAGCCCATTCCACTTGTTCTTGCAGCAAACCATCAAGACCCATCATACGTGCCCTAATTCACATCCAAATGAAATCCTGCAGTTTTGCTATATGCAGACCACTTAAGCTACATGATGTACTCAATAGGTGATACTTTAAATTCTCCTCCAATAACTCTACAAATTTTACCAGAGGTCTATTATGATAAATATAGTCTAAATTCAGAAAATTATATTTTTCCTAATTAATCTACTATTTATTGAATTTTCCTCAACAACTAGGCCATAGTCAATTTGAACGTGAACCATAAGATTTGCTCAGGTAATGTCCTCCTAAAATTTTTATCCACTAAATAACAGAGAAATATTATTGGTTGCCAATTTTCATAATTTTCCATATAGTTCTTGACCTCTAAAAGATTTATTGAAAATAATTCCCAAGATCAAATATAATGAAGGAAGTGCCACAAAAATGTCTCCAATAATTATGTAAAAATTACTAGGGCTTCATAAGGAACTAGAAACATCATGATGAAGAAATTAAAATTTTTCAGACCATCTAAATGTCATTATTAAATTTACCAAAGTTCCATAGAATTAAATAATTAAAGAAGCAACTACTAAATATAATTCTTCAAAATTTTCATAAGAATTTACAGAGATGGTACCATTATTACAAGCCCCTTTGCTAAGTTTCATCAGATTTAATCAAGTATACTTATCTCCAAAAATTCCTAAGTGGAAATTGTAAAACATGACTTTGTGAATAAAGTACCAAAAATATTCATCCAAAATTTATTATAAAATTTCCAGAGATGTAAATACCCTAAACAACTACCCATTCAAAAACTCAGCCCTTTTCAGAAGGTTTTGGTATTAGAACTTATGATTTCAAAGCTAGTGCCCTAAACTAGGGTTATAGATTTAAGGGGTTTAAAGTCTTCCAAATGCCCTAAAATTTTAACCACAGGACCATAGTAACCCTATGGACATCTGTCCCAAGTTTCAAGCCCATCCAAGGTCTTTTGACCCCAAATTCCTCAAACCCTAGAAATTTACCCTAAAGGGCCTACCCTAAAATTCTAGGGCTACCCTAGTCCAAACCACTCCAAACTTCATAAGTGAGTGTAACAAGTCAAAGTATATCAGTGGCCAAACTTTCAGCCTCTGATGAGGGAATTTGGCCACTCAACCATCAAATAGTGGTTTTTGACCAAAATACCCTTATAGGGTCATATATAGGGTGGGTAAATTACCTATCCTAAACATCTCCAAATGAGCTAAAGTTTTAACCCTATACCTATCATGACATCTAAGACCACCCACCAAAATTTGGGGGAGTTTTAAATTAATTAGGTCACATAATTAAATTAATCATGATTTATTAAATTTTTCTAAAAACTATAGAAAAATGTTCTCCAAAAATTCTAAATTTTGGACAGGTTCTAGATATGACTAAGACCTTCTCACTGCCCAAATTTCAACTTGTTTGGACAAGGAATGAAGTGTGGGCACCAAAAATAATTTCTGTTTAGGTCTAGGTATAGGTCCTACCAAAAAGGTACCCTGGTCTAACCAGTGGCCCAAAAGGGTCCAAACAATTTTTGCTACAAACTAGACACCCTAAGCTACAATTTTCATGTTGGGCAGATTTCCATTCAGGGTCCCTAAGTATTTTTAACAATTAAATACATTAAATACATCAAATGCGACAGAAATGGAATAATATTCATTTAAATCCTAAGTATCTGATTGATGCCGCGCGAATCTTGGCGCAGATCAACGGCGCGGGGTCATCGTCCCCGATGAGCCAACGGCCAGGATTGCTCCTTCCTGTGCCGACTTCAAACGTCTGCCGCCGGCCACCCAGTCCCTTCCCCGGCCGGCCACCGCCACCATCACCTCCGTTGAGGTGGTGGCTATCGCCAAACGGCGGCACAGCCGCCGGAGGGGCGGATTCCGGCGATCCAACCAAGAAATTTCTCGGCCGAAAGCCATGAATTTTCTGAATTGGATCGGGCTCAATTGAGCCCGAACCTCGGCCCTAATGAAACCTAAGATCTGTCCATGAGAAAAGAGGAGGAGGAGGACCTTGTTGGCGGCCTGGAGACGAGCGGATCTGCGGGTTGACATGGTGGTGGCGCCGCCGATCGGATTTCTGCAATCTCCCAGTAAACTCGCCGGATTTCTTCAGTTAAGGATTGGGAAATTCTCCCCCAAGCTCACTGGTGGTGTTTAAATCATCAGAGGGGGAGAAGAATGGAAGAAACTGCCATGGCCATCATGGCCATTAAAGGCTTGTTTCGGCCATGATGGTGGAGGCTGTAACTGCCCCTTGACAGCCAGGAAAACGGCTGGAAACTCCTCCCCTTCACTGGAGGAGATGAATGCTGCCATCAATGGGGACCATTGGCCTTTCCTTGGCCAATCTCCTCCTTCAACACTCTTTCCCCTTTTCTCTCTCCTCCATTAGTGTGGGATGAAGCTTTCTCTCTCTTTCCTAGTCACCAAAACTGACCATGCTGACTCCCCAGCCTATTGGCAGCCCTTTCCACCCATAATATTTCATTATGTTGTGGTTAACTTAAAAGGAAAAAGGGGTTGAGCTTGGGTTGACTCATTTAGGCTAATTTGACCTAACTCTAGAATAGAGTTGACCTTGGTCAACATGACCATTTGAGTTGACCCCAATGGGTCCTTGGTGACCCATTGGCCTCCCCTAAGGTCTAGGAAGGGTTATGTAGGGTTACCCTGCACTTTGGAGGTCACATACCCTTAGTAAGGGTACTTTGACCAGATTAGGAGCTTGAGTTGACTTGGGTCAACCTGGCCTCTAGGGCTGACCCCAATGTGTCCTTAGTGACCCATTGACCTCACTTTAGGGTTAGGAGGGCATAGGTGGGGTCCTCTAGGCTAGGAGTAGGTCAATTGACCCCAAGTAGGCTAGTTTGACCCATTTAGGGCTAGGGTTGACCTTGGTCAATTGAGCCTCTTTGTTTGACCCCAATGGGTCCTTATGGCTCTAATGGGCCTCCCAAGGTATTAGGGGTGTTGTGGTAGGGTCTTGGGGTCAAGGTGTAGCCCATGGTCATCCTAAACCATGGTTCAGAGTTCTACTATTTGCAGACCATGGTGATCCCCCACCTTTCTGTCCCCTATCTCTTGACTCATTACTGGCTTCCTAGGGTTTGTCATAATATAGTCATGGCCAAAACCATTCTTAGGGGTCTAATTGGAAATGGGATGTTACAAATCCCAATAAACAAAACAAAGATTTCGTCCCCGAAATCAAAGTTGAGTCTACGGGACTTACTACCGAAGAAAAGAATCTTGTAACATCCCAGCATGGCGGCTTGTTTGCTAAAATTGGTTTAAAGGGAAACCGAGATCTATGTCCATTTCGCCCAATCGACAGACCAAGATCCCAATAAACAAGGATAAGCCCCCAATAAACAAAAGATAAGCCTCTATCTGCCTAGAGCAGCCCTTAGTAAATTAAAGCAGGAGAATAAATTAACATCTTGAGGGGTCTGAGAGGTATACCTGACTGAATAGCTCTGGATGTTTCTGTTGCATCAGATCCTGCGGCTCCCAAGTATGCTCCTCTTGGCCGTGGTTCCTCCACAGAACCTTGACTAAGGGAATCTTTTTGCGTCGCAGGATCCGTACTCCTTTATCATCGATCCGCACCGGCTCCAAGTGAACAGATCAGTCTGAAGCTACCGGCCCTTCGGTGGTCGTAATCCGCTGCTCCGGGCGTAGTAGAGCCCTTCTCAGCGAGGATATGTGGAAAACATCATGCAGAGCTGCCAGCTCTGGTGGCAACTCCAGCCTGTAAGCCAGGACCCCTATCCGCTCCAGGATCCTGTAAGGGCCCATGTATCTGGGACTGAGCTTCTTCCTTCGGCCACGCATCCGAGAAACTCCATGCATAGGCCGGATCTTCAAAAACACACGGTCCCCGACCTGAAATTCCACCTGACGATGGCGGGCGTCATAATACTTGGCCTGCCTGCTCTGTGCCTCTAACATCCTGTCCCTGATCAACCTCACCTGAGCCTCGGTGTCTTCAACAAAATCCGATCCCAAAGCCTTCGGGTCCTCGTCCTGAATCCAAGAGAGTGGGGTTCTACATTTCCGTCCATATAGAGCCTCGTAGGGGGCCATGCCTATGCTGGCCTGATGACTGTTGTTGTACGAGAATTCCACCATCGGTAACATCTTTTCCCAAGGCTCTCCTCGGTCTAGGATGCATAGACGTAGCAGGTCTTCCAGTGTCCGGTTTGTGCGCTCTGTCTGCCCATCCGTCTGAGGGTGGAAGGCGGTGCTAAAAGTCAGTCGAGTGCCCAAGTATGCCTGAACCGACCGCCATTCCCTGGATGTAAACCGACCGTCCCGATCTGACACGATCGTCCTGGGTACTCCATGATAGCGGATGTACTGCTCCACAAACTTCCGAACCAGAACCCCCACTGAATCGTCCTTCCTGACTGGTATAAATCTAGCCACCTTCGTCAATCGATCTACGATGACCCATATCGAATCATTCCCCGTTCGTGATCGGGGGAGACCATGAATAAAATCCATCGCAATATCCTCAAGCTTCCATTCTGGCACTGGAAGAGGTTGCAACAATCCTGCGGGGTTTCTGCATTCCGCCTTCACCAACTGGCAGGCTTCGCAATGGGTCACGAAGTGCGTAATATCCCTCTTCATTCCTGGCCAGAACATCATCCTCTTCAGATCGGCCATCATCTTGGTGATTCCCGGGTGTATCGAATACCTACTGCAATGTGCTTCCGCCATGATATCCTCCCGGATCTGACCTCCTGCGGGTATATAAATCCTTCCTCTGAAGTACAATAGCCCATCCTTCAAGGTATAATCCCCCGTCGAACCCTCCTCCAATGTTCGAAATATCGGTTCCGTCCGAGGGTCTGTCTTCTGCCCTTCCCTGATGCGGTCCCGGATATCATCAATAGCGATCATCGACGCCAGATACTCCATGTATAATTCTGGGTCGTCCTCGGATACTAGGGATATCTGCATGTCCCTGAAAGACCGGACCAGCTCTATAGACATAAGCTGAGGTCCCTTCCCTGAAGCATCTCCTCTCCGGCTCAACGCATCCGCCACCACGTTCGCCTTCCCGGGGTGGTAGTGCATAGTATACTCATAATCTGTCAGGAACTCCACCCAACGCCTTTGTCTGATGTTGAGGTCTTTTTGCGTGTCCACGTATCTCAGGTTCTGGTGGTCGGAGAAGATGTCGCAATGAACCCCGTACAGATAGTGCCGCCAAATCTTCAAGGCGAAGATTACCGCGCCCATCTCCAGATCGTGGACCGGGTAATTTTTCTCGTGGATCTTCAACTGTCGAGAGGCATAAGCTATCACATGCCCGTTCTGCATCAGAACGGCACCCATCCCTTGGTAGGAGGCGTCGGTATACACCTGGAATCCCTCCCTTCCTGACGGAATAGCGAGGATGGGAGCCGAAGTGAGCCGACTCTTCAGCTCCACGAAGGCTGCCTCGCACTGTGGTGTCCAAATAAAAGGGGATTCCTTCTTCGTCAGAGTCGTAAGAGGGAGCGCGATCCGGGAGAATCCCTCTACAAACTTCCGGTAGTACCCGGCAAGTCCCAAGAAGCTCCGTACATCTGTCGCCGTCTTCAATGGTGGCCAATCCTGAACGGCCCGAATCTTGGCCGGGTCTACCGCCAACCCAGCCCCACTGACGATATGGCCCAAGAAGCCACCTCCTTTAGCCAAAACTGGCATTTGCTGAATTTTGCGTACAGCTGATGCTCCCGTAACCTCTCCAATGTCAAGGTCAGGTGTCGTGCGTGCTCCCCTTCCGTCTTTGAGTAGACAAGGATGTCGTCAATAAAGATGATGACGAATACGTCCAAATATTCCTTGAACACCCTGTTCATAAGGCTCGTAAATGCTGATGGTGCATTCGTGAGCCCGAACGGCATCACTGTGAACTCGAACAGTCCGTATCGGCTACTGAAAGCGGTCTTCGGAATGTCCTCTTCTCGGATCCGCAGCTGATAATAGCCTGACCTTAAGTCAAGTTTCGAGAAGTAATGTGTTCCCTCCAGCTGGTCGAACAACTCATCGATTCGTGGGAGTGGGTAGGTATTCCGAACCGTGAGTCTATTCAGCGCTCGATAGTCTATGCACAGGCGGAGACTTCCGTCCTTCTTCTTGACAAACAGCACCGGGGCTCCCCACGGTGAAGAACTTGGCCGGACGAACCCTGCCTCTACAAGTTCCTGCAGCTGACTCCGGAACTCCGCCAACTCCTTTGGGGCCATCCGGTAAGGGGCCCTAGATGCCGGCCTGGCTCCGGGCACTAACTCTATCTGAAAATCCTGCTCTCGACACGGAGGTAGTCCTGGCAATTTCTCTGGGAAGACGTCGACGAAGTCCCGCACCACTGGGATGTCTGTCATGGCCCCCTTGGCCTCCTCTATCTCAAACAGAATCTGGTAAACCTCCTCCCCCTGTAGATGGGCCTTAACGGCCTGTACTGAAGATAAAAGCACACAAGAGGTGGATCTTATACCTTCGATGACAATAAACGAGTCTCCATGCCTCACTGTGATCTTCTTCGCCTGGCAATCAATCTGGGCATGGTTCCAGTACAACCATGTCATGCCCAGGATCAACTCGAAGATTGGCATTCTAAGAATCGTTGCCGCCACTTCGAATGGCTTCCCGCCAATCTCCGCCTCCATGTTGCAGTGGGCAGAGGTGAATAGTTCCGATCCATCAGGTAAACGCACCCTCCTCGTCAGGCCTGTGAACCGTTCTACGCCTTCTAGCCCTTCCACGAAAGCCTCTGATACGAACGAGTGCGAAGCACCCGTGTCGAACAATGTGTAGGCGGGTTTGCCGCTGACGAAGACTATACCTGGATCGGTTAAACGTCTTAGGATTCTGTAACTAGTTTCTTCCTATTTAATCATTTTTTTTTGAGAAGTTCTAGAAATTTACAGCAGAGATAATGGAATTCTTATTTAAATGATTTTAAAAAAAACTCTTGTCATACCTGTTATGACTTGCTCCGGGTTTCGAGCCTGTGCCAGATCCAAGGCATACGCCTGCTCCCTTTCCGGTCTACGATCGCCACCTGGGTATCCACGTCCTCGGCCACGACCCCGGCCTCCGAAGTATGGCGCTGGTGGGGCAGCCTGTGGTGCTGGTGGGGGTGCCCTCCCCATGGGACAGTTCTCCTAATGTGCCCCACCTGGTGACAATCGAAGCACACTGGCGGTTGATACGCCATTCCCCCGGGTCTCTGTTCGTCCCGCCTCTGAACTGGTGGTGGAGCCATCAACACTGGTCTTCCTATCTCCTGTCTCGCCTCCTGATGAGGCTGGTCTTCTACCCTTCTTCCATCTGTGATGCGGCCCCGCCGCTGATCATTTCGGGCTCCCCGGCTCTGGTCTTCATTTGGCCGCTTCCGGCCCCGAGTAGTAAGCCAATCCGCCTCGATTCTTTTCGCCATCTCCAAAATCCGGGAGATGGGCCCGTCAGATACAAATAGTAAGGACTCCCTCAGCTCCTCCCGCAGGCCCTTATAGAACCTTTTCGTATACCCAGCTTCGTCCAACTGATATGAGTCTGCAAACCGGGCTAAATGATCGAACTCTCGGTGGTACTCCACCACCGTCTTGCTCCCTTGCCTCAACTGCAAAAACCTGTCCTCCAGCTCATCTCTGGCTGATTGCGGAACAAAGTGCTCCAATAGAGCGCCCTTGAATTCCTCCCAAGCTATCTCCGCAGTCGTCCTGTCAGCAAAAATCGTATCTAGGGAAGTCTTCCACCACCTCTTAGCATGAGATTCCAAGCAAGACACGACCAAGGGCACCCTTTCCTCCCACGGGCACTTGATTCCAGTCAACATCTCGTACATGATATCTAGCCACTCCTCTGTCCGGACGGCAGACTCAGTCCCACAGTAGGATGGGGGAGCGAGTCCTCGAAAGATACTCAGCCAGTTGACGCTCGGGTTTGGCTGCGGAGCCAGAACCTGTTGAGCCCTGAAAGCATCCAAAATGGCTGTCAACGTCTGTCCCACCTCCGACTGTAGGAAAGGAGTAGGGACCGGGGGAGGTGGTGCAACGTCCGGAGTCCGCTGGGCCCCGCCTTGTGGTGTGGGCTGAGCTGGAGGCTGCGAAACAAAACTATATTAGTGGGTAATCAGCTCAATTATATGCAAAGTGGACTATTTTACAAGTGATTCCTCCTTAGGGTCTCACCACTGCTTCCGCTGCTAGTTTGTCCGCAAACTAAGCTCGCGCGGGGGTGGACCAGGGGTTGTGGACTGTTACTTGTCGATCGAGGTTTCCTCTGATACCACTTGTAAGACCCCATTTTTTTTTCCTTCTCTACACCGGGGTCTTAGGCCCAGAACCGCCGTTTTGCGGTGACTCCTTCACGCCTTGAAGCGGCATCACCACAAAACGCCGTTTCTGCCGGCCAATTCGATCGCAGCATAGTAACAAAATTAGAGTAATTTCACGCGCAGCAAAACTCTAAGAAAAAGTCCACAGAAATATCACATCAAGTAAAAATATCTCCACGATGGGAGAGTCCACAAAACCAAGCACGGTAAATAAGGTCTTATGCCCGATACATCAATTCCTCACCACAAGATCTCTCATGAGGAAATAAAATAAAAACTGCTAGAGTAAGGGCCTCACGGTCCCAGCTGTCTGAACTCCTGTGCTAGACTGCCCTATCTCCAAGCGTGTCAACCTCTGGGGCTGCTCCTCCAATCTGGGCTCCGCGATCCCCTAAATGATGTGGTTCGAAAACCGTTAGTCTAAAAGACTAAATCCTATCATCCCCCACCCCTTCCCCCGTGGCTCCTAGGCACCGAGCGGAGAGGAAGAAAGGGAGGACTTGAAAGTGGAGAGTATATCAAATGCAGGTGACGGTGGACCTAAATCTAGCAATTTATATAGTAACTAATCATATATGTAAACAAGTAAAGTAAAGTGACCTTAACTTATATGGGTACATATAAGCAAGGGGTCTTTTGCAAGGCTCCCATCGTATAAAGAGTCCCATACCAATTTATACGTTGGGGTGTCGGTTATTAACAGCAATATATATATGTAAAGAAATTTAACCTTAATTTATAAACTTGCCCACACAAGCTTATAGACCAAGGGGTCGTTTTGCAGGGCCTAATGTATAAGTGTCCCATACCACTTATATTTTAGATGTCGAAGGTTAAATGAATCGCTTATGCTATGACATGCAAGTGGGTATGATGGATCAAGCAAGTGCAACACACACACCCGACTCTATGCACACAGACCTTTAGTTCCCCCTTTCTGGAGCCTCACCTCCCAGGATACCTCCGTAGTGGCAGACGGAAGCGGTGGGTTGGGCCTCGCCCACCTCTAAACCAGTATAGCACTACTGGTCAGACCTATCGTACGCCTCAACGCTGGTGCACAAGCGGACTCCTGCGTACTCTTGCCGGCTGGCGCACCGGACTTCTGTTGGCGAAGTGCTATCACAACACTTGCCGAGTCAACGGATTGGTGTCTGTGCTAAGATCCTCCAATACCGAAGACCCACCACCTTAATATCATTCCTTTTATGCACATGCAAATTTAGCGTAATCAAAACCCGAGCCGAATCTCCCCGGACCAACACGTCCGTCTCAAACAATCGAGCCGAAGCTCCCCGGACCCAAAGTCCATCTTTAGCCATCCGAGCCGAAGCTCCCAGCTAACATCCCGTGCCATCAGTGTCTGTGAAATGTGCAACCCTAATTACTAAGTTACTCTTTTCAGCATGTTAAACAGTTTACGTTAACCCAGGACTGCCCCCGGTATTCCCTGTGAAGGGCTCTCAAGGGGCACTAGGAACTGTGTTGGGATTACGCCCAGCGTTCCCTTTCGCAAGGTACTTATTTTATTATTGGTTGATTCCCTTACCCATTATTTTCTCATGTTTCAATATGCTAATCCTAGGGTGATTTGACTCCAACTCTCCTTGGGTAGGACGATCTTTCGTCGGACCCGAACGCCTTTAAACCCTAGACAAAACCACACCCTACTCACTCATCTTCCAAAGATGCAGCCCATTCCACTTGTTCTTGCAGCAAACCATCAAGACCCATCATACGTGCCCTAATTCACATCCAAATGAAATCCTGCAGTTTTGCTATATGCAGACCACTTAAGCTACATGATGTACTCAATAGGTGATACTTTAAATTCTCCTCCAATAACTCTACAAATTTTACCAGAGGTCTATTATGATAAATATAGTCTAAATTCAGAAAATTATATTTTTCCTAATTAATCTACTATTTATTGAATTTTCCTCAACAACTAGGCCATAGTCAATTTGAACATGAACCATAAGATTTGCTCAGGTAATGGCTTCCTAAAATTTTTATCCACTAAATAACAGAGAAATAGTATTGGTTGCCAATTTTCATAATTTTCCATATAGTTCGTGACCTCTAAAAGATTTATTGACAATAATTCCCAAGATCAAATATAATGAAGGAAGTGCCACAAAAATGTCTCCAATAATTATGTAAAAATTACTAGGGCTTCATAAGGAACTAGAAACATCATGATGAAGAAATTAAAATTTTTCAGACCATCTAAATGTCAATATTAAATTTACCAAAGTTCCATAGAATTAAATAATTAAAGAAGCAACTACTAAATATAATTCTTCAAAATTTTCATAAGAATTTACAGAGATGGGTACCATTATTACAAGCCCCTTTGCTAAGTTTCATCAGATTTAATCAAGTATACGTATCTCCAAAAATTCCTAAGTGGAAATTGTAAAACATGACTTTGTGAATAAAGTACCAAACATATTCATCCAAAATTTATTATAAAATTTCCAGAGATGTAAATACCCTAAACAACTACCCATTCAAAAACTCAGCCCTTTTCAGAAGGTTTTGGTATTAGAACTTATGATTTCAAAGCTAGTGCCCTAAACTAGGGTTATAGATTTAAGGGGTTTAAAGTCTTCCAAATGCCCTAAAATTTTAACCACAGGACCATAGTAACCCTATGGACATCTGTCCCAAGTTTCAAGCCCATCCAAGGTCTTTTGACCCCAAATTCCTCAAACCCTAGAAATTTACCCTAAAGGGCCTACCCTAAAATTCTAGGGCTACCGTAGTCCAAACCACTCCAAACTTCATAAGTGAGTGTAACAAGTCAAAGTATATCAGTGGCCAAAATTTCAGCCTCTGATGAGGGAATTTGGCCACTCAACCATCAAATAGTGGTTTTTGACCAAAATACCCTTATAGGGTCATATATAGGGTGGGTAAATTACCTATCCTAAACATCTCCAAATGAGCTAAAGTTTTAACCCTATACCTATCATGACATCTAAGACCACCCACCAAAATTTGGGGGAGTTTTAAATTAATTAGGTCACATAATTAAATTAATCATGATTTATTAAATTTTTCTAAACACTATAGAAAAATGTTCTCCAAAAATTCTAAATTTTGGACAGGTTCTAGATATGACTAAGACCTTCTCACTGCCCAAATTTCAACTTGTTTGGACAAGGAATGAAGTGTGGGCACCAAAAATAATTTCTGTTTAGGTCTAGGTATAGGTCCTACCAAAAAGGGTACCCTGGTCTAACCAGTGGCCCAAAAGGGTCCAAACAATTTTTGCTACAAACTAGACACCCTAAGCTACAATTTTCATGTTGGGCAGATTTCCATTCAGGGTCCCTAAGTATTTTTAACAATTAAATACATTAAATACATCAAATGTGACAGAAATGGAATAATATTCATTTAAATCCTAAGTATCTGATTGATGCCGCGCGAATCTTGGCGCAGATCAACGGCGCGGGGTCATCGTCCCCGATGAGCCAACGGCCAGGATTGCTCCTTCCTGTGCCGACTTCAAACGTCTGCCGCCGGCCACCCAGTCCCTTCCCCGGCCGGCCACCGCCACCATCACCTCCGTTGAGGTGGTGGCTATCGCCAGACGGCGGCACAGCCGCCGGAGGGGCGGATTCCGGCGATCCAACCAAGAAATTTCTCGGCCAAAAGCCATGAATTTTCTGAATTGGATCGGGCTCAATTGAGCCCGAACCTCGGCCCTAATGAAACCTAAGATCTGTCCATGAGAAAAGAGGAGGAGGAGGACCTTGTTGGCGGCCTGGAGACGAGCGGATCTGCGGGTTGACATGGTGGTGGCGCCGCCGATCGGATTTCTGCAATCTCCGAGTAAACTCGCCGGATTTCTTCAGTTAAGGATTGGGAAATTCTCCCCCAAGCTCACTGGTGGTGTTTAAATCATCAGAGGGGGAGAAGAATGGAAGAAACTGCCATGGCCATCATGGCCATTAAAGGCTTGTTTCAGCCATGATGGTGGAGGCTGTAACTGCCCCTTGACAGCCAGGAAAACGGCTGGAAACTCCTCCCCTTCACTGGAGGAGATGAATGCTGCCATCAATGGGGACCATTGGCCTTTCCTTGGCCAATCTCCTCCTTCAACACTCTTTCCCCTTTTCTCTCTCCTCCATTAGTGTGGGATGAAGCTTTCTCTCTCTTTCCTAGTCACCAAAACTGACCATGCTGACTCCCCAGCCTATTGGCAGCCCTTTCCACCCATAATATTTCATTATGTTGTGGTTAACTTAAAAGGAAAAAGGGGTTGAGCTTGGGTTGACTCATTTAGGCTAATTTGACCTAACTCTAGAATAGAGTTGACCTTGGTCAACATGACCATTTGAGTTGACCCCAATGGGTCCTTGGTGACCCATTGGCCTCCCCTAAGGTCTAGGAAGGGTTATGTAGGGTTACCCTGCACTTTGGAGGTCACATACCCTTAGTAAGGGTACTTTGACCAGATTAGGAGCTTGAGTTGACTTGGGTCAACCTGGCCTCTAGGGCTGACCCCAATGTGTCCTTAGTGACCCATTGACCTCACTTTAGGGTTAGGAGGGCATAGGTGGGGTCCTCTAGGCTAGGAGTAGGTCAATTGACCCCAAGTAGGCTAGTTTGACCCATTTAGGGCTAGGGTTGACCTTGGTCAATTGAGCCTCTTTGTTTGACCCCAATGGGTCCTTATGGCTCTAATGGGCCTCCCAAGGTATTAGGGGTGTTGTGGTAGGGTCTTGGGGTCAAGGTGTAGCCCATGGTCATCCTAAACCATGGTTCAGAGTTCTACTATTTGCAGACCATGGTGATCCCCCACCTTTCTGTCCCCTATCTCTTGACTCATTACTGGCTTCCTAGGGTTTGTCATAATATAGTCATGGCCAAAACCATTCTTAGGGGTCTAATTGGAAATGTGATGTTACAGACACCTCTTGGGTAAGGTTTAGTCCATCCATAGACTCACAGAGTTGTGGAACCTGTAAAAAGCTATTGGTAGAAATCTCTTTCTCCTTATAAGACATGTTAGCTTCATCAAAAGATATATGGACAGATTCTTCAATTTTAAGAGATGATTTATTAAAAACCCTATAGTCCTTGCTTACTTGGAAGTATCCTAGAAAAATCCCTTCTTCAGCCTTAGCCTCAAACTTTCTAATGTATCTCTTGTTATTAGTGTGAATGTAACAAATGCAGCTAAAAAATTTAAAGTAAGTGATTTTAGGTTTCTTCTCTTTAAGTAATTCATAGGGGGTCTTATTTTTCAGCTTATGTATAAGACTTATATTCAGGACATAGTTAGCAGTATTTACAGCTTCTGCCCAAAAGGATAGAGGCATGTAAGTATCTGCCAATAATGTGCCTGCAGATTCAATGAGTGTCCTATTTTTCCTTTCAGCAACCCCGTTTTGTTGGGGAGTTCTAGGAGCTGAGAAGCACTGCCTGACACCTTCCTTCTCACAGAACTCATGAATAAAAAGAGACTCAAACTCTGTGCCATGATCACTTCTGATCAATGCAACATGAGTAGAGAACTCAATCTGTATGGTCCTGAGAAAATCTGAAACAACCTTGAATGTATCTGACTTAGCTCTCAAAAAGGCTACCCAACTGAATCTAGAGAAGTCATCAACAATCACTAAAGTATAAGACTTCCCTCCTAAGCTTTGTACTGCAATGGGTCCAAATAGATCCACATGAAGTAAATACAAAATCCTAGGTGAATCACTTTTATTAATGGATTTGAAACTAGTTTTAGTTTGCTTTCCTAATTGACAAGCCATACGTAGGTTTTCCTTCTTATAGGGGCCAGAAGGTAAACCTCTAACAAGGTTGTCTTTAGATAACCTAGATATATTCTTAAGGTTTACATGCCCTAATCTTTTATGCCATAACTCATTTTGATTACTAGTGATATTGAGTAAACAAACATCAATTTTGGCAGATATAAAATCTACTAGATATATGTTGCCTTGCCTAAGTCCAATGAAAACAGTTTGGTTTTCATTATTAATAATAGAACAGGAGGTAGAGTTAAAGTGTACCTGATAACCTTCATCACATAATTGACTTATGGATATTAGGTTATGTTTAAGTCCTCTTACATATGTTACTTTCTTGAAAGTAACTGTCCCAATTTTGACTACTCCATATCCTTCTGACTGACCACTGTTTGAATCTCCAAAAATCACCTTTGGTCCTAGCTTGGGCTTGTAATTGGATAGATTGCCCTTGCTGCCTGTCATATGCTTGGAGCAACCACTGTCCAAGTACCAGGTTTGACTTACCCTTGGACAGTTCTTCACCTGTACCTGTAATGAAAAATAAAACTCAATTGTTCTTGACACAAGTTACCTTGGGTCCTTTATTTTGTTGAAAAGTAAAGCTGGATATCACTGATAATGCAGGTTGAGATTTATAACCTAAGGGGTGATATCTCCTAGGTGGAATTACCCAATCAGATACTAGATTAAATGTCTTTTTAGTTGGTTTAAAATTTCTGTAGGAGAAATGATTTAAGTTTGGTCCTTCTGGGTTCGACAAATTGTTGTAAGTTCATCGACCAGAGTTCGACGAATAGAGATGAGATCGTCGATCTCTGCTCAGAGAATGACAGTAGTCATTTTCTATGCCCCAAGTTCGTCGACCTCTGCTCGACGAACTATACACAGTTCGTCGATCGCAGTTAGATGAATTATTATAAATAAAATTTGTGTTCAGCGTCCGTCGATTTGAGTTCGACGAACTGGCCACATTTCGTCGATCTACGTTCGACGAACTGGCCACATTTCATCGATCTACGTTCGACGAACTGGCCACATTTTGTCGATCTACGTTCGACGAATGCTGCTGAACCTTGTTTTTATTAACTGTTTTCTGATTTCTATTTCTTTTGTCTATAGATTTTGGATTGTTTTCAGACAATGATTTGTTTATAATCTTTTCCTCTCCTTTAGCATAAACAAATTGAATAGGTGTTATGAGAATATTTTTCTTAATTATGGGTGGCAAACTTGATGAAGCACCCAAGCCCAGCTTGTCATTTAATCTGGCATTAACTGTGCTTGTTATGTCCATCAGCTTGAGGCTTCTCCCATTAGGAGATTGCTCAAGTTGTTTGGCCTCTCATAATTCAAATTTTAATTTAATTATTTGTTCATTATCTAATGTTAGTTGATCTTGTAGTTTAATGTTTTCTGAGTTAACAGATTCAAGACTTCCTAGTCTTTCTCTAGGAGCTTTTATTTCCTTTTCTGAGCTAATTAAATCTAAACACATGGCTTTAAATTCAATTTTAAATAGATCAGAATTAAAGTCAAAGCCAGAAAGAACCTGATCTGCCTCTGAGTCTGAGGATGCTTCATCTTCAGATTCTCCTTCTGATCCAGAATTGTTCCTGGAGGCATCAATTGCCATTAGGCAAACGTCCTTGGATCTTGCTTCTTCCTCTTCTTCACTTGAACTAGAGAAGGATGATTCTTCCTTTGTATCACTCCATGTTTCAGCAACAAAGCCCTTGTCTTTTTTTTTGTATTTGCTGGAGGAGGGTCTGCTGCTGTGTTTTCTCCTAGAGTCATTTTCTCTGCTCTTGTCCTTCTTCTGGTTTTCTGGACATTCTGAGATGTAATGTCCAGGCTTTATGCACCCAAAGCACATAACCTCCTTGGTTGGTGTCTTGTCATACTTGGGCTTATCATCCTGTCTGGATGATTTCCTTCTGAAATCCTTTCTAGCCATCTTGTAGAATCTCTTTACAAAGAGGCTCATGAGTTCCTCATTGGAAGTTGATGTCTCACTTTCCTCAGATGCTTTGAAGGCTATGCTGTGATCCTTTCTCACTGGAGTTGTAGCCTTCTGTTCTGCTGCTTCTCTTGATTTGATTAGCCGCTCATAGGATTTTAATTTACCTAGCAGAGATTCAGTTGATATCTCATTTAGGCTTCTGGCTTCTATGATTGGCCAGATTCTGGAATCCCAAGAGCTAGGGAAGCACAACAATATCTTATCATTCACTTCTGTCAAGGTGATGTCTTTATCCAAGGTTTTGATCTCATTGATGATTGAACTCAACCTATTGTACATCTCAGCCACTGATTCTATCTCATCCTTTTTGAAGTTCTCATACAGGGAGATGAGATTGGATCTCCTGTCTTTTCTCTCATCTGCTGAGTCAGCTACCATTTGGTTGAGGGAATCCCAAATGGCCTTGGCTGTGGTGCACTCAGCCATCTTTTGAAATATGTCATCTGATATTGTTTGAGCCAAGATATTCATTACCTTTGCATCAGCCAATTTGGCTTTCTTGTAGGCATCATTGTTTTCTGGAGGGGGCACTGCAGTCATGTTGGTGGAGGTGCTTGTAGAAGCTGCAGGTGCTGGAGGTACACCTGTTAAGATAACAGGAAAAATATCCTGATCAATAAAATTCATGTATAACCTGATTCTTGCCTTCCAGATGACAAACTTTTTAATATTGCAAACTGGAGGTCTGATGCTTGCATAATCTTTGTTTTGGGTCATTTCTGTGAAGAAATAAATCTAATAACAAAAACAAACAAACAGATCTAACAAGAGGGATCTTTGTGGTTCAGGTGTTAGCCTGTACAACCACTTAGGGTGTGGTATTTTAACCAACCTCCCTCTAATACCAATTGAAAGTGCAGGTTAGATCTGAAATACTCTAGAGGGGGGTGAATAGAGTATTGTACTTTCTTCAAAAATTTTACAACTTTTGTTGTAAGCCTAGGTGAACAAGTCAGCAAATAAAATAAACTCAGCACAGCAACCTAAACAATCAAAGATCACAGCCAAAACAAAAAAGAAAGGGCAACCAGACGACACAAGAAATTTTATAGTGGTTCCCCAACCTGGGTACATCCACTCTTCTACCACCCTGGTAGGAATCCACTCATGTTTTTGATCAGGTGTCTGACACCAATGAGCTTTTGTTCAGTTGCTCAAAAATCAAAACCTCAAGTATTTTGGAAGGAGACTTGCAACCAGAATAATTTTGAAGGGAATTAAAACCCTGTACAACAGTTGTAAAAGAAATAGTGCCTAATCACCTAGAGGGGGGGGGGGTGAATAGGTGAACTTTATCTTTTTAAATTTAAGGCAGAAACACTGAACAATTAAACCTGTATTTGCAAGTTTCTATAGCAATTCAGCACAGCTAGCTCAGCAATCACAGAAATAAACAAACAAGAGTGCACACAGATTTTTATAGTGGTTCCCCAAGGTCTGGGTACATCCACTTTCCCCCTTCGCTTATCTAGTAGTGTACTATATTCGGCCTAACTTCAGCACTTCTCCTCAGATCCTCAGATCTTACAGCTCAGAACCCCAAACAGGTTCCTACAACTCAGAGTGTCCCCACTCCTACAACTCAGGCAAAAAGCCCTACCACTCAGTCTTCAACAAGACCTACACTCAGAGAACAAAGTCTCCTACAACTCAGGCACAAGGCCCTACCTCAGTCTTCAACAAGACCTACACTCAGAGCACACAGTCTCCTACACTCAGCCTTTATAAAGTAGGCTTATAGCTCAGATCTATACAAGATCCTACAGAAATTTGATTATACAAAGTAATTAACCACAACTCTGACAGAGAGAGATGAGTTGACTGGCTTCTTAATGAGTTCTTGGAAGAACTTGACAGAGATCAACCTCCCTTGGCCTTCTTCAAAGCTTCCTGAATTAGAACTCAGTAGTGTTGAATCTCCTGTGAAGATGATATTCAATCAACTTCTGTCTTGAGATTCAGATCTCAATCTGAATCTTACTTAGCATCCTGGTTCAGCAGCTGTTCTTCTTAGAAGGAGCTCTCTCTCTCTCCAACTTCTTAGATCTTCTGTTGAAGGTCTTCTTCTTTTCTGTTATTAGATCTCTTGATTAATTGTTGATCAATCTCTTCTATTGAAGGAGAAAGGTCTTTATATAGTCTTCCTCCAAGGTAACCGACTGATCCAGTTTCTAACAACCTTCTGGCAGCTTTGACAGTTGCAGTTGTCCGGTTGAAATGGCAGCTGTCAAGTCATTCAGTTACTTCTTGAAATCACTATCACTGTCTGAAAGTGTCGAGATAGATAGTCATTATATGTCGACACAAATAGACTAAGTGTCGACACAAGTAGACTAAGTGTCGATATTAGCCTTGATGGTGTCGACACAACTCATTGTGTTGTTGTAACAGCTTCTCGACACTTATTCTTTGTGTCGACACAAGCCTTCTGTTTAATGTGTCGACACTGGTTGAGGGTGTTGACACAAATACTTCTTCTTTAATACTTAGTTGAATTCTTCTGTGTGTCGACACAACTCCTTTGTGTCGACACATGCTTCTTGTGTTGAAACTTGCTGAGTGTCGACACATCTCTTTGTGTCCACACAAGTACTTTAACTTTGTTTAAGCTTGCTGAGTGTCGACATAGCCTCCTGGTGTCGACACATTTGATTTTGACAAAGTTTCTTTGGGTGTCGACACTGCCTCTAAGTGTCGACACAGATTATGTTGACAATTCTTTACATTGTGTCGACACTGCCTGTATGTGTCGACATTTTTCTTCTGGTGTCGACTCTGCCTTTCCTGGTGTCAACACAATTACTCCAAGTGTCGATACAGCTTCTCTGGGTGTCGACACAAGCCTTCATAAGTGTCGACACTTTACCTCTAGGTGTCGACACATGGACTTAGAAACTTTTCTGCATTTCCTGCAATTACTTAACCTGCACATATAAACTCAAAGCACATCAAATACACCTTGATGTATATCATTGAGTAGGGTGAGGCTTCTTCAAATCTGGTACATATATTCTAATGTACCCAACAATCTCCCCCTATTTGGAGAAGTCATAACCCCTAGTCAATGATATACACCATTCATAACAAATACTCAACATGATGTATAACAGTATTATATGACAGGGTAAATACTAAACATGTATAAACAAAACATGTATAAATAATTATCTCAGAATAATAATGTAATAGATTGAACATTAAACATTGTTTTTACAACTTCCAAAAGTTTTATTAATCAAAAGTTTACATGGAGTTTAATGCAAATGATTACAAAGTTGTAAACTTAAGAAAATTCTATCCTATGGCTGCTCTAGCTCCTTGATAACAATTCCCTTCCCAGATTGAATCTTGGCTTGAACTAGAGCATCATTGTCATCTGCAGGCTTCTTTCCCTTAAGATCTTTCTTTTTCTATTCTTCAGCCCTTATCTTCTGTCTCTCAAAATAATGATAAGGCTTAGGGAAATACTTGCTAGGCTCCTGTGCATTAGGAGGTAGCTTCCCTAATTTAGCCTTCCTTCTATATTGTACAATGGCCTCTTGCCTAGCTTCATGTTTTCTCCACTCTTGGTCAGAGTACCATTTGCCTCTCTTTAGGAAATTATCCTTTGCAGCCTTCTAAGCAGTCAATATGATATTCCTAGAAGTTGGGCTCCATTTCTCAAAGTCTGGCCTTAATTCAGCCTGCTCTCTGAACCTCTTCTTGGATAATTGAGCTTCCTGCTCTCTGGACTTAATTCAGCCTTTTTGAAATCCATTTAGCATGGTCAGAGCCTGCTTTGACTAGTACCCTCTTCCCCTTTAAGACTTCTCTTTCTATATGATCACTAAGATCATCCTTCTGAAACCTGATCTAAGCATTCAAATAGTTAACTCCATCTTTATAAAAAGGTTTTAACCTTTGAAGCTTGTCAGTAATAGCTTTTTGAGAATCTTCAATGGCAGTTTTAACAGTAGTTAGGCTTTCTTGTAAGTGTTTGTCAAACTCAGCCTTGGCAGTTGTCCTTGCTGCAGTTTGAGCAGTTGCAAGATTTTGCATTTCAGTTACTATCACATTATGTGATTCAATTAAATTGTCATTCATTCTTATCTGGTTTTCCAGGACATATCCTTGTTTTACTGCCATGTCATCAACCTGTTTCTTTATATTCTCTTGATGAGTAGCCAGATAGACCATTGCATTGCCTCCTTTATGAAAACAGTCTGTCATTTCCTTTTTATTTTGATTAACTTCAAATCTAATAGATTTTATATCTTGAGCTAGATCAAATTGAAGGGTTTTATGTCCTTCATCCATATATTTTTATAAAGCCTTACTTTGCTCATCCATCTTTATTTGCAAATCCACCAACAGTGAACTATAATCAGCAGTTGGGGCAGGATGTGGAACAATGATTTGCAGTGCTTTCTTGTAGGTCTGGCTTCTCCTTTTGAAAACCTGTAGCTTTCTTTTCTTGGCTCTAGCAACCTCTTAATCTTCTGAAGCAGAAGTACTAGCAATGTCTACTCTATCCTGTGGAGTAGGTGGCAAATCCTTTTCTGCTCTTGGTAGCTCCTTAGTCTCATTTCTGGCAGTTTCCTCTACATGCTCCCCCTCAAGATTAGCTGACTCCCCCTCAACATCTGCTTTCTCTCCCTCAAAATTAGTCTGTAAAAGATCAGGGAACAGCTCTTCTAGTGTAAACTCATGTTGAGGTTGTACAGGAGAATCTCTTATCTCAGGAGCATTTTCTACAACTGATTTGTCTTCCATGACCACATCCTGTGGTTGACTATGTATCTGAGTTTGCTGATCAACATCAAGTAATGAGTCAGTCAATACTTCATCCTCAATACTGAAAATAGATTGATTAATTTCATTGATTACCTCAAGAATTGTTTGGGTTGCCCTTTCACTATCTAAGTGAGTTGGCTCATCCACATGTTGTGGCTCCCCCTATAGTGGATCCAGGTGAATACGGCTAGCTGATGGTAGCTCCCCCTGCCTCTGGCATCTTCTTGTCTTGCTGGTGATTGTCTAGCATTGCCATCCTCTCCATCATCAAAACTAAAAACCACTTGCTCCTCTGAGCTACTTGAGGATTCATGAGCCACAATGGCTTTCTTCTTCTTCTTCTGTTGAGGAACTTCCTTTTCTGGAGTGGGCATTTCCTTTGTAAACACTCTATCCCACCTTGAGATAATCCAACATCCATTCTCCTCATATGATTTATCTTAGAACCAGCAGCTTGGTTCATGACTTTAGGGATACTTCCAGTTAAGTATAAACTCAAAATCCTACCCAGATTGGGCTTCTTTAGACTTTCCTTTATCTTATCAAACATTACTACTGACCAATCAATTTTAAGTTGGAAAATTATCCTTGTCATTAAATTGAACATGTCATCTGATATTCTATCATGCCCACCTGGTTTCTCAGAATTACCTTGCCTACTATTTCAGACAAGAACTTGCCCTGCATGTTCATGCCTTTCCTGTTGAAAACTGATCCAATCTTCATGCTTGAATCAAGTCCACAACATTCCAGTGCCTCCCTTATCTTTGATGCACGCACATCTTCCTCTTCTTTAGTTCTAGGGAGATGTAGAACTTTTCTTAGACTTTTTTGGGTGATCTTGACTTTTGCCCCCATGAACTTTGGACTTAATCTTGAGTCCAGATTCATCATGTGTAGCTGCACTAAAGAATTCAAGGACCTCCTTTGTAACAACCCCATCCGTTCATATGGTATATTCTAGAAGGTCCGGCCGGGGCCCCACAGTATATATCATAAAACAGGCGGTGAAGGTACAGGATGATACCAGAGTAGCGCATCGCACCTATCACAAATCATTCTAGCGGAAGCCTAGACTACAACTTGAACTCCTCATGAATGTCCAAACATAAAACTCCACATTTTATACCATATAGGAATGTCTTACAACAAGTCAAAAGAGTTGGCCTTATGGCCTTACATATCTTTCAAACAGTGGCCAAAACAAAGTGGCGCGCAGGCCGACCACAATAAAAGAAAACACACAACAACACAGATAGCCTTCGAGGGCTAGCAGCAGTAGCAGCAACAGCAGCAGGAACATCAACCTCTATGCGTCCCGCTCGGCTCTCCAGCACCTGTACAGGGACAATCCACCCAACGGTGGCAAACAAAAGCAACGGTCAGCGTTCAGCTGACCAAATTATAACGACCCTACCCCTTCTCTCGGGGCAGCGGTATTCTTCCCTGCAGGCATAGCAAATCACAAGGATGGCAATATATATATCATTAAAATGTGCTTTCACGCACACAAGCCATCACAACCGTTCGCCACCCGGCCCAACGGTCCGTGTACTCAGGGCACATTCTTGGTGTTCCGGCAAATCTCTTGCCCACCACCGTATCAGGGTCATAACCCAACGGTAAATCTCTTGAGCATTTACTCCATGGCGTGCAACCGGAGTTAGTCTTCCTACACCGGGATGGCCCGTAGCCCCCCATTGTGTTATGGCGCGCAGGCCGAAGACTCTTGCTATGCGCTCCAACAGACCACACCTTTTGGTCTCACGTCGGACGGACATAGCGCAGGTCGGATCCTCCACCCCCCGTTGCTCAAATCGCCTTGCCTTCTCCGAGTACAGCATACTCATGGCCATATCAAAGGCGCGGGTCGGTCTCACGAATCCAGTTCTTGGCATTCAAGCCTGGGCATATCTCGATATCCATTTCCTTAGCACAACAGCGGGTCTTTCGTGGGCCTCCCAGTACTTCCTGTGACTCTCTTCACAGGTGGACACCGCACAAGAACAAATGTCAGGGGTCTTTCCTGGCTATCCTGCCAGTACTTCCTGTTACTCGATTCACAGGTGGATACCCTACGACATCAAGCATCACAAAGGGCATTTCCTGGTCACACCAGTACTTCCTGTGCTTCATTCACAGGTTGGACCCAAAAACATCACATGGCTACTTTCCTGGGCTACCACCCCAGTACTTCCAGCTACTCCTTTTCGCAGGCATAACCAGTTGACTCCTCAAACTACACGTTATCACAGAGTCTTCTCCGGTTCGTATGCAACATCACCAATCCAGACCAACCTGTCCAGATGGGCTTGACACAGCATGCCTATTCCGTACTCCATTTCCGGATCTATATGCGAACAAAGGGGATTTCAAGCATCCACCCAAAGATTCCCAAAATCAGCCACCTCTTGGTGGGGGAAATCACAAAGCTATGCCAAAAATAAGCCTTCACATTGCTAGGAAGAAAAGTCATTACCCTTGACGACCGCTTAAGTACCATGACCACAAAGCTTGCTTGCAAGACTCGCAAGAGCGTTTCCTCCGCAACGTCGGCTTCGGATTTCTCGTCGGGAACCAACAGCACCACCACCAGCAGCCCCCTTTCCTTCTTCCTCCTCCTTTCTCTCTCTCTCTCTTTCTCTTAACTTGAAGAAAGATCAAGGCCAAATCAAATGAGAATCAATTCTCAGTTTTCGGCCTTTAAGAAAAAGAGGAAGAAGCTTCAGCCCTTGGATCCCAGCTGAAGGAATGGACGGCCACGATTTTGTCAAAACACAGATTTTGACCCGACACGGCCTCTGACACAGCCGTGTGCCTCAAGCAGTGGGCAACCGACTTATCCAAACCAGTGACACGCCCATGGAACACGCCCGTGTCATGGGCCGTGTCACCAACATGCCTGCAGACACGCCCGTGTCTGTGGCCATGTGCCTGGGCGAAAAAAATCCCAAAACATCCCGAGACTTCACACGTCCTGTGACACGCCCGTGTCCCAAGCCGTGTGCCCTGACACGGCACAAAGACATGCCCTGTCGAAATCCTTCGGCGGGCTGAGTTCGTCGACCCAATTTGACACGCCCTGTGACACGCCCGTGTCACAGGCCGTGTGCAACTTCTCGACACTCGACACCCACATCTCGACACTTGACGATCGTCGAGATAAAGTCGTCGAGCACACGACACGGCCTTGGACATGCCCGTGTCCTGGGCTGTGTGCCCCCTCTCAACACATAGTCGAGCGAAAAATCGTCGACACAAAGCCCGATCGTCGACACAACCTCGACACGCCCTGCGACATGCCCGTGTCGCAGGCCGTGTCCTTTGACACGCCCTGGGACACGCCCGTGTCCCAGGCCGTGTCACCCAAAAATTTCCTGTTTCAGAAATTTGGACTGTTACAATCCTCCCCTCCTACAGGAAATTTCGTCCTCGAAATTCAGACACAGGAAGGCAAAAGTAAACAGCAAGAAATATGTTACAACATACAAAAGTTTATGTTACAACATCCTCTCTCTCGAGATTACAAAAACAGTTCAGGGAACTCTTCGCGCATGGTTTGCTCTCGCTCCCATGATAGTTCTTCACGACCACAATTGTCCCACCGGACTTTTACCATGGCGACCGCCTTGTTCCGCAACTGTTTCTCGGCTCGATCTTCGATCTGAAAGGGTCTAACTTTCGTTGTTAGCCCATACTGCACCGGCACACGATCATCCGCGATCACTTGAGCTCGATATTTCACGGCCTTCCGAAGCACCGAGATGTGAAAGACATCATGCAACCCACCCAAGTCTGCCGACAGAGCTAGCCGATAAGCCGCTTCGCCAACTCGCTCAACCACTTCAAAAGGACCCAAATATCTTGGACTCAACTTTTTCAATCGTCGAATCCTGGAGACACCTTTGAATGGCTTGATCTTCAAGTAGACCCAATCGCCAACCGCAAATTCCACGTTCCGGTGCTTGGCGTTGTAGTACTTCGCTTGTCGATCTTGAGCAATAAGCAATCTCTCTCGAATCGTCCGTATGGTTGAGTTTGTTTCCTCAACCTCATTTGGTTTAACAACCCGAGCTTCGCCCGCTTCTACCCAAGCCAAGGGAGTACGCCACTTCCTTCCATATAGAGCTTCATATGGTGCCATCCCAATGCTCGCCTGGTAGATGTTATTATATGCAAACTCTTCCATATAGAGATGATCTTCCCATCTCTTTCCAAAGTCAAGGGCGCACATTCGGAGCATGTCCTCCATTGTTCTGTTGGTACGTTCAGTTTGGCCATCCGTTTGGGGATGAAAGGCCGTACTGAAAGTCAACTTCGTGCCCAACAGTCGGTGAACTAGCCTCCAATCATTTGACATGAATCGCCCATCTCGATCACTTACGATGCTCCGAGGAACACCGTGAAGTCGCACAATCTGGTAAACATATAACTTTGCCAAACTTTCAACTGAATCATCCCGCCTGTTCGGAAGAAAATGTGCTACTTTCGTTAGCCGGTCCACAATGACCCAAATGGAATCATTTCCTCGCTGCGATCTTGGCAACCCGTGCACAAAATCTATGGAAATATCATCAAATTTCAACTCTGGGATTGGCAATGACTTCAAATAACCGTCCGGCTTTTGGCATTTCGCCTTCACCATCACACAGGTTTGGCATTTCGAGACATAAAGGGCAACATCTTTCTTGAGCCCTGGCCACTAGAAAAGCTTCTTCATATCGTTGAACATCTTTGTGCTCCCGGGGTGAATGGAATACTTTGTAAAATGCGCTTCATACATGAGTTCTTCCCTCAACTTCCCCACATTCGGGATGCACAAACGGCCCTCTTTTCGTAAAAGACTGTCAATCCAGGTGAATTTGCCCTCTGACCCTTCATTCAAATAGAGTAAGAGATCTTCATCCAACTCCGTTGCCCATCGCACTCGGTCCGCAAGGTCACATTGCACCTCGGTCCAATTCAAGCATGCAGTGGCAGTGGAACCCTTGGAAACACAATAGAACTCTAATGCTTCCAACTCTTGGATAAGACGTTCATCATGCCTTTGCAACCAATTCGCTCTAGCCGGAACCCGCCGACTCAAGGCATCCACGACAACATTCCCCTTCCCGGGCGTATAGTAAATCTCGAAAGTGTAGTCCCCAAGGAACTCCAACCACCTTCGTTGTCGCATGTTCAAGTCTTTTTGCTCCAAAAGATACTTTAAGCTCTTATGATCGGTATATATCTCCACCTTCACTCCATAAAGGTAGTGTCGCCACAACTTGAGTGCAAAAATCACCGCCGCTAGTTCCAAATCATGGACGGGATAATTTCGCTCGTGAACCTTCAGCTGGCGTGAGCCATAAGCAATAACCTTTCAATTCTGCAGAAGAACGCAGCCTAAGCCGCTCCCTGAGGCATCACTATAAATCACAAATCTGTCGGTTCCACTGGGCGAAGACAACACCAGCGCCATGGTCAATCGAATCTTCAGCTCTTCAAAAGCTCGTGCGCACTCTGGCGTGCAAACGAACTTCTGATCTTTTCGCGTCAAGGTGGTTAGTGGCAAAGCGATCCGCGAGAAATTTTCCACAAATCTTCTATAGTAACCCGCAAGTCCAAGGAAACTCCTGACCTCGGCCACGGAAGACAAGATTGTCCACTCCTGTATGGCCCTTATCTTCGCTGGATCCACTGCAATGCCCGCTCCACTCACCACATGGCCCAAAAATGCCACTGACGATAGCCAAAACTCGCACTTCGAGAACTTGGCATAGAGCTGATTTTGCCTCAATGTGTTCAACACCAACCGCAAGTGAATCTCATGCTCAGCTTTGGACTTCGAGTACACCAGGATGTCATCAATGAACACTATCACAAACAGATTCAGGTACTCGCGAAAAATATGGTGCATCAGATCCATAAACACCGAGGGCGCATTGCACAGTCCAAATGGCATGACTGTGAACTCATAGTGCCCATAACGCGTTCCAAATGCGGTTTTGGGAATGTCACCTTCCCGAATTCTTAACTGGTAGTAACCAGACTTCAGGTCCAACTTCGAATAGACGGTCGATCCCACCAGCTGATCGAACAACTCATCAATCCGGGGTATCAGATACTTATTATTCTCGGTCAGCTTATTCAGTTCACGGTAATTGATACACAACCGCAACCCACCGTCTTTCTTCTTCACAAAAAGCACAGGCGCGCTCCAAGGTGACATACTTGGGCGTATATAACCTTGCTCCAACATTTCTTGGAGTTGAACCTTCAATTCAGCCATCTCTTTTGGCGCAACGCGATATGGCGAGCGGGCCACAGGTTTCGCACCTGACACCAACTCAATTGTGAAGTCAATCTCCCGCTGGGGTGGTAGCCCAGGGAGATCCGTGGGAAACACATCTGTAAATTCTGCCACAATCGGAACCTCGCACAAACTGGCCTTAGGCTCAACAACCTGAATCAGTGCAGAGTAACACTCTGCACCCTTCCGAACAGCCTTGACTACCTGGAGTGCAGACATCAATGTCCCGCCCACTCCTCGCATACCCGCAAACTTTGTCTCCAGTTTGGTATTCTGGCCCAACGTGATTTTTTTGGACTGGCAATCAATCATAGCATGCTGCTCCGCAAGCCAATCCATCCCAAAAATCACGTCGAATTCCGATATTGGCAAAACAAATGCAGTTAAACAAAAATCCCGACTTCCTAATTGAACCGCCACATCGCAAGCTTGATCCGCAAGCATCCAACAGCCATTCGGCAACACCACTCTGACGCTATCTGTCTTTGCACGACTGGGTATCCCAAGCCGCGTAATAAACTTACTAGACAGAAAAGAATGCGATGCACCCATATCAAACAGTGCTCGCGCCAGCGTGTCCCGAATCATCACAAAGCCTATGACAACCATGTCACACTCACAAACCGCAAACATAGGGGTACTAAGCAAAGCATACAAACAATAGCATATGCAAAACTAAACTCATACCTGTGACCACGTCACTCTGCTTGATGGCCTCTTGCAGGCCAAGATTTAGACCCGGGGTTGTGCCTGCGAGGCAGAGGAATCCACCACCGCCTTTCCTTTTTCCGCATAAGATGCTCCCGCCTTCTTTTCACTCTTTGGCGGCATCCGACAATCGCGCGCAATATGCCCCATGCGGCCACAATTGAAGCAGACCCGAGTATCTGGCTTGGAGGTAGCCCCTGACGTTGCTCCCGTTGCAACGGATGAAGGAGCTTGTCCACTAGGCTTGGACTTCTTGCCCCATCTCTTCTTATAAAATGGTTTCCCAGATCGGGGCACCTTCCACTCCTATTGCGACACAGCCAAAGCTCTCTTCCCTTGCACCCTTTTCATATCCTTCTCCAGTGCGCTCGCAGTGTCAACCAATGCTTGAAAACCTTGATTCATAGAACTTGACACAAGGAACCTCAGCTCGTCCCTCAGTCCTTCATAGAACCTGTTGGTCTTCCTCTATTCATCAGCAAAGATAGAACCCTCATACCGCCCCAAGCGAGTAAATTCATGCAAATAGGCATCAACACTGCCATCACCTTGTGTTAACCTTTGCAACTCATTTTCCATGGCTATCCGCTGAGCCGCAGGAAGGTGCTTCGCGAGGAAGAGCCGGGAGAATTCTTCCATCGATACTTGGGTTAACGGACGACCCGCCAAGTGATGCAACTCCATCTCATCCCACCATAACTGAGCTTCTCCTTCAAGCAAAAAGGTAACTAAGGTAACTTTCTGATGCTCCGCCGTTCCTATCGCCGTCATCACTCGCTTGACGCGCGATAGCCAATCCTCAGCCTGCGTTGGCGTTCCCGCTCCCGAAAACGTAGGCGGATGGAAACTCATAAACCGCGTTAGTTGCTTCTCAGCCGCTCGAGGAGCCAAATCCACGACAGGTTCAGGCCTTGCCGCCACCTGTTCTACCGCTTGCTCCTGCCTAAGGGGCTGGCCTTGGATCATGGTAAATAAGGCCTCCGCAACTAAACACACATGTTCCGCAGACGGTGGAGGTATAGGCACCATGGCTGGTGCCGTACTTTCATCAGAACGCTGGGACTCAGACGGCCCAGCTCCACTTCATGTCACCTAATGGTGGACAAGACACACACATTACCGGTCGTACCCAAGCAAACAGCACAAAATAAGAACACACAGGTTCCACAAACACACAAATGTGCATTCCTATCATGGACATTCAGGAGTTCATTCGTAGACTTTGGTTTGCACAAACACGTGCTCACCGCCCCACAAAAGAACTCGGCCACGACTTCGAGAGGGAAAGACCAGGACAACCGATACCAAAAATGTAACAACCCCATCCGTTCATATGGTATATTCTAGAAGGTCCGGCCGGGGCCCCACAGTATATATCACAAAACAGGCGGTGAAGGTACAGGATGATACTAGAGTAGCGCATCGCACCAATCACAAATCATTCTAGCGGAAGCATAGACTACAACTTGAACTCCTCATGAATGTCCAAACATAAAACTCCACATTTTATACCATATAGGAATGTCTTACAACAAGTCAAAAGAGTTGGCCTTATGGCCTTACATATCTTGCAAACAGTGGCCTAAACAAAGTGGCGCGCAGGCCGGCCACAATAAAAGAAAACACACAACAACACAGATACCCTTCGAGGGCTAGCAGCAGTAGCAGCAACAGCAGCAGGAACATCAACCTCTATGTGTCTCGCTCGGCTCTCCAGCACCTGTACAGGGACAATCCACCCAACGGTGACAAACAAAAGCAACGGTCAGCGTTCAGCTGACCAAATTATAACGACCCTACCCCTTCTCTCGGGGCAGCGGTATTCTTCCCTGCAGGCATAACAAATCACAAGGATGGCAATATATATATATATCATTAAAATGTGCTTTCACGCACACAAGCCATCACAACCGTTCGCCACCCGGCCCAACGGTCCGTGCACTCAGGGCACATTCTTGGTGTTCCGGCAAATCTCTTGCCCACCACCGTATCAGGGTCATAACCCAACGATAAATCTCTTGAGCATTTACTCCATGGCGTGTAGCCGGAGTTAGTCTTCCTACACCGGGATGGCCCGTAGCCCCCCATTGTGTCATGGCGCGCAGGCCGAAGACTCTTGCTATGCGCTCCAACAGACCGCACCTTTTGGTCTCACGTCGTACGGACATAGCGCAGGTCAGATCCTCCACCCCCCGTTGCTCAAATCGCCTTGACTTCTCCGAGTACAGCATACTCATGGCTATATCAAAGGCGCGGGTCGGTCTCACCAATCCTGTTCTTGGCATTCAAGCCTGGGCATATCTCGATACCCATTTCCTTAGCACAACAGCGGGTCTTTCCTGGGCCTCCCAGTACTTCCTGTGACTCTCTTCATAGGTGGACACCGCACAAGCACAAATATCAGGGGTCTTTCCTGGCTATCCTGCCAGTACTTCCTGTTACTCGCTTCACAGGGGGACACCCTACGACATCAAGCATCACAAAGGGCATTTCCTGGTCACACCAGTACTTCCTGTGCTTCATTCACAGGTTGGACCCAAAAACATCACATGGCTACTTTCCTGGGCTACCACCCCAGTACTTCCTGCTACTCCTTTTCGTAGGCATAACACGTTGACTCCTCAAACTACACGTTATCACGGAGTCTTCTCCGGTTCGTATGCAACATCACCAATCCAGACCAACCTGTCCAGATGGGCTTCACACAGCATGCCTATTCCGTACTCCATTTCCGGATCTATATGCTAACAAAGGGGATTTCAAGCATCCACCCAAGGATTCCCAAAATCAGCCACCTCTTGGTGGGGAAAATCACAAAGCTATGCCAAAAAGAAGCCTTCACATGGCTAGGAAGAAAAGTCGTTACCCTTGACGACTGCTTTGGTTCCATGACCACAAAGCTTGCTAGCAAGACTCGCAAGAGCATTTCCTCCGCAACGTCGGCTTCGGATTTCTCGTCGGGAACCAGCAGCACCACCAGTAGCAGCCCCCTTTCCTTCTTCCTCCTCCTTTCTCTCTCTCTTTCTCTTAACTTGAAGAAAGATCAAGGCCAAATCAAATGAGAATCACTTCTCAGTTTTCGGCCTTTAAGAAAAAGAGGAAGATGCTTCATACCTTGGATCCCAGCTGAAGGAATGGACGGCCACGATTTTGCCAAAACACAGATTTTGACCCGATACGGCCTCTGACACGGTCGTGTGCTACGCCGTGTGCCTCAAGCGGTGGGCAACCGACTTATCCAAACCAGTGACACGCCCATGGAACACGCCCGTGTCATGGGCCGTGTCACCAACACGCCTGCAGACACGCCCGTGTCTGTGGCCGTGTGCCTGGGCGAAAAAAAATCCCAAAATATCCCGAGACTTCACACGGCCTGTGACACGCCCGTGTCCCAGGCCGTGTGCCCTGACACGGCACAAAGACACGCCCTGTCGAAATCCTTCGGCGGGCTGAGTTCGTCGACCCGATTTGACATGCCCTGTGACACGTCCGTGTCACAGGCCGTGTGCAACTTCTCGACACTCGACACCCACGTCTCGACACTCGACGATCGTCGAGATAAAGTCGTTGAGCACACGACACGGCCTTGGACATGCCCGTGTCCTGGGCCGTGTGCCCCCTCTCGACACATCGTCGAGCGAAAAATCGTCGGCACAACGCCCGATCGTCGACACAACCTCGACACGCCCTGCGACACGCCCGTGTCGCAGGCCGTGTCCTTTGACACGCCCTGGGACACGCCCGTGTCCCAGGCCGTGTCACCCAAAAATTTTCTGTTTCAGAAATTTGGACTGTTATAATCTTCTTCCAAATCTTGATTGGTTCGGAAACAAGATACTCTAACCTAGTCTCTGCAACTAGAGTTACCACACCTTGGATTTCTGGTTCCGCGTCATCAAAGGCGTGTCGCACGAGCTCATAACCTTCGTTGATGTTCTCTTCTAGCTTGGGCGCCATTAGGGTTTGGAGAAATTTTGAATTTAGAGAAGAGAGATGTCGACACACAAATTTGGTCTCGAAACTATGGTGAGCGTGTCGACAAACAATGATGAAGACCTATTTATACCTTTCTAAAATCGAAGGTGAAAAGGCGCGTCAAAATACTTGAAATGTGTCGACACTGTTGAAAAGTGTCGACACTTACTTCTAATGTCTCGACAACTATGTGTCGATACAAATATAGTCGACAGAATATATGTGTCGACAATTATACATCTCAGCTCGGCGATTAGTCGAAACTCTACTCGACGAATTCTGTTTAAATTCTAAGTGTCGACAACACCCTGGATGTATCGACACCTACTCTTCATGTGTCGACACTAATTCTCTGAAGTGTCGACACAGACTGTCTAGATGTGTCGACACCATTTCTCTGAAATGTCGACACCACTTCTATGTGTCGACAAAGACAACTCTGTGTGTCGACACCATTTTACTTAGCCAATTTTTTAAACTATTCTAAGTTTAACATTCCTAATTCAATTTTAAAATTATTGAATTTGGTTTCATCTAGGGGCTTAGTAAACATATCAGCTATCTGACTATCTGTCTTAACATATTCTAGTGAAATGTCTCTTTTTTCTACATGTTGTCTAAGAAAATGGTATTTAATTTCTATGTGCTTAGTCCTACTATGGGAGACAGGATTATTTGCAATAGAAATGACACTTGTAGAATCACAAAATAAAGGTGTTCTACTTACTTGAATACCATAGTCTTCTAGCTGGTGTTGAATCCATAAAAGTTGTGCACAACAGCTTCCTGCAGCAACATATTCTGACTCAGCTGTGGAGATGGCCACACTGGTCTGCTTCTTATTGCTCCATGACACCAGCCTTCCACCTAGAAATTGACAGGTTCCTGTAGTACTCTTCCTATCTTCCTTGCAGCCTGCAAAATCTGCATTTGAATAACCTGTCAGTACAAAATCTCCATTCCTAGGGTACCAAAGGCCTAGATAAGGAGTGCCCTTAAGATATCTCAAAATCTTTTTGACTGCAGTCACATGAGATTGTTTAGGGCAAGCTTGGTACCTAGCACAGACACATGTAGCATACATGATATCTGATCTACTAGCAGTCAAATACAGTGGGGAGCCAACTATCCCTATATACAAAGTTTCATCTACAGGTTTCCCTGCATCATCTTTGCTTAGAGACATGCTTGACCCCATAGGAGTTTTCATGGTAGTGGATGATTTCATACCATACTTCTTTATTAACTCTAGGGTGAACTGAGACTGGCATATGGATAATCCATCTTCAGTCTGTCTAACTTGGAGACCCAAGAAGAACTTAAGTTCCCCCATACTGCTCATTTCAAATTGTCCTTGCATAAGTTTTGCAAACTTTCTGCAAATACTACTTTCTGTAGACCCAAATATTATGTCATCTACATATATTTGGACTAAGATAATCTTGCTTTTAGATTCCCTAAAGAATAGAGTCTTGTCTATTTTCCCCCTTGAGAATTTGTTCTCAATGAGGAAACTAGACAGGGTTTCATACCAAGCCCTTGGGGCTTGTTTTAACCCGTACAAAGCCTTCCTAAGTCTATATACATAATCAGGTTTAAGAGAATCAACAAAACCTGATGGCTGCTCTACATAGACTTCTTCCTTCAGATTTCCATTCAGAAAAGCTGACTTTACATCCATTTGATATATCTTAAACCCTTGATATGTTGCATAGGCAAGGAACATCCTAATTACTTCTAGTCTTGCTACTGGAGCAAAGGTTTGATCAAAATCAATACCTTCTTCCTGCCTATATCCCTTTCGAACAAGTCTAGCTTTATTCTTTATGATGATTCCATTCTCATACAACTTGTTCCTAAAGATCCACTTAGTTCCAATAATATTGTGGTCCTTGGGTTTTGGAACTAGCTCCCAGACCTTGCATCTTTTGAATTGATTCAGCTCCTCTTGCATGGCCTCAATCTAATGAGGGTCTAGGATTGCTTCTTCAAACTTCTTTGGTTCCACTTGGGATAGGAAGCTGGAGTAAAGAACTGTACTTAGATTCCTGCTCCTTGTTTGCACTCCTTGTCTGGGATCTCTAATTATTTAATTGGCTGGATGATCCTTTAAGTGTCTATTTGCTGGAGGCAGCCTGTCTTTAGGTTGTACATCTTCATTCTCTTCATTTAGCTGCACCTCTTGGTCTTCTTCAGCATCAGGAGTATCTGGTACTCCCCCTGGACAGCAGCCACCATCTTCCACTTGCTGACTTGCAGTAGAACCTTCTATTAAGGTAAGCTTGTCCATCGTCTCAGTTACACCTGTAGAGCTGCAAACACTTCTTGGCAATTCACAGTTAATGAGTCTTGCTTCATCAAAAACTACATGAACAGAATCCTCTACAACTTGAGTAATCAAGTTGTAGACCCTATAAGCCTTACTATTGTTGTTGTACCCAACAAAGATCCCCTCTTGGGATTTGGCAGCAAACTTGGTTAGATAAGACTTTCCATTGTTAAGTATATAGCACTTGCAACCAAAGATCCTGAAATAGGATAAATTTGCTTTTCTGCCCTTCACAATCTCATAGGGGGCCTTCTTGTGACTCTTGGTGATAGTAGCCCTATTGATCACATGACAAGCAGTATTTATTGCCTCAGCCCAGAAATATTCTGGGAGAGAAGTGTCACTCAATAGGGTTCTAGCAGCCTCTATCAAGGTTCAATTCTTCCTTTCAGCAATACCATTTTGCTGAGGTGTTCTATGTGAAGAAAATTCCTGAAAAATCCCAAATTCTTCACACAGTTTTGTCATATTTTTAGACTGAAATTCAGTGTCATGGTCACTTTTGATTTTGACCACCGTACTGTCCAATTAATTCTGAATTTGTTTAACAAAACTATATAAGATACTTGGGGTTTCAGATTTTTGTCTAAGGAAGAACACCCAGGAATACCTTGAATAGTCATCTATAACCACAAATGTGTAGACCTTCCTACCTAGGCTGTGAACTGGCATAGCACCAAAAAGATCCATATGCAAGAGGTATAGACACCTCACAGAATCCTTGCTTTCCAGGCTATGAAAGGTGGATTTTGTCACAACCCGCATTTTCTCCAAAATTAAGAAGTATCAGAGTAGGAGAAAACACGCGTCGTGATGCCACGTCGAACAGGGGATAACTGCCGATGTTCAGGAAACCACCAACTATTAAGACTATGAAAAATCATAAGCTTAAATAATGTGAAAATCAATTGTATTTTAGAGGCCGTATCCCTCGGATTCGTGGATCAACTAGTCCACCCTTCAAAATTATACTTATACGTAGCGGAAAAATACTTTATTCATTTTTTTAACGTCCTAAGAGAATGTATAAGCGTCCCCAGGGGACACCTAAGACTATGCAAGACCCTAGATTTAACTTATATGATATATATAGAAAATGACCTTTTACGTGGTTTTGAAAGTAGAGATTAAGCTTTTTGAAGAGGAAATATGATGTCTATGTTTTAGATATAATAATTGTTTTCTTTTATGGGTTTTAAAGTAACTAGCAACCTAACATAAATCTTCCCAAGAGAAAGTTGAATAAACTCCAAAACAGGAAAACTAGTAGTATAAGCAAAGTACAAAGCATCTAAAAGAGAAACCACCAGTGGGCGTCAACAACTGACACGAACCCACTGGTGAGTAGGCATATCTGTACTACAAGTCTAAAGAAACTACCTCCCAGGAGTGAGGAAAAGAAAAACTCAGCAGCAGCTATAGCACTAGCAAGCTTCAGAAGAAACCTAGCCGCACAGTCGGCTATAAACCTGAACCTGAGGCATTCAAAGAAAAGAACACCTCAACAAAGCAATTTATCAATAGGAAAATGAAACAATAGTATAAAGAAGAAGTGAAATCGGTAAGAATAATGTAAACAAGTGAAGGAAAAATACTCGGCATGAGTGAGTAAAAAGGGGTGCACCAAGTGCACGGGTGAAGTCAAGCCTCACAAATCTCTGCAAGAAGGATTAGCAAAATAAATAAATCCTAGCATAAAGCTAGAGCAGAAAGAGTCACCTAATACTGGAGATGGACAAAATCAGCATCAAGGGCTTAGGTTGGTGGCAACGGTCCGACCAAGTCTATCAGGCCTAAATATCTCAAGGTGCTGTGGTGGTGGCATCAGTCCAACTCAACCAAACAGCTCACATTGTCTTAATAAGACAAGGAGTAAAACAAGGGTGGCGGCATCGGTCCGACCCACCTCAAAATCACATCCTACTCCAGCACTAAGTGACTCGGAAAAAAAAACCCTTACTGGTAGTTCCATGAACCACCAAGAAGTCACCACAACCC
The DNA here is from genome assembly GCA_039583875.1 of Platanthera guangdongensis. Classification (NCBI taxonomy): domain Eukaryota; kingdom Viridiplantae; phylum Streptophyta; class Magnoliopsida; order Asparagales; family Orchidaceae; genus Platanthera; species Platanthera guangdongensis. The sequence goes on along the minus strand of JBBWWR010000216.1, from coordinate 52,993 downwards.
TATTCCAACTAGAGCACCCCACCTAAGAACCCTAAGTACAAACCGACGGGCTAAACGTCGAGTTGCCCAAATTAGTGATTTGACATAAATAAGTTGAAAACAGAGCGATACTATAATTATGCAAGTAGTTCGACACTCAGCTAAACATGTACCATTAGTTGGTCACCGAAAAAAAATAGGTTAGCCACCGAAACATGCATAATTAATTTGACACCCAACCCTAAACAATGATTTTTCCGGCGCCCAATATATTTACCATTAGGTTGCGTGGTTTGAGTCTAAACTATACAAGTAATGAAGTGAACAGGACATAGTTACGCCTAAAGAAACAATGAGAAAAACAACCCAACAAGCCCTAACGAAAATTTTGTAGAGAACCGACCACCCCAAAATGAATAACTCAAATGGTAAATAACCCTATCTAACATTCCTAATCATACAAACCACAACATAATACCAATGGGGTTAGCCCCAAGATTTCCAGGTGATCAAACCTCAGGAGAAACAAAATCTGAATTTAAGCAATAGAAAGGTACAAAAAAAAAATTGAGATAGTATTGGCAAGAGCGGAGGGCGCACTTGCCTTGATATTTAGTAGAACCTTGGACAACGATGCACCTCTTAACAAACCGGCCGCAAGCAACAATGTAGGGAAAATCCTGGACAACATTTAGGGTAGGAAAACTCCATTATTGTCCGGGAAAGAAAAAAAAACTGGAGATGCAGTGATCCGACCGGGAAGAACATGGAGGAAATCTCAAGATAGATACCTTGGAATGGAGATCTTGACTAGAGGAGCACGGATCCTGCCTCAAATCGCGATTTCGAGCGGATCTTGGCGGGGAAATAGGGCATCGGAGTAGCACCGGGCTTCCACCTCTTTCTTCCGCGCGAAGGATCGGCGCTCGGGCTGCAGCAGTCGGCCGCCGGGTTTGGGGAAAAGAAAACCTAAAGCTAATGAAACCCTTATATATATATATATATATATATATATATATATATATATATATATATATATATATATATATATATATATATATATATATATATATATATCCTAATTAAGAATACTCTAACCTAATTTTTATTGGCTTAAGCATAAAGACAGGCCCTAATTGATCCTATTAACTAAACACTAACTATTCGGCTATGCATACATCATCTCATATAAATTAACACCTATATGTACATTAATATTTTTACTTACACACATATATATATATACATACCAACACACCTCTATATATATATACATACTAGCACATGAACATAGACACGCACACGTAAATTATTAGAACCTTGCACATCTAAATCATGCGCTATGCCCTAAATGCGTAAACATGGAAATACGCTCACATAAATGACGACTCGCTAACTAGCAACCGTCGAAATGACGCGAAAATTAACGCTCTCAGATTCCGAACAAATCCGCACCGTAGCTCAACACTCGGGCTATGATGACATCGGCGAAGTCGGGCACAACCTCCGACGACCACACACTCGGGCTAACCTCACCCGAAGCCAAAGCACAAGGATTCCCTAAGAGACTCAGCCGAGTCTCCAAAACAGACTCCGGCTAGCTAGGGAACCCTGCAAACAGGCTACGACCACTACGAACACCTAACGAGGTACTCAAACAATGGCACAAGCCAGAAACACGCCAACGTAATGCCAAACGAGGATTTAAATAATTGCCGAAAAAATCGGGGGCGTTACAGTCACTCCCCCTAAAAGAAAGTTTCGTCCCGAAACTTTACGTACACTTCTTCTACTATAGAACGAAAGTAACAAACAAACATTACTAGAAAGAAAACATACCCAACAAATCAGGAGAACAAGCGAGGGTAAGTCTCCCTTATAGCCGACTCTAGCTCCCAAGTCGCGCTTTCCAAACCTTGATTCTTCCAAAGAACCTTCACCATCAGGATAGACTTTGTCCGCAGCACCCGATCCTGAGTATCCAAGATGCGGACCGGCACCTCAACATATGAGAGGTTAGGCTCCAACTGGGGCACGACATCCAAGAATTGCTCACTGCTCCGCACACACTTCCGCAGCTGGCTCACATGAAAGTCATTATGCACGCTTGGGAAGTTGGCTGGTAGATCCAACCTATATGCTGCCACACCAATACGCTCCAAAATTCTGAATGGGCCCACATACCTCGGATCCAGCTTATGGTTCTTGCCGAACCTCTTCACTCCAACCATCGGAGACACCTTCAAAAAGACCAAATCCTCCACCGAAAATTCCAAATCGGACCTACGCCGGTTAGCGTTCTTCTCATATCTTTCCTGAGCTAACCGAAGCTTTTCCCGAATGAGCTTCACAGCAACCTCCATTACATCGAGAGCATCAGGACACAACAAAGGCCTCTCACCAACCTCAGTCCAAACCAACGGAGTTCTACATCGCCTCCCATACAATGCCTCGAAGGGAGCCATTTGCAAGGTCTCTTGGTAACTGTTATTGTAGGCAAACTCCATGAGCCGCAAACGCTCATCCCACGCTACACCGTGGTCTAGAATGTAGCACCTGATCATATCCTCCACAATCTGGTTCACACTCTCGGTCTGCCCATTTGTATGAGGGTGGTAAGCGGTAGAATATCTCAAGTCTGTACCCAAACCATCCTGCAAACTCTTCTAGAAACGGGAAGTAAATCTGGAGTCTCTGTCTGAAATGATACTCACGGGAACTCCATGCAATCGGATGACTTCGCTCAAATACAACTCTGCTATCTTCTTCATCGGGTAGTCGATCTTATAAGGTACAAAGTGCGCACACTTCGTCAATCAGTCCACGATCACCCAAACTGAGTGAAATCCCCTTGGAGATCTTGGTAAGCCCGTGATGAAGTCCATAGAGATACTTTCCCACTTCCAAGTCGGGATCTCCAAAGGAGTCAACTTGCCACCAGGCCTCCCATGGCCGGCCTTCACCCGCTTGCAAGTGTAACATTCAGAAACATACCGAGCTATATCCCCTTTCATACCATGCCACCAGGCGATCTGCTTCAAATCATGATACATCTTGCTGGATCCTGGGTGGTAGGCAACAATGGATCCATGAGCCTCTTTGCATACCATACTCCTTATGTCTCCAACCGCGGGGATGCAAAACCTGCCGCGGTACTTCAAAGTACCTGAATCATTGATAGAGAAATCCGGCAACTCCCCTCTCTCAGCCCTAAGGTACAGGTGTAACAAATCCGGATCATCCTTCTGGTGCAACCTGGTGAGTGAAATCCAAGATGGCTCTGCCATTGCCAAACTGCTTTGCAAATCACAGCATCCCACGGAAATGTCCATCAACAAAAACTCTTCCACTAAACGGTCTACCGTGAGGTTGAAAATCTTCCCTGTCTTGCGGCTCAGGGCGTCGGCCACCACATTGGCCTTGGCAGGATTGTACTGGATCTCCACGTCATAATCGGCCACAAACTATAGCCACCGCCGCTGGAGCAGATTCAGCTCCTTCTGAGTAAACACGTATTTCATGCTCTTATGATCTGTGAAAATCTTGCACTGGGCCCCATAGAGTAGTTGCCTCCACAGCTTCAATGCAAAAATCACTGCCGCAAACTCGAGGTCATGCGTAGGGTAATTCCGCTCATGAGTCTTCAACTGCCGCGACCCATACGCAATCACCTTCCCCTCTTGCATCAACACGCCACTGAGCCCAACATGCGAGGCATCCACATAAACATCATAGTCCTTGCCCTCCGTAGGCAATGTCAAAACAGGGTGTTGATGTTGTGTTTATCTATGTGGATATGTGGATGGGATTTTTTTATAATATATGTTGAAAATGTTGTGAAAAAAGAGAAAAAAAAGTGAAACAAGGAAAAGAAAATAGAAAATTGTGAAAAAAAATTTATAGAAATAAAGAAAAGGCAATTGAAAATCTTAATGTGTGGAATTTTTGTTGGAGTAGGCAGTGCACAAACCATATAGTCAATTCCATGTCTCAGGGTGTGGTGCACCCACATTTATTTTGTGGGGTTAGAAGATAGTGTTTTGTGTTAGCTCAGTTGGGTTTAGTGCATGAGCAATTGCTTCTATCATTTGTTTACCTCTCCTAAACCCAAGCCCCTCTTTAAACCTAAAGTCATATTGATTTGTGCGCTAGAGTCAAACCAATGTCGTGGAGAGAGTGTGAATGAGCGTGTATATGGCCATCGACGTTGATTGATTTCTTTGGAGGTTATCCCGACGCCCGATCTTTGACAATGCTCAACTCATCGTTCAGTTTACTTTTGTTCTACATGTGACCGGATGATTCACCGTGATTCAAATTTTTACTAGAAATAATATATTTATACGCTCGTAGAAATTATAAATCACTATGTATGGCTAAAAATTTCTTCTAATGCTTCTCTGTACGTGTGAGCATGCGATTTTGCAGGGTACTTTATTCTTGTAACTGCTTTTCCAACTAGTTCTTTTTATTTCTGCTGAGAGATGATGTGCTTGGGATAAGAAAATGGTTAAGCCTAAGGGTGTGATGATTCCAATATGTATAGTGTTTCTGGACTCATCCAGGCAAGTGTCCACTCACATGAACTACACTTTAGGCTAATTACTACTCATTTTTCAATTAATCTGTGTTTGTACGCAAAGTGTACTTTGTAGGCCTGTTGTGGTGTGCAATTACACATTTCTTTGATGAGGGTAAGCATTTGGTGCTCCCCATTATTTTCCTTTTCTTTTATTGTTTTTTATGAGTGCTAGAGGCGTGTGCCCTAGTTGTGGTTTTCCTGTGCAAGTGGACAGAGCCCCATTCTTCTCCATTTCTTTCCTATAGGAATCGAACGGTCATACGTTTTTCTTCTGGGTGAAATCAGCATAATTATGCGATGCATAAAGTTTCATTTTCTGGTGCTCTACCCAGGATTGTGTAATTTGCTCGCTCACGGGCTGTTTTGCCCATGCATGAACAAATTGCATGAACTCCTTTTTTTGTATAAAATTTTATGATATTATTGCTCGTGCATTTTATTCATACATGTTTGGATTCAACCATGGGCAAAGTAAATCGCACAGTCTATCTTGTTGCCTGGGTTTTTAGTGTTCTATCCCTGCCTATGTGTTTTGTTCTTTTATTTTGCATGTGTGTGTTCAAAATCGCATGGTTGGCTTTTCATCCAGGGTGGGTGATTCTGCGTTGTAATAATCACATGATGAATGAATGGTCATGCATTTGACCATACGTTCTTTATTTTATGACTTGGTATTATTTACGTCTTAAGTTTTGCCCTATTGGGGATCCATTATCCATTTTCTATCGGGGAGCTCTGGTTTTATGCCATTCCGCCGCTCCACCACCGCCCATCATCCTGTGGTGCTACGGCCATATTTTCCTTGCAAATCTCAATATAGATTTTCCTTTCGGCCCCCTCCATCATTCACAAGCATCCAAGCCTTATTTCGTGTGATTCTTCGCATCACTCTGAGAGTTCTCTGGTAAGGAACATGACCGAAGACTATTGACGAAGAAGATGGGTAATGTGGAAGAAGGTGACAGCTCTTCCGGACTCCGGACGGCAATCGAAGCCCGAGCTCGGATGAGGATTGACCACCCTCGACTCTGACCATGAACTTTTTGTGAGACTTGGAGCATTGGTTGTATTCTTCCCTCCTCTTCTCTTATAGTAAACTTCTTTTTGTCTATTTGGTTGTTTTGTGTTTGATGATTGTATGTACCGTAATTTGTTTTAATTGCATTTGTTCATGTCTTTGTGAATGCTTTGTGGCTTATGCATGTGAGGAGCGCCTCCATTTCATCTTATCACCCACATCATTGTGTGAGTGATGCACTAGAAATTCCTAGTGGCGTGCGTTACGAAGAGGTGCTTGCAACCCTCATCCATTTCCCTCCATTAGCCTACTATTCCATCCACCCTTGAGAAGCAGTGAAGGCGACCCACACTAGTATTTTTAGTGTTTTCTTTTCATTCACTGCCCAAAACCAAGCCCCTTATTTCTTTACCTTTATAATTGATTTTCTAAAAAATTAAATCACACACTCACTCTGCTTTCCTCAAGAGATCAACACTTCGGGATATTCTCCCATTTTAGATTACTTATCCTTGTGGAATTCAATGGCATCGCCAAAGTTATACAGTTCACATAATCATATAAGGTTGTATTGCAACCCCTATACATAAGCTACTTTTGTGATAAAGACAATATCCATGGTGATCATACCAAAGCCTTTTGTTATCCATCTATCTGAGCCTCTAAAGAAGAATTTTAGTCCATTTTTACTGGGGTAAAATCTTTTAGAAGTCTTCTTATTCCTGTCATGTGTCTGGAAGACCCAAGGTCGAAGATCCATATTGGCTTGTGATTGGTACTTGAACTTACCTACAAAAAAAAATTAGTTTACCTTAGGAACCAAACCAACCTTGGGCCCTTGGTTCCTGTCAGCATTTGAAATAGTTTTTTTAATTAGAGCGATATTCGTTGAATTGGTTTTCTTTACAAGGGGTACTGTTGGATTATACCAATAGTCCACTACAAAGTGGCCCACCTTGCCACAACACCAACACTCATGGATGTTGTACCTCGTCTTTGAACTATTTTAGGTGTAGAATTTGTATGTGTTTGTTCTAGTTCAGGATAGAAGGCCTTGGAATTCTTTTTCTTTCTTTGTGCTAGCATATGGTTGTGAGCATGGTGGTAAGTTGTTGTACATCATAACATAATTTTGTTATCCACATGTTTTTTCTTAGGAAGGGGCCCATGGTGGGTTTCATTTTCCTTACACTTGAGTGCTGGACTTGGGGTACCAAATACAAATGGTCCATAATTACCTATTTATATTTTTTTCACGGGGAGCCTTCAGTGCACTCAACCCAAAGCCATTTCTTCCTCCCTAGTGAGGAGCATTGCTAGCCTTACTAGAGGACCACACATTTTTCACTGACCATATATGTTGTCCAATCTTAGTTATTTGATAGAAGTAACACCCTTTTAAAGGTGGTTTCTTGCATTTTAGCTTTTCCTTTCTCTTTAATTCCAACAGTAGAGTTTTTACTGAATCCTACTCCACTTTTGAATCGAGTAGAGAAGCTGTCAATAATAGGTAACATAGATTGTGGCTTAGAAAACTTGGGCACAAGCTTACTCTCAATGAGGAGCTTCTCTTCAAGATCCTTAATGATCTTGTTCTTATGACTGATGGTGCCAATATGAATTATTGACATCCCTCTTAGGTTGCTAATTTCACTGCTCATTTGAGTTAGCCCAGTAGTTGTCTCAGAGGCATTCAGAATTGGTAAGTTTGGGGGATTCAATCACCTCATCTTATTTTTTTAGAAAGTTTATTGTTTTTTCTTCAAAGATTCTATAAGAGCACCATATATGTCAATCATGTTATTTATTTCATCCTCAAAATTAGATTCACCATCCTCGTCAGATGATGAGTGTGCATCTGATTCTACACTAGTTCAAAGTCAGAATCTAAAAGAAATGATAGTGTTTTAAGAATTACATCATCATGATGGGAGTCATCCTGATCTTCCTCATTCGTTATGGTCATAAGACCACAACCTTCTTCTTCTTCTTCATTATCACTATTAGATAGTGAAAAAGGAGCCCTGAATCCCACCTTGGTTGCAGAATCTTCATCTTGATTCTTTTCTCGATAGATAAATGCTTCATAGAGCTAGAGGCTTCCATGAATAAATTGATCCTATCCATCCGAACGCAAAACCACTCTATTATATTCATAGAATTTTGATCTTGGTAGGCCTCTCTTAGTGGCATGGTGTATAGACTAATAATTTTGTATAGACTAATAATTTTCAAACCAACCTCCCTCTGATAACACCTAAAAGAATAAGGGTAGATTAATTACCAAGAGGGGGTGAATATGTGTTTGAGATGTAATTGGATGTTTTTGATATTTTATGAAAGAACTACCACAGAAAATCAAACAAAAATAACACCACAGAAAAACACACAATGATTTATAGCGGTTTCCCAGTTTATGGGTACATTCACAATCCCTCTGCACCAATCTAGCTATGTGCTAGACTAGCACGAACTCCTCCAATATCTCAGATTCAACAATAATACACCTCAAAGTCCTTGACTCCTACAGCTCAGGAACACGGTAAGTCCCTTACCACAGATCCAATTCTCAAATAATACCTCCGGTGCATATAGCAACCCTGCCTCAGAGTGAAAGCACTCCTATAGCTCAAATTCGACAACTAAACCCTTCCTCAGGTCATCCCAAGACCCTACCTCATCTTTATAATATATCCCTACCTTTAGATCTTAAAGAGATCTTACACAATAAAAGTTATTAAGTTTATTACAGAAATTTGACTAAATAAAGGATTTTTGTTTTTTCAAAAATTTGACTCAATAAAAGATTTTCCTTTGTAGCATTAGTCTTCTTTGACTTTCTAGGATGAAAGCCTTCCCAGAATTAGCACTTGAATATTATTGGATTTTTCATGAAAGTCGGTTCAGTGCTGAACTTTCTTGCAAGAAGAAACCTTGCCGCCCTATTGAAAACGAGCTTTATTTTTTCTTTGAGTCTTAACTTCTTCTTCTTCAATGTAAAAAGAGCTAAATAAAGGAAAATTTTATTCCTCCAAAACGATAAAAAATACATTGGTATGCACCCTTATATATAGAGAATGGGGGTGATGAGAGAATAAAACAAGATATGTGGGACTAAATACAATCCATGCGGCTTATGCGGTTTGACACAGTCAAACCGCAACACTGTACAAAGTTTCTGATCACCTAGCAGCAACAGAGGTAAGCCGCCAAACTGCCACTGAAGACTGCTAGACCGCCGCTGCTAGCCATTAGACCGTAACTACCGATTGCCACCAGACCGCAGTTGCGGAATCCCACCACTACTACAAAGATAAGCCCCAGGCCGCTGCTGGGGCTAACCAACAACCCGCTGCTGCGGCAACTCTCCAGGCTGCTGTTGTGGCAAACCATCAAGGTGCTACTGTGAAAATTCTCCAGACCACTGTTGCGGCTAACAATCAGACTATAGCAATGGCTAGCCTCCAGTTCGTAGCTGCGGGAAGACCTCCAAGACTGGAAAGCTCGGTTAGAAGCCGAATACAAAACTCCAACACTGCAAAACAGTCAGAATGCAAATCCTGCCAAGATAGCAGCTAAACATAACCACAACCACTAACCAAACCGCCACACAATCAGACTTCCTGGACAAACTTCTTGTATAACATCCTGTTTTGTGCCAGACACATCGCACATGTTTTGAGTTAAGGGAGTTTACTTGGGCTCGGGTTGCACCAGACACGACAAGTAAAATTCATTGTATATCGTCACGGATATCTGACGAATTCATCGAGAATGTCTTGTGAGTTTAAACCAATATTATTCGTCGAATATCGTCAAGAATTAGGCTTAGGCTTTGAGTGGACTGTAGTTATTTTCTTGGAGAGATGTTGACTTAAAGGAGTTTGACTTGAGAGATTAAGATTTCCTAGGAAGAGACCATGCTAGGGCCTTGCCCTAGAGTTTAGTTGTCTTCAACCTCTCCACTCTTCTATGTGAAGATGGTGGACTTGGTTTCATGAATAGGAATGGCCTAATGTGGGTGAATAAGGGAAGAGGAAATATGTACTTGGTTCAGAAGAAATATATAAAGGAAGAAGATGAATCGATGTCATTTATCTTGCTTTAAGATGCATGGAAAAATATATTTTTTGTTCCCATCGAACTTCAAGGCCATTTTCGGGTATGATGTGGTCAAATCTGGGCTTTCGACTAAACATAAGAGTTGTAGACCTGGGAAAGACATTTCCAACAGATGGTTACATTTTTTCATATGAGGTTGGTTGCCTCGGTAAAGTCCAACCAAACTTGCTGGGATGATGTTGGAACACCCTATTACTGATTTGGGCAAGGATCACTATGTCCTTTAGGAAATTTGTTTTGACCTCCTTGTATAGATCTAAAGGCCAATTAGATTTAGTATAAGGGTTAGTATTTAGGTTTGAAAGCTGCCCTCAAGACCCTCAAGACCAGATATTTCAGTTCAGGAGACTAAGTTATTTCGTCGAGCTCAGGTCGACGAATCGTCGAACTCCATTTGATGATCTCTGAGCTCACTTCGACGAATCGTCGAACTCCATTAGACGATCTCTGAGCTTACTTCAACGAGTCGTCGAACTCCATTTGACGAGCTTCGAGCTCAGATCGACGTTCCTGTCTTTAGTTTGTTTCCCTATCTCTTAGCTCAGTTCGACGATAGTTGAGCTCAGATCGACGATTTCTGTTTCAGTCTAAGTCCAGTCGCTGAGCTTAGTTCAACGATAGTTGAGCTCAAGTCGACGTTTCTCTGGAGAGATCGATGTTTTTCAATATTCAAATTCAGACAGTTATGGAATTATTTCCAGCATTTATTTCAAGGATCTTGTAGCCGTTTTAATTAATCTGTAGCAAATTTCAAGGAGATTTTAAAGGAATGTTTTATTAGAATTTCCTCTAGAAGACAAATGCATTTAAGGAAGTCATTTATGACAGGCTAACGACTATCTTGGACAGAGAATTATTCTATTTAGATCTAAGGAATAAAAGTTTTTTCATTCTGCTGGTTAAATTTACACAACAACAAAAAAAAGAGTTACAGACACACAGACATGATTCTTTCAGAACACACATCACTAAAGGAGATCAATATACTGAAATTTTCAGATCCCTTTTGATTCTAGTGTTCAAAGGGATTATCATTCAAGACTCCAGACACCACACATTTCAGCTGCTGCTGGAATCATCTTTTGCTGGAGATCAAATCTTCTGAAGGCCTATCACCCTATTGCAAAGCTTCACTTCCTGAACAACTCAAGAACTCAGGGGGAGCTTTGACAACATCCACTATCTTCTCTCTGATTGTTGACAGAGAAGATCATCTCACCTCTCTCTCTCTCTCTACTGTAAAGGGTTTATCAAAATCCCTTCAAAATTTTGTGTTGGTTTCTGAGACCTTGTCAAAACTCAGTGGTGGCAAGACACCTGATCAAAAAATCTGGTTTGGTTTTTGAGTACCTTATCAAAAGCTCATTGGTGGCCAGGACACCTGATCAACTCATCCTGCAGTGGATTCCTACCTAGTGTGGTAGAAGAGTGGATGTACCCAGATTGATTGGGGAACCACTATAGCTCCTTGTGTCATCTGGTTGCTCATTTATTTTGTTTTCTGGCTGTGGTTTGTGATAGTTCTGTGATTGCTTTGTAATTAGATAGTTGCTGTGTTTGCTATATTTCATTTGCTTCCATGTTCACTTAGGAATACAACAAGAGTTGTAAAACATTTTTAGCAAGCACCATACTCTATTCACCCCCCCTCTAGAGTATATCAGATCTAACCTGCACTTTCAATTGGTATCAGAGGGAGGTTGGTTAAAATACCACAGCTTAGTGGTTGCACAGGCTAACACCTGAACCCAAAGATCCCTTTAGTCAGATCTGCTTGTTTTAAGCTTGTTACTAGATTTATTTATTCACAAAACATGGCCCAAAACAAAGATTATGCTAGCACCAGACCTCTAGTGTGCAATCTATATAAGTTTGCACTTTAGAAGGCAATCTATCTAAGTTTGCTTCCCTGTAATCTATCTAAGTCTGCCACTACGGAGGTATCCTGGGAGGTTACGACTCCATAAAGGGGGAACTAAAGGTCTGTGTGCACAGAGTCGGGTGTGTGTGTTGCACTTGCATGTTCCATCATACCCACTTGCATGTCATAGCATAATCGATTCATTTAACCCTGACACCTAAAGTATAAGTGGAATGGGACGCTTATACTTTAGGCCCTGCAAAACGACCCCTTGGTCTATAAGCTTGTGTGGACAAGTTTATAAATTAAGGTCAATTTTGATATATATATATATATATATATATATATATATATATATATATATATATATATATATATATATATATATATATATATATATATATTGCTGTTTGATCACCGACACCCCAACGTATAAATTGGTATGAGACTTTTTATACGATGGGAGCCTTGCAGAAGACCCCTTGGCTTATGTGTTCTCACATAAGTGAAGGTTACTTTTCATATTTCAGCTTATTGTCTATACCTGTTATAGAATTGCTAGTATAGGTCCGCTGCCATCTGTTTTTGATATTCTCCACCTTCAAGTCCTCCCCTTTCTTCCTCTCTGCTTGGTGCCTAGGAACCATGGGGGAAGGGAGGGGGATGATAGGGCTTAGTCTTTTAGACTAACGGTTTTCGAACCTCATCATTTAGGGGATCGTGGAGCACAGCATGGAGGAGCAACCCCAGAGACCGGTGCGCTTGGAGATGGGGCAGTCTAGCTCCAGAGTTCATACAGACGGGACTGTGAGTCTCGACCTTGAGTAGATTTTAGCATTTGCTTCCGCATGAGTGATTTGTAGTGAGGACATGATGTACCGGGCATAAGTCCGTATTTTACTACTCTGATGTATTTTTCTGTGGACACTCCCTTCGTGGAGATTTATTTACTATGATTTGTGATTTTTTGTGGACTGCTAGTTTGCATTTACCTTATTGTGCTACTTTTCTGTGATCGAATTTGGCCGGCAGAAACGGCTCTTTTTGGTGATGACCCTTCAGGGCGTGGACGAGTCACCGCAAAACGGCGGTTCTGGGCCTAAGACCCTGGTGTTGAAAAAGAAAAAAAGGGGGTCTTACACAGTCGATCTGCGAACGGAGCTCGACGATCTGACCCAAGATCCTCGAACTCAGCTCAGAGATCGTCGAACAGAGATCAGAGTTTTGAAAAAATTTTCAAAGGTAAATCAAATTTCAAACCTAGGGGTCCTCCATACTAATGATTTAACCCTTATACTGAATGGATAATACCTCCTAGGAGATATCATCCTAAAGGCTATAAGAGTCAACCTGGGATGTCTTTTATTTCGGAATTCAAAGGTTATCAACCTAGGCCCACGGTAAACTGGGACAAAAACAAATAAATTGTTCTATGTGCAGGTGAAGACCTATCTAACTTCAAACCAGTAATGGTATCTGGATAGTGGGTGCTCAAAGCACATGACAGGAAACAAGGACAATTTCACATCCTTCAAAGCCAAGCTTGGACCCAAAGTAATATTTGGTGATTCAAACTTTGTACTAACAAAAGGATATGGTGTAGTCCAGATTGGCTCAGTCACATTCAAGAAAGTAGCCTATGTGGAATGACTGAAGCATAACTTAATTAGTATCAATCAACTGTGTGATGAGGGCTATCAAGTGACCTTTAGCAAATCCTCATGCAAGATCAAATCAGAGGACATCACCACTGTGTTGATAGGTAAAAGGAAAGGTAACATCTATCTTGTGGATTTTCTTTCAACTAAGGTAGATATATGCTTGTTTAATTCCATTTGCAGACCTAATGAACTATGGCATAAAAGATTAGGACATATAAACCTTAGAACCATTGCTAGGCTATCCAAGGACAACCTTGTTAGAGGACTACCTTCTGGCCCCTACAAGAAGGAAGGACTTTGCAGGGCTTGTCAATTAGGCAAACAAACCAAAAATAGCTTCAAGTCACTTAATAAGAGTGATTCACCTAGGATTTTGTATCTGTTACACATGGATCTCTTTGGACCCATTACAGTACAAAGCTTAGGAGGGAAATCTTATACTTTAGTAGTTGTAGATGACTTCTCTAGATTCACATGGGTGTTCTTTCTGAGAAAGAAGTCTGATAACTTTAAGTGTTTGACAGAGTTTCTCAAATGCATACAAAGTGAGTTCAATACTCACATTGCCCTGATCAGAAGTGATCATGGGACAGAGTTTGATTATCTTCTTATGCAAGAGTTCTGTCAGAGTGAAGGGATCAGTCACACTTTCTCAGCTCCTAGAACTCCTCAACAAAATGGGGTAGCTGAAAGGAAAAATAGAACCCTTATTAAATCTGCTAATACATTGTTGTCAGATGCTCATCTTCCTCTATCCTTTTGGGCAGAGGCAGTGAACACCTCCAACTATGTGTTGAATAGAAGATTGATACATAAGCTGAAGGGCAATACTCCCTATGAATTACTCAAAGGGAAGAAACCTAAAGTATATTATTTCAAAATCTTTGCTTGTATTTGCTACATTCATAATAATGACAAGAAATACTTAGCAAAATTTCAAGCTAAAGCTGATGAAGGAGTGTTCCTGGGATACTCCATGATCAGTAAAGCTTATAGGGTATATAATAAATCTACTCTAAAAATTGAAGAATCTGTTCATATATCTTTTGATGAATCTAACATGTCTTTCAAGGAGAAGAATACTTCTACCAGAGAACCTTTGCAGGTAAACTCTCTTGGTGAAGACTTCGACAGGTTACAATTTATTCAAAAAGATGAAAGCAGTGAAGATGAAGAAGTCATTCAACATCTTGAAGAGAATCTTCTTGAAGAGCCAGTTGTTGTATTACAATAGGAAACAACCACACAGGTTATTGAACAATCAACATCTCCTTTTGATTTAGTAACATCAAGAGACCATCCAATCTCCCAAGTAATTGGAGACATCTCAGCTAGTGTACAAACTAGAAATCAGGTCAACCAAAACCTGATGCACACTTTCTTTCTTTCTAAAATTGAATCTCAATCCATTCAAGATGCAGAGCAAGATACACACTGGATCATTGCAATGCAAGAGGAGTTGCATCAATTTGAAATGAACAAAGTTTGGGAACTAGTGCTAAGGCCAAAGGATCACTCCATTGTTGGAACAAAATGGGTGTTCAGAAATAAATTGGATGATCATGGAGTCATTGTACGGAACAAGGCAAGGCTAGTTGCTCAAGGGTACTCTCAAGAAGAAGGGATAGATTATGACCAGACTTTTGCACCAGTTGCAAGGTTAGAGGTCATAAGAATCTTCTTAGCATATGCAGCACACAAAGGATTCAAAGTATACCAGATGGATGTAAAGAGTGCTTTTCTCAATGGAGATATCAAAGAAGAATTCTATGTCAGATAACCCCCAAGTTTTATCTCTTCAACTCATCCTGATCATGTTTTCAATTTTCATAAAGCATTATATGGTCTAAAGCAAGCTCCTAGAGCATGGTATGAGACCATAGCATGCTTTCTTCTGAAAAATGATTTTATAAGGGGTAGAGTAGACCAAACTATTTTTATTAGAACCCATAAGTCCCATACCCTACTAGTACAAATCTATGTAGATGATATTATATTTGGTTCTACTGATTCAAATTTGTGCAGAAGGTTTTTCAACCTAATGCATTCTAAATTTGAAATGAGTAGCATGGGTAAGCTATCCTTCTTTCTAGGATTGCAAATCAAACAACATGCTGAAGGCATATTTATTTCTCAAACCAAGTATGCAAAAGAATTGGTTAAGAAATTTGGTATGTCTGAAGCATCATGTATGAAAACACATATGCCTTCTAATGCTGTATTAGATGCTGATGAACATGGGAAATCTGTTGATCAGACAACATATAGAGCAATGATTGACTCTTTATTGTACCTTACAGCTAGTAGACCTGACATAATGTTTGCTACATGCATTTGTGCTAGATTCCAAGTGAGCCCTAGAGAGTCACAATTAATCTTAGTAAAAAGGATTCTTAGGTATGTGAAAAGTTGTCCAAATCTAGGTCTCTGGTATCCAAAAGACTCATCATTTGACTTAACTAGATTTTTAGATGTTGATTATGCTGGATGCAGAATAGATAGGAAAATCACCAGTGGAACTTGTCAGTTTCTTGGTGACAGACTTGTCTCCTAGTTTTGCAAGAAACAAACATCTGTGTCAACTTCAACTGCTGAGGCTGAATATATGGCTGCAGGTAGTTGTTGTTCACAAATCTTGTGGATTCAAAACCAACTCCTAGACTATGGCTACAACTTAGAAAAGTCTAAAATATTTTCTGATAATACCAGTGTTATTTCCATTGCACAAAATCCAGTCCTCCATAGTAGGACAAAACACATAGAAATTAGGAATCACTTTTTAAGGGATAATGTTGAGAAAAACAAAATTGAACTTCAATATATCCCAACTGATTTGCAAAGGGGAGATATTTTCACCAAACCATTGGATGAAAAGAAACACATATTTTTCCTGAATCAGTTAGGAATGTTAAATGGACGAAGTTTCAAATAAGATCCAAGATTTTAAAAATCTAAAAATGACCAAGACTAGGCAAATCAAAATGTTTTTTGTAGTGTATAGAGTATGTTTCTGAACTGCGCTTGACGATTTTCCCCAAGATCGTCGAACGGAGATCGACGATTTCAGAAATCATCGACCAGAGTTCAGCGCTTCTCAGATAGTGCCAAACTATCTTCTTCCAGTCAGCGATCATTGAACGGAGCTCGACGCTCTCCAATATCGTCAAACGGGGATCGACAATGTTGATGACCTTTCAGTTTCCTATAGGAGCCCCGATCGTCGAACGGAGGTCAACGATCTTTCCTTTTCTGCGTCGAACCCTAATATAAAACTCATTTTTCGGCCGTCGTTCTGCCTTTGCGCTTTCATACTCTCTGCAGAATTTCTCTTTCCCTCCAAACGTTTCTGCACTTGCTCTTTAGTTTGTTCATCTTTGTAGGAATCAATGGCAGTTTCAGTCGCAATCTTGGCAGCCATGAAATTTGATACAGGCTTTGATATAGACTTGGATTCTTTCGATAACAGCGATCAAATATTCAAGGACATTCTGGAACTCTTCAAGGACCAACAATTAGTTAACATAAAGTCTACAAGGATGAAATTGGCCGCAAATGAAATAAAGGAATGGGTGTATACTGCCCACAATCTGGATCAGAACACTGTGATTGGAACAATCTCAGGAACTCAGGTAACTTTAACACCTGCTATTTTGACAGAGGTATTTCAATTATATTCTGGTGAAGATTCTATAGAGCTTTCTGGAGAGGAATTTTCAATTATGCTTGAAAGGATGGGTCATTCAGAGGCTAACCCTAGTAAATTGCTTAAGAAAAATCTGTCAGTTGAGTACAGATTTCTTGCTGATGAAGTTGGGAAAGTGTTGTTGGCAAAACACTCAGCTCATGATACCATCTCTAGGTATCAGCTTTGTTTGATGGGTGCCTTGGTGGACAAGAAGCAGCTGAACTGGGGAGAAGTGTTTTTTGATTTAATTAAGAAGAAAATTAACAAGAACTTTGTTAATTTTGGGAGAATTTTAGGGCTATTTCTTCACAACAGATGCCCTGACCTGCTTGTTTCCAGTGGGATACACATCAATGCCTCCAAGAGGCTTACTTGTGCCCTATTTGGGAAATGGGACATGCAGATTGTAAAGCCCAGCAGAGCCTCTGCAATCTCTTCTTCAGGCACAAGGACTATTTTAGTCTCTTCCCCTCAGGTTTCTGCCCCTGCAGAAGATTTGCCTGCTTCATCTCATCCTTCTCCACCTATTGTTTCATCAACAACAGTCACATCCACTATCATAACTTAATCCCCCATTTCCATCCCATCTCCAACTTCAATCCCTTCTCCTACTCCAACATCAACTGAAGAAATCTTCCATCCACTACATCACTACCCCCACATGGACATTGATACATCATCTCATATTCCATCATTCACTCTTCTAGATGATTCCTATATGGATGATTCTCCTTCAACCCCTCTTGAGCCACCATCATCATCCACTTCTTATCAACAATTACTTCAGGACATCATTGCTCAACCATCATTCACACCATCCATCTCCACTCCATTATCTTCCATCTCCCCAATTCCAATATCTCAATCATCACTTCCACCATTCACAGTTTCTCCAACAACATCTCCTGCTGCTCCAACTTTCATCCCTACCTCATCCATCCCTACCTCTACTCAAGTCTCTCTTGAGCAAGTAGACCTTCCAGCTATTGCAGACAAGCTATATGAGCTGATAGCTCCAAGGCTATCACTACTGCTGGAGACCTCTTTGGCTCCACTTCTGCAAACTGTTCAGGAGTTGTCTGCCAGGCTAGCCTCTATTCTTTCTCCTCAGGAAATTCCCTCTACTGGGTGCCTTGATCCAGTTATCACTGAATCTAGGCAGGGAGAAATGCCTTATGAAGCTGAGAGATTGCCTGCTGCAGTAACTTTAGTCCAAGCTCCAGTTGCAGTCATTACATTGCACCTCAGGTCACTGCTGTCAATATTTGATTCTGTATACTTCAGCTGCCTTCCAGACCAGCATTCTGAAGATCTTATTAAGTCCATTGTGCCTATTTTCAGCTGTTACCCCAGCCTAATAAGTTCTTATATAAATTCCTTCAATGTTGTGGACAGTGCTCCTTCTGTTTCTGTTGCTCCTACTGCTGCTTTTGATGTTTCGGTTAGTTTTGATGTTGTTGTTTCAGTTTCTGAAGATATGCACATGATAGAGGCAATTGATTTTGAACCTGCTGTATCTGAGCCTATTGGTTCTGAAATTTTTGTATCTGAACCTGCTGCTGTAGTTCCTTTTGCCAGTGTTGTTTCTGCTCCAATTCCTGCTACTGATGTTGCTCCTGTTGCTATTCCAGCTACCATTTCTTCTGCTCAGTCTCAACAACAGAAAGAATATATCAAAAGGATTGATACAATGTATGATAATCCACAAAGTTCAGACAGTGATCAGTTTAGAACTGACTCTGAAGATTCCTCTGCAACAATTGCAAGGAAGAGGAAAGCAAGAAGCAAGGCCATGAATAGAGTTCCCCGAGAGAAGGTTAAAGATACAAATGATATTCCATATTATATATTGCATGATTGTCCTATTACAGAACCATGGATGCAGTACTTCAGAAATCAGCTGAAAGCCATGAAGAAGAAAAGGAAGTATGACAAAGGATCATCTCATTTCAATCCTCCTCCTCCTCCTCCTCCTTCACTTGATGCAGGTACAGGTGGAAGTTCTGCCTTTCAATCTACTGCTAGAAGCAAAAGTTCATATCAATTTCAAGGAAGATCTCAGTACAGAGGAAATCAGTCTAGAGGTTACCAGTCCAGAAGAGGACAGTATAGAGGAAATCAAAGAGAACTCAAAGTGTATTCTAAAGGAAATCAGCCATGGGAAATTAATGTTGAGGTTTGCATATGCCTTGCTGAACTTAAAACTGTTGGTGATCGTGCTAAATAAATGATTGATGAGAATTAATTGATAGATCCTTAAGTAAACAAATGGTTGGTGGTACATGATTGTCACAACGATTTGAAAGAGGTTGACAAACAAATGGTTTGGGTAAGTTTGAGAACAAATAGACTGATATATTCGATTGTACAAATGATATTCCTGTGGAAGCATAATTGATTGTGAATGATTGATTTTAAAAATGGAATTTGATGAGGTAAATGCATGGCTATGTGGTCTGATGAATAGTGAGATGTGTATAGTAGTCCACTGCTTAGAGTTGAGTCAAAGGTGTTTGACTTGTGAGATGAAGATTTCCTAGGAAGGTACCATGCTAGGGCCTTGCCCTAGAGATTAGTTGTCTTCAACCTCTCCTCTCTTCAATGTGAAGATGCTGGACTTAGTTTCGTGTAGAAGAATGGTCTAATGAGGGTGAATAATGGAGGAGGAAAATCTGTACTTGGTTCTGAAGAAATACGTAATGGAAGAAGATGAGTTAATGTCGTTCATCTTGCTTTACGTTGCATGGCAAAATCTAATTTTTGTGCGCAACAGACTTCACTGCAGTTTTTGGGCATGATATGTTCAGATCTGGGCTTTCAACTAAACACGAATGTCGTAGCACTTGGAAATTTCTTTCCAATGGATGGTTACACGTTTCATACGATGTCTGTATCCTCGGGAAAGTCCAATCGAACTTGCTAGTTTGATATGTTATACGTGCAGAAATTTGTTTTCTGTACGTAGCAGACTTCGAGGCTAATTTCAAGTACTTTATCGTCTGATCAGTGTGATGGACCAAATACAAAAATGTAGTCCTTGTAAATACCTTCCAATCGATGGTTACATGTTTTCATACAAGTCCTCTAGACTTGGTAATGTTGGGTCAAAGTTATTGTAGATTCAAGTCTTAATTACAAGTTGCTCTCGGGTTTGTGCAGAACTGGGTTTGAACTTGGTAGACGAGCCATAGGAAATTAATGTTGTGGTTTGTATATGACTTGCTCAACTGAAAACTATTGGTGATTGTGCTAAACAAATGATTGATTAGAATTAATTGATAGATCCTTAAGTAAACAAATGGTTGGTGGATCACAATTGTAACGATGATTTGATAGAGGTTGATAAACAAATGGTTTGGGTAAGTTTTGGAACAAATAGACTGATATATTTGATTGTACAAATGATATTCCTGAGGAAGCATAATTGATTGTGAATGCTTGATTTTAAAAAAGGAATTTGATGAGGTTAATACATGGCTATGTGGTTTGATTAATAGTGAGATGTGTATAGTATTCCATAGCTTAGAGTTAAGTCTCCCTACAGGTAGCAAGGTGGGACTGGTATGTTGTGTAAGGTGGCTTGCCATCTGTGTAAGTAATGAACCATTGTGTGGTATGGATTGTGGAAGGGTTGAAGGTGCATGTGTGTTTGACGCACTAGAATGATGTGTTGATGGCAAGGCCATGTGAAATTGCATGTGGTGTGAGTTGTCACGCGGTGTCAAAATCATGGGTTAAGGATAGTATGGCAGGTCTACGAGCTCACCAATTGTCACACCGACGCGAGTTGACAGATAGACTTGCACGGTTGGGCCTTTTTCCTCCGTGTTTAATTACCGAGGCACCCTCCGTGCTAGTGGTTGGTTGGTCTTGCTCCTTTGGTGATGTGTTCACAAAGCCACCTTCTGTGCCAAGATGATAGGCCAGCGTAGGGATACGTTCTTGGTGCACATCTAACCGAGACCCCTCTGAGCTATAGTATTCTTGTAAGCTTTGTTATGTTATCTTAGCGTTGAAGAGTACGGAAGCCTAGGCTTCGTAGTGTGAATGCCTACCTAGTAGTGGAAAAGCCTGTTTCACTATCACCATCTGGCCATGATGTATGGAACCTGAGAGGTTAGCTGCCTGCTCAAAAAGTGGGAACTACAAGTCTGTGTCGACATATCTATTTCATGTGTGTGACCATGGGTGAGCCATCATAAGTCATACATAACATTGCATTACATCACATATATTAGATCTTTGTCATATAAGTTTGTATGGGCACTCTTATATGAGGAGTTACTTTACTGTTGAGTCGATCCTTAACTTATATGTATGTATGGGCATTCATATAAGTTAAGTTACTTTCCTGTTGTACGTTACCTGCTTGTTGGATTGTTATAATTGAGTATAACTGCAGTACAAGAATGTTGATAAACTTCCTATACTTCATTGTTGTTTCTACTCACATGATATATATATATATATATATATATATATATATATATATATATATATATATATATAACGCCCCTATTCATCACATGACATATAACGGTGGGTCCGGCCGGGGCCCCACGCCATATGTCACAGACAAGTAGTGGAATTACTTGTGGAAATCAAGTTCTATTTGCATCTTTAACTCAATCCATTCTAGCGCATCCTTTTTAAGTTAAAGAACTCAGCTCATAGAATGTCCACTTCTATATAAACTCCACATTATATAGCAACACAAGGAATGTATACAACGCACACACACTAGCCTTAAGGCCTTACAAATTTCTCTTTTCACACAATTACATTTTCATACATCAGCACAAAGGCCGACCACACAAGAAATCCAAAAACACTTCTTCGCATGGCCTTCAAGGGCCTTTAGCAGCAATTCATCCATTCCATTTGTTCATTCTACCTGCAATTTGCCATCCAAGCCAAAATAGAAAACAAAGTAACGGTCAGCATTCGCTGACCCATTAAAACGACCCTACCCCCTACCCGGGGCAGTGGTCCCTTCCCTGTATGCATTTCCATCATCTATCTTAAAGTATCATCAAGCATCATGTGTATCATTCTCTATATCAACCTAGCAAGCACATCACATCACAAACGCTGGTATCCACCAGACGCTCCATGCACTCAGGGCACCTTCTTGGTGTACCGGACATCCCAGGCATACACCGCCGATCAGAGGTTTTAACTTGTTGGTTGATCGGACCTAGTCCACCAGTCTCGCAAGCTGGCGACTTCCCGCCCAAACCACTCAGAGGTACTACCTCACAGAATCCATAAACAACCAGAGCAGATCGACCCACCCAATGTGGGGTAGCATTTACTACCAATCGACCCCTCACCAATTCCTGATCGACCCACCATTGTGGTGCAGAAATTCGGGTGCTCGCTTCCCAGGTCATGCCACCAATCGATCCCTTCTAACCAGATCAACCCACCCTAGTGGTTTAGTCGGTCGGGTACTCGCTTCCCGGGTGCACTACCAATTGATCTCTCTTCAACCAGGAGCTTAACCAATGCCTCCTCACATCCATCATCACATCCATACATTCATCACAAAATAACTCTCTTTGCATATCATCAAATCCACGGAGTCATCTCCGGTTTACCCATGAACATCACCAATCCAGACTATTCGTCCAGATGGGATTCACACGGCATCCCTATGCCGTACTCCACACTTCCAGCTCTAGATGCAGACTCAACGAAGGAATCACTTCCGAGATCCACCTCTTGGTGGAGGATTCCAAGCACATGCATAACGAAAGGACTTTGATGTCCAAGAAGGAGATCATTACCCTCGAAGATCACCTCGGTGCCATAAAGTAGGCGGATGGAAGTCACCGCCTCGGTTCTGCCTTCACGAATCCGCTCTCGAATCTTCGCTCCGCACTCCGCAGCTCCTCCAGCAGCTGGCTATACTTTCCTCCTTACTTCCTTTGCTCTCTCCTTCTCTTTCTCTCTCTTGAAATGAGATGAAAAAGAAGAAGAAGAAGGGATTAAAAACCTCAGATCTCGGCCAGAAATCCACCTGGCTAAAGCCTAATCCCTTGGATCCAAGACAGATAAAACAACAGCCAGAAAAACACTAAAAAATTATGTTTCGGCCCAACTTAACTGTCGAGTTTGCTCATCAAAGGGAGGATGTGGCTACCAACAACCCGCCAGTGGGCTGGAGAGGGGTTCGGGTGCTTGGGCTGCAGCCCGGTAGCGTCGCCTAGAGCGGAGCCGTAACACTATCACGTTGGATCAGCTAGGGGCGTTACAATATATATATTAGTATTATCCACCTGTTTGTACTACTGCTTACATATTTATATTGTACTATTGTCTTTTTCTCTGTGCGGTGCCTAAGAGTCGCCGCTGTAGCGGATTGATAGCCACTTAGTCTTTATGACTAACGGTTGCTACGTCTTCTTTTTTAGGTGGAAACCCCATAGATAGAGCAGTAGTAGGTTTTGCAGGAGGACAGCCAGGCTAGGACGACAGGTCCTGAAGTGATGGTACCATCGCTGTCGTTATTGACTGATGTGTGTTTTTGAGAGACACATTTTGTTGTTGTTTGGCATTATGTACTCTGATATTAAGGAAGTCTTGGTTGCTTATTTTATTTTTTGTACTTGTGGGATTTATACTAATGTGTAATTTTGACTTTTCTTTAGTTTGGCATGGATGATATGTTTAGCCGGCAGCATAGGTGTCTTGTAGTACAGGTTAGCCTGAGTGCTAACACTACTGCAAGGCGGGTGTTTTGGGCATAATACTCCCCTCGACCGTGTTTTTGTTTCGAGAGGGTGGTCTTATTGGCTGACCGCCCGAACTATAAGCCGCTGAGGCTAGAGCATCAAACAGCCGAACTCTAACACTCTCCCTCAAGCTGGAGTATATATATCAACCATTCCAATCCTGCCACAAACATCTGAAAAAGAAGCGGAAACTGGTTTCATGAAGATTTCTGCCAGTTCTTTATCAAAAGTTATAAACGGAGTGCGGATCTAGTTCTTCAACACCTCTTCTCTACTATAATGACAATTGATTTCAATATTCTTTGTCCTCTAATGGAAGATAGGATTCTTTAATATGTAAATTGCGGCTTTTTTCACAGAATATAGTGAGATGATGATCATAGACTTCTCCAAAGTCAAGCACAAGAACTCGGAACCACTTCAATTCGCATGTTGTTGAAGTCATGCTCCTATACTCAGATTTAGCACATGACCTTGAAACCACTGACTGCTTCTTGGTTTTCCAGCTAACAAGATTTTTTTCCTACAAAGGGGTAAAATCCTGGTGTAGACTTTCTATCTTATTTGTTATCAGCATACCTAGCATCAAAATATGCTTCAATCTTCAAATGATTATGCTTCTGAAACAACAAGCCCTTTCCTGGATACCCTTTCACATACTCGAGAATTTTCATGGCAGAACGCATATGACACTCTCTAGGAGTTTGCATAAACTGACTGACCTTCCCACTACATAATAGATATCTGATCTTGTAATAGTTAGATAGATGAGTTTTCCTACAAGTCAACTGTACACAGTACAATCTGGGAGAAAAGGTTAATCTTCAGTCCATCCACTATCATCCCCAAGAGGAATTAGGCAACGAGCAGGCCTTATGCTAAGAAGACCAGTTTCCTTTAAGAGATCTAGTGCATACTTCCACTGTGAAAGAACCATAGAGTTTCGCTTTCATGAAATTTCAATTCCCAGAAATAACTTCGGAGTTCCCATATGCAGAATAACAAAATATTGTCGAACATGTCGTTTTGTCAGATCAATGCCATCTTTATCATTACTAGCAAGAAGGATAACATCAACAAAGACAGCAAGATCCACAAGTCCTTTAGTAGTCTTGCATATAAACAGAGAATGATCAACAGATTTTTGATTGAACCTAATAATAGAAACAACCCCACTAAACTTGTCAAATCAAGCTCGTGGACACTGCTTTAAACAATATATCGCCTTCTGAAGCTTGCATACTTGAGACTATCCCAGAGCAACATACCCAGGAGATTAGTCCATGTAAACCACATCTTGCAAATCAACATAGAGGAAGACAATCTTTACATCTAAATGAGACATTTCCTAGTATTTATTAACCGTGTCAGAGAAAAGAACACGTATAGTGCAGATGCGAGAAACAGGAGAAAAGGTATCAAAGAAGTAAACACTATACTTTGAGAAATTCCTTTGGCAAGACGCCTTGCCTTATAGCGGTCAACATTACCATCTGGAAGATACGTGACAACAAAAACACATCAACAATCAACCACATCTATGCCCAGAGGTGTGGAAGTAAGTGTCCAATTACCTCTCTCAGTTAAGGTTTTCATTTCTTCATCAATAGCGGCCTTCCACTACGGAATATCAAGAGCATCTTAATATGTAGCCGACATGACAGTAGAAGATATATAAAGAGCAAAACACTTGGCAACCAGAGAAAGTAGAGCATATAAGAAAAAATCTTCAATATGATGCCCAGTGCATTGGTGGACACCCTTCCGCAAGGCAATGGGAAGGTCAAGATCACTCTGGTTCATAGAAACAGATCCAATGTCACAAGAGGGAAGAGGTCTGGGAACATACACAAAAGGCTCCAAGGGAAAAGATCCAGTCTCGATAGAAGGAGATAGTGTAATAGGAACAGTGGTGGAAAGAACTAGGTCTGGCATATATGCCGAGATAATAGACATTGAAGAGGTAGTATTAGAGGGCTAGAGAGGAGAAGTAGGAGAAAATACGGTGTATGCTCAAATAAGGTGACATTAGCAGACACATATTATTTTTAGAGAAGAGGATCAAAACAATGATTTCCATACTGGGTCGGACAATAACCAAAGAATATGCATTTAACAAATCAGGGAGAAAGTTTGTCAGAAAAAGGAGAAGGTATGTGAACATACACCGTACACCCAAAAACTTTAAGAGGTAAAGGAAATGGCTCGTCCCCAGGGTATAAAATAGAGAATGGATTCTAGCCCTGAAGAATAGACGAGGGAATACGGTTTATGGGATAGCAAGAAAGAAGAAAATCATGAACCCAATAAGACCGAGAATCATTCATTTTTAAGATAAGTCTATAAGCAACATCCAGGAGATGGTGATTCATGCTTTCAACAACGACATTCTATTGATATGTATAGGGGCAAGTAGTTTAATGAACTAAACTGTGGCTCGTACAAAAATCAGAATATTGATGGCTGATATATTCCTTCGCATTATCAGCACAAAGAATTTGAATAGGCACATTAAACTATGTGAAGAACTCATTATAAAAAGTGATAAACACAGAGTAAAGTTCAGAATGCTCTTTCAAGATATACAACCAAGTACCCCTGGAGAATTCATCAATGAAGATGGCAAAGTAAAAGATACCTCTACCAACAGTGGTAGTAGGAGCGGGACACCAGATATCAGAGTGAACTAGTTCAAAAGGACGCGAATAACTACGTCTCATTCTTGTTGGGAAAGAACAACGATGATGTTTACCAAGATGACATACTTCACAATTCAAAGTGAAATCCTCTTGATGAAGATGTAGGAGAAGTTTGTAGATGATGCATGAAGAAGGATGGCCAAGACGACGATGACATTGTTCAAGGGAAGAAGAAGTAGAAAGAGCCACATCATTGTTAATAAAGAAGAGGCCACCACTCGTAGTCCTAGTAGCAATTATAGCCTTGGCGACAGAATCCCAAAAAGAACAAGTAGTGGAAGTAAAAGAAATCGTGCAGTGCAACTGTGTGCAAAGAGCATGAACAGACAATAAATTGTGCGGAAAAGTAGGAACATAGAGAGTGTCCTCAAGCTCTAAAGATGGAGTGATGTGCACAGTGCCTACACCATGCAATAGACAAGATGTCCCATCGGCAATAATGACAGGATATACCCATTTCTTGTAGTTCAGGAAGGAGAACAAATGAGAATGGTCGCTCATGTTACAAGTGACACCAGATTCAATAAGGCACTTTTCGGAAGAGGCCAAAAGAGCACGAGTTGTAGAGGAGACAAGAGAAATCGACCTCATAGAGAAAGAAACTGGAAAGAAAAGAGACTAACCGCGCGGTTAGACACAAGACATCAAAAGGGTAAAAAGCATTCACGCAAAAAAAATGTGCAAGCCGAAAGAGAACAGGACGACAAACAGATCAACAAACAAGTCACAGAAAGACCGCGACTAAGAAAAGAAGAACAACAGAGACTCAAACCATACATCTGAGTTAAAAGCCGAAAAAGATCGTAAAAGGAAGACCTGCCACCAAAAAGGAGCAAACAAAGAAGAGACCGTGTGAGTAGAAAACACAACACACGTGAGAAGAGATCGGGAAAAAGAAGTCGTGCGAACACCAACGAAGCATCGCGAGCAGAAAATAAAGCAAAGTCTCAAGTCGCAGGAAAAGCGACTAGCAAGGGAGTGCAGGGCTGGAAGAAACCGTGTGAACAGAAGAAGACCAAAAGCGGTTAGAAAAGCGAACCGCGAGCAAAATGGAGAAAAGGACCGATTATCTCTGATACCATGTAAAAGTGCAAAATAAAAGCAAATTTTATTGCTCCAAAAAGATAAAAATACATAGGTATGCCCCCTTATTTATAGAAAACGGGGGATATGAGAGAACACAACAATAGATGTGAGACTAAATACAATCCACATGTATTATGCGGTTTGACATTATCAAACCGCAACATTGTACAAAGCTGCTGATCACGTAGCAGCAACAGAGGTAAGCCGCCAAACCTCCACTAAAGATCGCTAGACCGCCACTACTAGCGATCGGACCGCAACTGCGAGTTGCCACCAGATTGCAATTGCGGACTCCCACCACTGCTGCAGCGGTAAGCCTCCAGGACATTGTTACGACTAACCCACAGATCGCTGCTGCGCTAAGTCTCCATGCCACTGATGCGACTAACTATCTGGTGGCTCCTACGGCAAGTCTCAAGACCACTGATGTGGCTAACCATCAAACCGTAGCTGTGGCTAGCCTCTAGACCCTCACTGCGGGAAGACATCCAAGACAAGAAATCCCAGCAGTAATCTGACTATAAAACCGCAACACTACTAAATAGTAAAACAACCAATCCTGCCAAGATAGCCGCCAGACGTAACAACTGCCACTAACCAATCCGCCATACAATCAAACCGCCTGGAAAAACCGCCTTACCTCCCGAACTATAAGCCACTGAGTCTAGACCATCAAACTGCGGAACTCTAACATTCTACAACAGAACACTTCCCTTTATAGTTGTATTACTTTGTGCAATCGAGCTTACTGAGTTTGAAATGTTGTGCTTTTTGGCTTGTTCATTTTGCTCATTTTCTTTGTTATGGTTTAAGAATCCTCTCTTATCCTTTTATATCTCTGACAATTTTAATGGTCAAAACATTAGAAAAATCAACTCAAATTACTTTACAGAGGAGATTTATGAGATATTTGCTTTCGGCGCCTCTGCAATTCAAAATCTTGCATTTCTGTAAGTGTGCAACAATAATTTTGGCTAACAAGATGATATCAATTTATGATGCCATCTCACACAACGATAAGATACTTGGCATAAGTTTTTCTACTTCTTTTGTTGTTGTCACAACAATAGTGTGGTGTGAAGTCTTCTGACACCATGATATCATTGTGTGCTCCTTACACATCAAGACATTGTAGTATCTGACTTCAACTTTTATGTACTTAGAGCACTTCTGAGTTCTAAACATGTTCACTTTTAGTCGAATCTAATCTCCTGACTTATTGAACTTGACTAGCAATATGTTATGTTGAACCAACATATATAACACTAGACAAACATCAAATATAAGATGTACTTATCGTTGAAAGAAGGACTTCTTCAAATATGGAAAATTGTGGACAATGTTCCTAACAGTTTAAGAATTCTCGAGCATGTTCTTCAACGTTATTAAGACATGAATTTAGTTCTCAACTGGGAGAAATAACATTTTATGGTCTAAGAGGGTTTAGTCCTCTGACATAAAATTTCGAGAAATGGGATCGAGGTCGATAGGGTCAAGATCGAAGTTATTAATAAACTCCCCCCTACCTAAGAATGTTAAGACGATTAAAAATTTTTAGCCCATGCAGGGTTTTATTGGCGATTTTTTCGAAACTTTTCAAAAATCACAAAATTGATAACCCATCTTTTGTAAAAAAGAGACTTCCTTTGTGTTTGATAATGATTATCTTATAGCATTTAATCTTATTAAAGATGAACTTATAAACTCCCTGATCAAAGTAGCACCGGATTGGTAATTACCATTTGAGATCATTGTGATACGGGTGATATTGTGGTAGGCGCAGTATTAGGCCAATGGGTAAACATTTATTTCCACCCGATCTATTATACGGGCAAGACTCTTACATCCACATAGGCTTACTACACCACTTCCAAGAGGGAGCTTAAAGCAATTATTTTTTCTTTTAATAAGTTTAGGTCATATATTACTCTCTCCAAGGTTATTATTTTCTCAGATCATTTTGCTCTCAAGTACCTGCTAAATAAGGTGGATGCCAGGCCCCGTTTATTGTGGTAGATCCTCATCCTTGAAGAGTTCAATTTGGCAATCTGGGACAAGAAAGGAGTGGAGAACTTGGCAGCCGACCATCTTTCCCGTTTAGAAAATCCTACTACAGAAGCACTAGTGGAGGCCGACAACAATGACAAAATCCCTAAAGAGCGCCTCCTCGCGCTCAAAAAGATAATGACTTCCTCTACCCCTTGGTTTGCAGATTTGGCTAACTATCTAGTAGCACAGATCCTACCAAAAGATTTTCCAAGTCAGTAAAAGAAGGAATTCTTTTCTGTCTTAGAGAATAATTTTTGGGAGAACACCTATTTATTTCGTGTCTACGTGGACCAAGTGGTCAGAAGATGTATTTCGAGCGAGGAAGGCTGGCACATATTGCGGCACTGCCACGAATGACCAACTGGAGGACACTACCATGCAAACCAGATCACAAGGAAGGCATTGGAGGCTGGTTTCTATTGACCCATGTTATTCAAAGATGCTCACACTTTTGTGAATGCATGCGATAGTTGTCAGCAATCAAGTAATATCTCTCGCAGGGTCGAAATGCCCCAAAACTTATTTCTCAAATGCAAATTTTTTGATCTTTGGGGTATAGATTTTGTTGTCCCTCTCCCTCCCTCTTTTAATAATAAATATATTTTCATTGTGCTCGATTATGTGTCGAGGAGGACTGTAGCACAACAGCTTCCCACCAACAATGTGAGAGTCATCGTAAACTTTCTAAATAAACTTCTCATTTTGGCACACTGTGCACTATAATAAGTTATAAAGGCACTCATTTTGTAACAACCAACTTGCTAAATTTTATCTAAATATGGTTTTACGCACAAGTTCTCGAAAGTCTATCACCCACAAACTAGCGGCCAAGTGGAAGTAGTGAACCGCGATGTGAAACAAATGTTAGAAAATATTATTTCAGTTAATAGGAAGGATGGTCACAAAAACTTGACGATGCGTTATGAGCCAATCAGATGGCGTACAAGACCGCCATTGGTTGTACTCTGTATCGATTGATTTATGTCATGGTGTGTCACCTCACGATATAATTGGAACATCACGTGAATTGGCCGCTTAAGATACTAAGCTTGATTTCAACATAGCATCTCCACACCGTAAATTGCAATTAAATGAACTTAATGAATGGCGTGCAAATGCCTATGAGAGTAATGAATTTTGTAAAGAGTGAACTAAGTTTCACCGTGATAAAAATATAAAACTTCCTAAATCTTTTTTGACTGGCGATCTCGTACTTTTATATAATGCCTTCGCTTTTTTTGGAAATTGAAATTCTGATGGTCCGACCCCTTTGTAATCAAAGAGGTTTGGCCATTCTGGACTATTCTCATTTTTCACCTAGAAAAAGGCTCTTTTAAAGTTAACGGGTACTTGCTCAAGTTGTATCTTTTCGGAGACTCCTCAAATGAAAAGAGTGAACCTTATAACCTTCCAAACCTATAATTTAAACGCGAATTGGTCATGCTACATGACGGTAAACAATGCTCCTGTGCGAGACACCACATATTTAACTTCTCTTATGTTTTGTTGTTTGTGTTTTGGTATTATCTTTTTTTGTAGACTTTTGTTGCGGCTTCCCCGACTTTATTAGCACGGAAGTTCTTTTTCCCCTCCTCTCCTTTATCTTCTAAATTTGCACTTGTTTGTTTTTTTCCTATTTTTCTTCATACATAGCGTTAAATATTGGAGACAATGTTTAACATTAAGTATGCGGGTGTATTTCCTTAGTTTGAAAAATTTAAATAAAAAAAATAATAAAATTAAAAAAATTCAAAAATGTTATTGAATCTCCAAAATTCCAAAAATATTTTCATTTCCGTCCTTAGTCTTTAAGCACTTAAAACACGAAAAAAATAGAAAATCAAAATTCTAAATGACTAGATAGGGAAGTTTGGAATGTCATCTCATCACATCTCCTAGTATTGGTGAGTGCCCATCACAGGGTATATCTCACGAAGTCCAAGAGTTAACAAAAATCAATTTGGATTCACTTTTTAATTATGTTTATTTTTCTAGTTTTGCATATATAGTTGATTTAGAAATTTCAAAAAATAGAGATAAAACCTATGAAAAGTCTGCCATACAATTTGTTTTTTTTGGACAAATCTTTAGTACCCTATGAATTAACATTTTGTTGTTTTTAATCATTTGTCTACAAGTTTAGCTATAATAAATTGGATTAATTTTCATTTTATCTATGTTTTCCGAGTAATATGTTAACTCATGGAGTGTTTCTAATTAGGGTAGCACGTTCTTTTTGAAAAAACAAATTTGAATATTTGCTAAGGGCAAACCAGACTAGTGTATGAATAGATAAATGGGGGATCTGCTGATTTCCCCAAGACGAGGCGAGCTGGCGAGGTCGGTGAGGCAAGAGGGACTGATCTGCATGTATGTGCCCTGGCGTGAGGTTGTTCTAACACGGTACTCGTTGATGGCAAGCCTGCCTCGCAAACCCAAAAGCTGAGTCTCCTCACAGGCTTAAGCTCGCCTGACCTAGTTTTCTTTAGGTGGGCTCTCCTAACCCCTTTGTGCATGGTGTTGAGTCTATTGTTCCCAATGTCCTTGATTTGTGAGAAGTCAAACAGGTCAATGTCAGACACATCAACTTTATTTGATTTGTATTTGTGGTTTTGAGTGCAGGTTGTCCATATCATATTGATTGGACATGCAGACACAATAAGTGGTTGTTGGACATAGCAAAAATCGACAAAGTCTATATGCATTGAGTGGAGCAAGCTCGCTCAATGGTAGAGGTATGGATTCAATATTGTCTAGAAGAAAATTGCCTAAGTTCACAGGCGTTGACTGAGGATAGCTCACTCAACGCCATATAACATATAACATTGAGTCTATCTCAGCCTAACTGGAAGATAGCCAAAAATATGGCTAAGTACAAAAGCATTGAGTGTAGTCTGCTCACTCGACGCCATATAACGTATAGCGTTGAGTCTATCTCAGCCTAACTAAAAGATAGACAAAAATTTGCCTAAGTACAGAAGCGTTGAATGTAGGCTACTTACTCAAGCCATACAACAAAAAGGCTGTGAGTCAGGCTGTATTAGTCTAAGCCTGTCAAAATTGGCTGAAAATATTGCTAAGTCCACAGGAGTTGAGTGTGCTCTACTTGCTCAACGCCGTACAGTTTTTTTCATTGAGTGTTGCCGTGCCAGTCAACTCATAGAAAAGTTTGGCAAAATTTTCACCAAGTCCAGAGGCGTTGAGTGTAGGTTACTCACTAAATGCCAGATAATAGAAAAATTTTGTTAAGTAGTTTGACATTGAGTGGAGCTTACTCTCTCAACGCCAAGGTGCAGAAATATTTGCTAAGGAAAATAGAGTTGAGTTAGGCAAGTTCACTCAACACTCTCGACGCTCTGAATGCCTTAAAGTAGAAATTTGGCTAAGTACAAATGCATGGATTGCTTGGCTTTCATCGAGCTCAGCTTCATCGAACTGAGCTCGACATTCATCGAACTGAGCCTGGAGTTTGTCGAAGTAAATTTATCCTTTCATCGAACTAAGTCTATAGTTCGTCAAACTGAACTTATGCGCTCGTCGAACTGAGCCTAGAGTTCGTCGAACTGAATTTAGCATTTCGTAAGCCTACAGTTTGTCGAACTGAACTTATGCTTTCGTCGAGCTAAGCTTGCTGTTCATCGAACGGAGCTCAGCATTTGTCGAGCTCAATACCTAGAAAGACAGAATTTTGTCTAAGTGTTGTGGTGTTGAGTGATACCTACTCACTCAATACCTTTGTTCTAATGATTGAATTTTGTCTAAGTACAGAGATGCTGAGTCATGCTGACATCAGCAAAGTCAAAAAGTCAACCAAAATTCAAATGTTGTGGAAATGATGCCAGAGACATTGGCAACCAGTTGTTATCATCTGCTGCACCTTCCAAGGAATATTTTCAACATTAAGTGTTGGGGTCCACACACAGCAAAAGCCGTTGAATCAAGATTAAATGGAAAGCATGCGGTGAATGGTTCAATCTCATCCATCAATACTGGTGGCGGGACCCACTGCTCAATTGGCATTTAAAGAATAAAAAGAAGCAAATCGGCCATAGCAAATCAGTTGTTTTCCTTGTCTACGCTTTCTGAAAACGAAAAGTGCGGCCAAACTTCATCTTCTTCCTTGCCATTTTTGTCGAGCCTAAAGTAGTTGTTCTGCACAGAGAACCTTGCTGGGAAAAGAGATAGTTGAAAATCACCATCTGCAACAGCAGGATCAGAAGCTATTCTGAGGAAGCAGATCTACAAGTTTTGTAGAGAAAAGAAAGCTGGTTGAAGAAAATTCTACTGCCTACTTATTATATTCAACAAATAAGCTTGGACTAATAACTGCTCAGTCCATGAAGAAGAAGACACAGAGATCTTGCTCCGGTGTCTAATTATCTCTCTCTTTATTTCTTCTTATGTAAAGATTCTTGCTGAATCTGGAGTTGTAAGCCTGTATTATAAAGGCTGAGGTCTTAGTGACCTGTGTTTGGCAATGTGCCGGGTGAAAAGTCTTTGTGACCTGGGTTTGGCTTAGTGCCTAAGTTGTAGGTCTGTATGACCTATGTGGTCCTGCGGGATCTATGATGTAAGCTCTTGAGGAGCTGAGTTCTAAGGGAGGGCCAAATTTAACACACAGTTAGATAGGCGCAGAGGGACAGTGGATGTACCTAAGATAGGGGAACCACTATAAATTGATGTATCGTCTGTGTTTGATCTTGAAGGCAAAAACTAACCTAATCACCAACCACAGAAATCTGCAAACAAGTTAGAAAAATCAAATAGAGACAGAAACCCTGTAACAACTCCATCCGTTCATATAACATATAATAGAAGGTTCGGTTGGGGCCCCACATCATATACTACAAAACAGGCGGTGAAGTCACGGAGTGATACCAGAGTTACGCATCCTAACTCATATCAATCTAGCGGAAGCTTATAACATTAAACTGAACTCTAACCATCAATGACCACCGATATAAACACCCGCATTTATATAAAGATAGGAATGTAGACCAAATGTAAAGTCAGTTGGCCTTATGGCCTTACAGTCGTTCTTTACAAAAGTGGCTTCCAAACATCGGCGCGCAGGCCGGCCACACATGAACAAAACATAATAGTTTCATTTAGCCTTCGATGGCTAGCGGTAGTGGCAGCAGCAACTACAGGTACTTCAGCATTTAAATGTCTTGCTCGGCTCTCCAGCACCTGTACAAGGACAGTCCACCCAACGGTGGCAAACAAGACAACGGTCAGCATTCAGCTAACCAATTTTATAATGACCCTACCCCTTTCCCGGGGCAGTGGTATTCCTTCTGTGCAGGCATAGCAAATCACAAGATGATATATATATCATACACTGTGCTCTCACGGACATACATTCCATCACAACTGACATCCACGTAGCCTAATATTCCATGCACTCAGGGCACATTCTTAGTGTACCGGCGAACCAGTTGCCCACCACCTTATTAGGGCTGGAACCCAACGACAATATTGAGCATTTTACTCCATGGCGTGCAGCCGGAGACTTTAGTCTTAATGACCTGGGATTGGCCCGTAGCCCCCCATTATGTCATGGTGCGCAGGCCTAATACTCTCGCTATGCATTTCTGCCAAATGCCAATTCATCCAGACACCCATGGAAGACAACCATAAAGCGGATACAATTCAGCCTTTGCCTGTTGCTCAAATCGTTAGTTCTATAACCAGACTAACGTGGGTCAGCATCCCCTTGTCCGTTCAGCAAATAGCCATAGTGTCCTCACAGGACAGGCTTCACAATCACAGGTTAGCTAGGTGGCACGCTCAACGGTAGCGATAGAACTCTTTTTCCATCCATTGCTCTAACCATTTGCGGGTAATTTCCTAGGCTTTCCTACCAGTACTTCCTGCTACTACCCTTCCAGGCACAACCTACTAGGCAACATAAGCATCAACGGTATTTTCCTGATGTACCACGCCAGTACTTCCTGCTACTACCATTCATAGGTACCACCCATGAACATCAAGCATTACAAGGGTATTTTATAGACTTCCAATCCAGTACTTCCTATTACTACCCTTCGTAGGTATAACCCATTCAGCACAAGCATTATACAGGTATTTTCCTGTACTACCACTCCAGTACTTCCTGCTACTGCCCTTCACAGGTTTAACCCATCAACTCCTAAACTACACATTTCATCACGGTGTCTTCTCCGGTGCATATATGTAACATCACTAATCCATACCAACCTATCCAGATGTGCTTCACACAGCATGCCTATTCCATACTCCCTTTCCGGATCTATATGTGAAACTAGTGGGGATTCCACGAATCAACCCAAGGGAATCCCTTCATGATCCACCCTATAGTGGGAGATTTCCATGCACATGCCAAAGAGGAAGCCTTCACATGGCTAAGAAGGAAGATCGTTAACATTGATGATCGTTTTGGCATCATGAACTCCTAGTCGGTTGAACCGCACCGCAACGGCCTTGCCTCTACAACGCTAGCCTCAGATTGTCAATAGGAACTCCGCACTCCCACCGGTGGCCGGCTCTCCTTCCTCCTCCTCCTCCTTCTTCCTCTCTCTCTAACTTTGTAGAAAGATTGTGGCCAAAAGCAAATGAGCTTTCTCATCGCATTTTCTGGCATTAAGGAAGCAGGGAGGGCTCTCAGCCATTGGATCCCAGCTGAGAAAATGTACGGCCATGATTTTGCCACAAAAGGATAAATTTTGCCTGACACAGACTGTGACACGCCCATGTCACAGGCCGTGTACCTTAAGCGGTACACAACCGACTCATCCAGACAAGTACACGCTCATGTGACACGCCCATGTCATGGGTCGTATCACCTGACACGCCTTCTGACACGCCCATGTCTATGGCCATGTACATCAAGATGCACAAAACTAACTTCAACCCGATCAGGACACGGCCAGTGACACGCCCGTGTCACAGGCCGTGTACCCTAAGACACACCCGTGTCGTGCCCGTGTTCACCAGAACTCAAATGTACTGGGCACATCCAGCAAAGGACATGGCCAGAGACACTCCCGTGTCACCGGGCGTGTGCCCTTGCACAGTAGCAGACACGCCCCAGCTCAGCTTCATCGAACTGACTTCGTCTACTAGAGGAGGACACAGCCTCTGACATGCCCGTGTCAGAGGGCGTCTTCCCTCATTTTTTCCGAGAACGGATTTTCGTCGAACTCTCACCGGCTGCTCACTCGAGCAGGACATGCCCTGGGACATGCCCTTATCCCAGATCGTGTCATCGAACGTTTCCATGACAGTTACACAAAGAGCTCGAGACATTCATCCCACATGGTCTGCTCTCGCTCCCATGTTAACTCATCACGGCCGTAATTGTCCCACCAGAATTTGACCATCACGATCATCTTGTTCTGCAACTATTTATCGGCACAACCCTCGATCACTTGAGCTGGATCTTTGATGCTTTCCGAAGTACCGAGATGTAAAACACATCATGTAATCCACCCATGTCTGCCGAAAGGGCTAGCCGATATGCAGCTTCCCCAACTCGCTCTACCACTTCAAACGGACCAAGATATCTCAGACTCAACTTTTTCAAACGCAGAATCCTGGACACGCCTTTGAAGGGTTTGATCTTCAATTACACCCAATCGCCTACCGCGAACTCTATATTCTGCTGCTTGGCGTTGTAGTATTTCGTGTGATGATCCTGGGCTATTAGTAGCCTTTCTCGAATAGTGCGTATCGTCGAGTTCGCTTCATCGACTTCGTTACACATATACACTTTGGATTCACTT
The DNA here is from genome assembly GCA_039583875.1 of Platanthera guangdongensis. Taxonomy (NCBI): domain Eukaryota; kingdom Viridiplantae; phylum Streptophyta; class Magnoliopsida; order Asparagales; family Orchidaceae; genus Platanthera; species Platanthera guangdongensis. Next base: position 15,751 of record JBBWWR010000216.1, on the reverse strand, counting down.
TCTTCTGCCCAAGCCAACTGTGTATTGCACTTCCGACCATACAGTGCCATACTGATGCTCGCTTGGTAGCTGTTATTGTTGGCAAACTCCACCATATAGAGATGATCTTCCCATCTCTTGCCAAAGTCTAGGGCACACATTCGGAGCATATCCTCCAGTGTTCTGTTGGGCCTCTCAGTCTGGTCATTTATTTGGGGATGAAAGGCCGTACTGAACATCAACTTTGTGCCTAACAGCTGATGGACTAGCCTCCAATCATTCGATGTGAAACACCCATCACGATCACTTACGATGCTCCGAGGAACACCGTGTAGCCGTACAATCTGCTCAAGATAAAGCTTTGCCAAACTTTCGATGGAATCGTCCCGTTTATTCAGAAGGAAGTGTGCCACTTTCATCAACAAGTCTACACTCACCCAGATCAAATCATTGCCACATTGAGATCTTGGCAACTCATGCACAAAATTCATGGAAATATCATCAAACTTCCATTCCGAAATCGGTAACGACTTCAAGAAACCGCCAGGCTTCTGGCATTTTGCCTTTACTAAAGCACAAGTCTGACATTTGGTTACGTAATGAGTGATATCTTTCTTCATTCCTAGCCACCAGAACAGCTTTTTCGTGTCCCTGAACATCTTTGTGCTCCGAGGGTGAATTGAGTACTTTGTAAAGTGAGCTTCGTACATCAACTCGTCTCGTAACTTACCCATACTCGGGATGCACAATCGGCCCTCTTTCCGCAAAAGGCCATTATCCCAGGAGAATTTGCCCTCTGGCCCGTCCTTTGCATAGTGTTGGAGACTTTCATCCAGCTCTATTGCCCGTCGAATCCTGTCCGTAAGGTCATATTGCAGCTCCGTCCAGTTCAAACAGGCATCAGCTGTGGAATTCTTGTCAACACAAGAAATCTCTAATGCTTCTAACTCCTGGATTAGACGTTCATCATTCCTCTGCAACCAATTTGCCATTGTCGGAGCCTTCCAACTCAAGGCATCAGCGACCACATTTCTCTTCCCGGGAGTATAATGAATCACAAAGGTGTAGTTCCCAAGGAACTCCAACCACCTTTGCTATCGCATATTCAGATTCTTCTGCTCCAATAAGTACTTTAGGCTCTTGTGGTCTGTATAGATTTCCACTTTCACGCCATAAAGATAATGCCGCCATAACTTTAGTGCAAAGATCACCACCGCCAACTATAAGTCGTGGACAGGATAATTTCTTTCATGCACCTTCAACTGGAGTGAGCCATAAGCAATCACTTTCCCATTTTGCAGAAGAACGCAGCCTAAGCCGCTCCCTGAAGCATCACTGTAGCTTTTGAATCCTTCAGTACCACATGGCGATGTCAACACAGGCGCTGTGGTCAACCGACTCTTTAGCTCTTCAAAAGCTCGCGCGCACTCCAGCATCCAAACGAACTTCTGATCCTTTCTCGTCAGTATGGTCAGAGGCAATGCAATCCTTGAGAAGTTTTCAACAAACCGTCGATAGTATCCCGGCAGTCCAAGGAAGCTCCTGACTTCGGACACTAAAGACAACACCAGCCATTCCTGTATGGCTCTTATCTTCGCCGGATCCACTGTTATGCCTTCTATGCTTACCACATGGTCAAGAAAGGTCACCGAAGATAGCCAAAACCCGCACTTCGAGAACTTGGCATAGAGCTTATTCTTCCTCAAAGTATGAAACACCAACCACAAGTGGTTTGCTTGATCAACTTTAGATTGAGAGGACACCGAGATATCATCAAGGAATACAATCACGAACAAGTGCAGATACTCTTGGAACGTTTGGTGCATTAGGTCCACGAACACCGAGGTCGCATTGCACAGATCAAATGATATTACCGTAAACTCATATTGACCGTAACGTGTTCCAAATACGGTCTTTGGAATATCACCTTCCCCAAAAGCTCAACTGATAATACCTAGGTTTCAAATCCAACTTGGAGTAGACGGTTGATCCCACCAGGTGATCAAACAATTAGTCTATCCATGAAATCAAATACTTGTTCTTCTCTGTCATTTATTCAATTCACGAGAATCAATACATCACCGCAAATCACCATCCTTCCTTTTCACAAAAAGAACAGGTGCGCTCCCAGGTGACATTCTTGGGCGTATATATATCCCTGCTCCAGCACTCTTGCCATCGGACTTCCAATTCAACCATTCTTTTGACGCGACGCAATATGGCGAGCGGGCCACAAGTTTCGTACCTGGCACCAACTCGATCGTGAAGTCAATCTCCCACTTGGGTGGTAGCCCAGGGAGATTCTTAGGGAACACAGCAGCAAACTCCGATATCGGTAGCACAGACGCGTTAAAACAAAACTCCTGACTTCCTATTTGCACCTCCATATCGTAAATTCTATCCTCCAACATCAAACATTAATTCGGTACTACCATCCTTACGCTGTCACAGAGTGCTCTGGCCAGCGTGTTCCGAATTATAACAAAGTCTGTGGCGCACTCATCATACACAAGCTACATACAAAGTATGCAATCAGAAAAGCAATCAACAATGTTATTGCGCACTTCTGACAACGTCACTGTTCTTAATAGCCTCCTGCTAGCCAGTATTTTCGACTCAAGATTGCGCCTGGGATGTAGAGGACTCCACCACTGCCTTTCCCATTTCAACATATGACGCTCCAATATTCTGCTCAACCATTTGTCGAACACTCCTGATAATGATGTGCGCAATTGTCCCCATATAATAGAACATCCACTTTCTATCAGTGTTCACGACTATCGTGCAAACAAGTTTCTCCCAAACATACATGTATTGTACTCATATAGAACAAACGTAGCAGTGGAAACTGCCATTCAAAACTGATTACTATACATACAACACATGCATAGTCCATAACTACACAAGTAGCACAGTTATTTATGTACATAAAGTAGACATTTCCTTCTTGTTTCTTTGTCCTCTAAGGTCCCACACGGCAATCTAGGGCCTTATGTCCTTCTTTACCACACGAGTAGCACTTATATTACTTCTTTGGATGCTGAGCACCACCCCAACAGTTTCGAGCAATATGTCCTTCCTTGCCACAAGTATAACAAGCACGAGTCTCGTGTTTCTGCCTCTTGCGGTGAGTAGAATTTCCAACCCTTGGAGATCCCACTTTCCTGATCGCAGGTATTTGCTGGGATCTTGTCAAGTCCATCTCCAATAGTCTAGCTGAATCCACCAATGGTTAGAAGCCCAATAGCTTAGGACCCATCAACAAGAAACTGAGTTCCTGGCATAGCCCATCGTAAAAACTATTGATCTTCGTCTCCTCGGTTTCAAAGACAAACTCTGGGTGTTGGCTCAGTGCAACAAATGCATGAAAGTAATCCACAATTGTGTCCACTCCTCGGCTCAAGCACATGTTCAATGACGAAGCTTATGAGCTTCCCCTTGACGTCTGCTCAATTACACTGACCGGTATGGGACACATTACCGGATCAGAGGGATGAACCTATCCCTCATGGTAAGCCTTGAGCATTGCAAAGACCACATCAGCGATCAGTTTAGCCATCTCGATTGATGGAGGAGACATTGGTACCACAGTTGATGTCATGCTTCCCATCGAATGTTGGGGTTCCTGCTGCCACGCCATCGCGCTAGTCTCCTACAGTCGTAAAACACACAAGTAAGCAACAAACATATTGCGAAAAGCAATACCAGGAACGCACAGGTTCCCCAAACAAGTGTATTTGCATTCCTAAGTGGACATTCAAGAGTTCATTAGTGTTAATGCGGTTCGCACGTACACACGTGCTCGCCACCCCACAAAAGAATTTGACCACAAATTCGAAAGGGAACGACCGAGACAGCTGATACTAAAAATGTAACAACTCCATTCGTTCATATGGCATATAATAGAGGGTCCGGCCGGGACCCACATCGTATACTACAAAACAGGCATCAAAGTTACGTAGTGATACTAGAGTTGCGCATCCTAACTCATATCAATCTAGCAAAAGATTATAACATTAAACTGAACTCTAACCTTGAATGTCCACCGATATAAACAACCATATTTATATAGAGATAGGAATGTACAGTAAATATAAAGTTAGTTGGCCTTATGGACTTAGAGTCGTTCTTTACAAAAGTGGCTTCCAAATATCGGCGCGCAGGCCGGCCACATATGAACAAAACATAATAGTTTCATTTATCCTTCGAGGGCAAGCTGCAGCAGCAGCAGTAGGGACTTCAGCCTTTAAATGTCTCGCTCGGATCTCCAGCACCTGTACAAGGACAGTCCACCCAACGTTGGAAAATAATGCAACAGTCAGTATTCAGCTAACCAATTTTATAACGACCATACCCCTTTCACGGGGAAGTGGTATTCCTTCCCTGCAGGTATAGCAAATCACAAGCAGATATATATATCATACACTATGCTCTCATGCACATACATTCCATCACAACCATCAGCCACGCGGCCCAACGGTCCGTGCACTCAGGGCATATTCTTGGTATACCGGCGAACCAGTCGCCCACCACAGTATCAGGGCTGGAACCCAACAACAATATTGAGCATTTTACTCCATGGCGTGGAGCCGGAGACTTTAGTCTTAATGACCCGGGATTGGCCCGTAGCCCCTATTGTGTCATGGCGCGCAGGCCTAAGACTCTCGCTATGCGTTTCTGCCAAATGCCAATTCATCCAGACAACCATAATACAGATACAGTCCAACCTTTGTCCGCTGTTCAAATCGTTAGTTCTATAACCAGACTAATGCGCGTCGGCATCCCCTTGTCCGTTCAATAAATAAACATAGTGTCCTCACAGGATAGGCTTCACAATCATAGTTTAGCTAGGTGCCACGCTCAACAGTAGTGACAAAACTCATTTTCCATCCCAAGCTCTAACTATTTGCGGGTAATTTCCAGAGCTTTCCTACCAGTACTTCCTGCTACTACCCTTCACAGGCATAACCCAGCAAGCAGCACAAGCATCAAGGGTATTTTCCTGACTTACCACGCCAGTACTTCCTGCTACTACCCTTCACAGGTACCACCCATGAACAACAAGCATTACAATGGTATTTTCTCGACTTCCAATCTAGTACTTTCTGTTACTACACTTCACAGGTATAACCCATTCAGCGCAAGCATTATACGGGTATTTTCCTGGATTACCACTCCAGTACTTCCTGCTACTTCCCTTCACAGATTTAACCCATCGACTCCTAAAATACATGTTTCATCACAGAGACTTCTCGGTGCGTATCTGCAACATAACCAATCCAGACCAACCTGTCAAGATGGGCTTCATACAGCATGCCTACTTCGTACTCCATTTTCGGATGTATATGCCAAACTTATGTGGATTCCATGAATCAACCCATGGGAATCTCTTCACGATCCACCCTCTGGTGGGGGAATTCCATGCACATGCCAAAAAGGAAGCCTTCACATGGCTAAGAAGGAAGTTCGTTGCCCTTGACGATCGTTTTGGCGCCATGAACTCCTGGTGGGCTGAACAACACCGCAGCGGCCTTGCCTGCACAATGCTAACCATAAATTGTGAACAAGAACTCTGCAGTTACACCGGTGGACGACTCTCCTTCCTCCTCCTCCTTCTTCATCTCTCTCTAACTTTGTAGAAAGATAGTTGACAAAAGCAAATGAGCTTTCTCATCTCATTTTTCGGCCTTAAGTAAGCAGGGAGGGCTCTCAGCCATTGGATCCCAGCTGAGAAAATGGATGGCCATGATTTTTCCACAAAAGGATAAATTTTGCCTGACATGGCCTATGACACCCCCGTGTCACAGGCTGTGTACCTTAAGCGGTACACAACCGACTCATCCAGACCAGTATACGCCATGTGACAACGCCCATGTCACGGCCCGTGTCACCTGACACGCCTTCCGACAAGCCCGTGTCTGTGGCCGTGTATATCAGGCTCCACAAAACCAACTTCAACCCGATCGGGACAAGGCGAGTGACACGCCCGTGTGACAGGCCGTGTACCCTAAGACACACTCGTGTCGTGCCCGTGTTCACCAGGCCTCAAATGCCCTAGGCACATCCAGTAAAGGACACGGCCAGTGACATGCCCGTGTACCCTTACACGGCAGCAGACACGCCCCAGCTCAACTTCGTCGAACTGACTCCGTCGACCAGAGGAGGATATGGCCTCTGACACGCCCGTGTCAGAGGGCGTGTTCCCTCATTTTTTCTTAGAATGGATTTTAATCGAACTATCGCTGACTGCTCACCCGAGCAGGACACACCCTACGGCACGCCCGTGTCCCAGACCGTGTCATCCAACTTTTCCCAATCCTAGGATTTGTGGTGTTACAAACCCATTCACCCCCCTCTAGTTGTTTAGCTAGCCTTGGAAACAATACGTTCAAGTGGTATTAGAGGGAGTTTTCTCTTTAAAGGCTTAACAGTCTGAGTAGATCTCTAAGGTTTGCTAAAAGTCTGTCTCTATGGGTTCAGGAATGACCAATAGGGAGTTGAGTGTTGTGAGACTTCCAATTTGTAAGATGGAAGATTTCAGCATCTATAAAGCAAGTGTGATGCAGTTCATGGAAGCTGCTGACCCTAGGATGTATATTATAGTTGAAGAGGGACCATACATCCCAATGAAGGTGTCAGCACTGGATGCTAATGTTAAGACCCCCAAGACATATGATGAGATGACCAAGAATGAGTTGGCCTTGGCCTCAATAGACAAGAGAGCAAAGAACATAATTATGAGTGTTGTTGATGACTCTACTCTTCACAACCTGATCCATTGCTAAACTGCAAAGGAAATGTGGAAAAGACTTATGATCTACATGTTGGGGACAGATTAGGTTAGAGATGATAGGAAGCCCATGCTCGACCAAGAGTATGTGGCTTTCATGCAATCCAAGGTGGCTAATATTACCATATATTATGAAAAGTTCTTTAGGATTATGAATGAGCTGAAGACTTATGGAAGAGTATTCAATCACTATGAACTGAATGACAAGTTCCTTAGATCTTTGTCTAGAAAGTGAGACACTAAAATCTGTGCCATCAAAGAATTGGCAAAGCTGGGTGAGACAGTTCCTCACACCCTCTTTGGGAAGCTGTTGTCATATGAAATACAGCTGGCTGCAAGTAAAGAAGAGGAGAACTAGGACAAGTCTCATGCAAGAGACAAGTCTGTAGGATTCAAAGCTGAAGTCTCTAGTAAAGGCTGAAGAAAGTCTCCCTCTCCACCAAGGAGAGATACTGAATCTGATTCTGGAAAATTAGAAGAAAGCACATAAAACTGCCAATTGTCTGATGAAGATTTTGCTGCATTCACCAGGCAATTCCAGAAGTTCTTCAAGAAGAAGCACTAGAGAGGCAGGCCTTCCTCCACCTCACATCCCAAGGATGACTACTACAAGGGCAGGATAAAATCCTCTAAGGAGGACATGTATGGTTCCAAAACTGGTAAACAATTTTCCTCTAACATGACTTATTATCATTTCAGAAAACCTTGGAATGTGATAGCCGACTGCACAGTCAAAAGAAAGGAACACAGTGAGAAAAGGACCACCAGCAAAAAGGCAAGAATGAGAAATCCCTCTTGGCCAAGAAGCAAAGAATCTAGACTGGCTCCTCCTCATCAAAATTAGAAGAAGAAGAAGAAGAAGAAGCTTACATTGGGCTGTACTCTACTGAAGAAGGAGCTGTTGAAGAAGACTGCATCAAAAGGTTGGCTACTTTAGAAGAAGATGCTGAGAAGGTTCATCCTGCTGTCAGGATTGAAGACAGGGCCCCTCTATCGCAGTCTGATAGTGATTTAGATATGGATTTTGAAGAAGACAGCTGCAACCTTAGGCTGATGGCTAGGTCAGATGTAGAACTCAGCCAGGATCAGCCTGGTACAAGCAATGTAATTTCTATTACTAGCTCTACTTGTTCAGATTATGAATCAGTTCCAGATTCTTGTGCCTCTGTATCAAGTGATGATGTTGGCTCAGAATTTGAGAGAGACATCAATCAATTGATTGATAATTATGGTGCACTTCTGCAGGCTCTAAAGAAAAGCAAGCTCCTGGCAAAACAGCACGCCCAGGAAATTATCTCTTTAAAGCTTGCTGCATCAGAATCAACAGTATTACTGGATCTGAAGACTCAAGAAGTTAGCAAATTGAAGAATGTAACAATCCTTCAGATGAGCACCATAAACTTCAAGAATAAACATATCAGGAATCTTAAAGGAAAGTTCGAAAATGAGAGAGAACTAGTGGCTAGCTACTCCAAGCCTAGCATAGTGTTGCCCTTGATAGACTCATTCTGCTCCCAAAATGGAAAGAAAGGGTTGGGATTCAATGGAACGACAAGAGCTGCTAATCCCAAGGGAAAGGGCAAAGATCAAGTGGAGCCACTAACCTCTAAGACTCTTGTAAAATTTAATAGAGTGCAATTTCTTCCTAACATCCATGACCATGAGAGTATTTATAGTCACTGGAATTATGCTATACTATCTTGTGTGAGCAAAGGTGTTCCACAGTATGGTGGTAGTTATAGCAAAGGTGCAAGTGCCTATGCGAAAATACAAATGGCCAATCCTGGACCATTTATATTTGGTGCAACAGCCCCTTCAGTCAACGGTAAAGCTGCTGACTGTTCTCCAATTCCTCCAGCCCAATCTAAGACAAAGGGAAAGGTTGTTAGTAGACCAGACCTAGGAAACTCTGAGGCCATCAAAAGTATACTTTTGAAAAGAAATCTGCTGCTAGAAGGGCTCAAGATATCCAAAACACTTCTACTGCCAAACCCATCACTTGTTAGACTGGGCCTTGAAAACCATGGAACAAGACTGTTGCTACTCCTAAACCGAGAGTTGTTGTTAACACAACCACTATACCTGCTGCAAAAAGAAGGTACAACATCCATGATTGTTGGTGCATTGGCAAGGTAGGTCACTTTGCTCTTGATTGCTGGCACAATCATAGTGTGTAGAGAGAAAACGTCAGCTTGCATGTCAGAAAAGCTGCAGGCAGGCAGAATTATTTTCAGCCTAACATGCACGAAGGAACTAATAAAAATTGTGGTCCTAAGATTAACTGATTTGTGTTTTGCAGGTTAGTCCATGTGGCCATACCCCTATATGCTACTTGAACAATGGATGTTCTAGGCACATGACTGGAACAAGGAGCTTGCTGAAGGATTATGCTCTAGTATAGAATGGACCAAAGGTTATCTTTGATGTGTCAGAAAAAGGGGTGACTAGAGGTTATGGTATGATATCTAATGGCATAGTCACTATAACTGGAGTAGCCTATGTTGAAGGGTTGCAACACAACCTGATAAGAATTAGCCAACTTTGTGATCGTGGATATGACATAATATTCCACAAGGATGAGTGCCAAATTAGGAGGTTAAGTGACCAAGAGGTCATTTTAACAGGCACTAGGAGTGGAAATGTGTACTGTTTAGATTTCTTATACTCTATTAAAGACTCACTTGTATGCCTAGTTGCATATGAGAAAGCCTCTTCCTGTGACCAGTGGAACATGAGGCTAGCCCATCTAAATTATAGGACCATAGGCAAGTTGTTCATCAATGAGCATGTTAGGAATGGGCCTAAGTCTATATGCACTAAGGAGGGTATCTGCTCTGCATGCCAAAAGGGTAAACAGACTAAGACCTCCTTTATGAGCATTGTCACCATAGACTCAGTGAGTTTTTTATATCTCTTGCATATGGATCTGTCTGGTCCTATTCCAATTCTAAGTCTAGTAGGAAAGTCTACACCCTTGTGATTGTTGATGACTTTTCCAGATTTACCTGGGTGTTCTTTCTAAGGAAGAAATCTGAAACCCCAGATGTCTTTCAGACATTTGTCAATCAAATTCAGAATGAATTCAACAGCACTGTGGTCAAAATCAGAAGTACCCATGGCATTGAGTTTCAGTCTAAGTACAAGAAAAGGTTATGTGAAGAGCTAGTGATTCATCAAGAATTTTTCTCTCCTAGAACACCGCAGCAAAATGGAATTATTGAGAGGAAAAATAGGAGTCTCATAGAGGCTGGTAGAACCTTACTAAGCGACTCATCCCTCCCAGAATAATTCTGGGCTGAGGCAGTTAACACTGCATACTATCTCCTTAAAAGGGCTTCTATCACCAAGATCCACAAGAAGACTTCCAATGAGATCTTGAATGGCAGAAAACCAAACCTGAGCTATTTCAGGATCTTTGGTTGCAAGTGTTATGTGCTCAACAATGGAAAAGTCTATTTAACTAAGTTTGCTGTCAAGTCCCATTAAGGGATCTTTGTTGAGTACAACACTCATAGTAAAGCATATAGAATCTAAAACGTAACTACCCAAGTTGTAGAAGAGTCAATGCATGTTGTTTTTGATGAATCCAACATGGTTAACTGTGAGATTCCAAGCTCCTCCTCTTATAGTATTTTAGGTACAGAGGAGATGATGGACAAGTTAACCATTAAGGAAGCTACACCCACAATCCAAGAAAATGATGATGGACTGCCTATTCCAAGATAAGGGGAAAACATACCTAAAGAAAATGAAGACCAGCTAGCTGAAAACCCTGAAGATCAGTAAGCTGTAGCTAGATTGCCTCCAGCTACCAGGCATCTAAGGGAACAATACACCAAATCATTGGTGATGCAAATCATGGAGTCCAGACCAAAAGCAGGAGCATGAATATTGCTCTCTACTCAAGCTTCCTATCTTAAGAAGAGCAAAAGAAGTACGAAGATGCAATCAAGGACCAGTTATGGATTGGAGCAATGCAAGAAGAAATGGACCAATTTAAGAGATGTAAGGTCTGGAAGTTGGTCCCCAGACCACAAGGACAAAATATCATAGAGACTAAGTGGATCTACAGAAATCACTTAGATCAAGATGGCATTTTTGTTAATAATAAGGCTAGACTTGAAGCTTAAGGCTATAAGCAAGAAGAGCGCATAGAATTTGACCAGACTTTTGCCCCATTATCCAGATTGGAAGCCATAAGGATTTTCCTTGTATTTGTTGCCTATCAGGGATTCAGAGTCTACCAGATGGATGTCAAGTCAGTATTCCCGAATGTGGACCTAAAAGAGGAAGTATATGTGGATCAGCCCCCAAGATTGGTAGATCCTAACTCTCCTAATTTTGTTTATAAGCTTAGGAAAGCTCTATATTGGCTAAAATAAGCACGTAGGGCTTGGTATGAAACCTTGTCCAGCTTCCTCATTGAGAATAAATTCTCAAGGGGGAAGATAGACAAGACTATATTCCTAAGGGAATCAAAGGGCAAGCTTATCCTAGTCTAGATATATGTCGATGACATTATCTTTCGATCTACTGATGACAACCTTTGTAGGGAGTTAGCTAAACTTATGCAAGGGAAGTTTGAAATGAGCAGCATGGGTGAGCTCAAGATCTTCTTGGGACTCCAAGTAAGATAGACTGATGATGGCTTGTCCATATCCCAGTACAAGTTCACCAGGGAGCTAATCAAAAAGTATGGTATGGAGAATTCATCCACCATGAGGACTCCCATGGGATAAAGTATGCATATAGGCAAAGATGAGGCAGGGAAACCTGCTTATGAGTCTTTGTATAGAGGGATAATTAGCCACCTTCTATACGTGACTACTAGTAGGCCAGACATCATGTATGCCACTTGTGTAAATGCTAGGTATCAGGTCTGTCCTAAAGAATCTCATTACTTTGCTGCAAAGGGAATCTTGAGGTATCTTAAGGGCACAACTGATCTTGCCCTATGGTACCATCGAAATAGGGATTTTGATCTAACAGGATTTTCAGATGTAGATTTTGCAGGCTGCAAAGAAGACAAGAAAAGCACTACTGGACCTGTTAGTTCTTAGGAAGAAGGCTAGTTTCTTGGAGCAGCAAGAAGCAAACTAGTGTGGCTATATCCACTGCTGAGTCAGAATATATATCAGCAGACAGCTACTGTGCTCAGCTGCCGTGGGTCCAGCATCAGCTTCAGGATTACAACCTTCAAGTATTGTTCATCTTGCTGGACATACAGACTCCCCAGTAATATCGGTTCACTGATGCTTCTACTGAGGGGGAGTAAGTTACTCTGTAGTGAAGGTCAGCCAATGGAAGGGACAACCCCCATCTGTCTATTCTGCAGAAGTCAAAAAGATGGTGTTAAGAGAGAAGGTCATCGCAAGGGTGAGACATAGCAAGTGGGAGAGATGACAAAGGGGAAAGAAATACATGTGACACTCAAGTAAGGATAAACACCTTGCAACATAATAGGGGGAGTAAGTGATACTCACCATACAAGCAGGAAATGAGGTACATTTACTTATAGCTTATCAGAATTTCAATATTTATTTTGTTGTATAGGATGTATGTGTCATTGATCATGGAAAGAAAACACTTTTGATAAGGGTTTTTTACTTCTTCAAATAGGGGAGATTGTAGGGTTCATTGTTCCCAATGTCCCTGATTTGTGAGAAGTCAAAAAGGTCAATGTCACACAAATCAACTTTATTTTACGTGCATTTGAGGTCTTAAGTGCAGGTTGTCCATATCACATTTGTTGGACATGCGGAAATAATAAGTGGTTGCTGGACATAGCAAAAATTGACTAAGTCCACAGGTATTGAGTGGAGCAAGCACACTCAATGCCAGAGGTATGGATTTAATATTTTCTAGTAGAAATTTGCATAAGTCCACGGGCGTTGAGTGAGGACAGCTCACTCAACGTCATATATATATAGCATTGAGTCTATCTCAGCCTTACTGGAAGATAGCCAAAATTTGGCTATGTACAAAAAGCATTTAGTATAGTCTGCTGACTCGACACCATATAACATATAGCGTTGAGTCTATCTCAGCCTAACTGAAAGATAGCCAAAAATTTGGATAAGTACAAAATCGTTGAGTGTAGTCTACTCACTCGACACCATACAGTAAAACGACTGTGAGTCAGGCTGAGTCAGTCTAAGCCTAGAGAAATTGGATGAAAATGTGGTTAAGTCCACAGGCGTTGAGTGTGGTCTACTCACTCAATGACATACAACTTTTAGCGTTGAGTGTTGCTATGCCAGTCAACTCACAGAAAAGTTCGGAAAAACTTTCACCAAGTCCACAAACGTTGAGTGTAGCTTACACACTCAACACTAAATAACAGAAAAATTCTGTTAAGTAGTTTGGCTTTGAGTGAAGCTTACTCACTCAACGCCAAGGTGCAGAAATATTTGCAAAGGCAAATAGCGTTGAGTGAGGCAAGCTCACTCAACGCTCTTGATGCTCTCAATTCCTTGAAGCAAAAATTTGGCTAAGTCGAAATGCATGGATTGCTTGGCTTTCGTCGAGCTCAGCTTTGTCAAACTGAGCTCAGCGTTCAAAAAACTGAGCCTGGAGTTCGTCGAACTGAATTTATTCCTTCGTCAAACTAAGTCTACAGTTCGTCAAACTGAACTTATGTGTTCGTCGAACTGCTCCTGGAGTTCGTCGAATTGAATTTAGACTTTCATCGAATTAAGTCTACAGTTCATCGAACTGAACTTATGCTTTCGTCGAGCTGAGCTTGCTGTTCGTCGAACGGAGCTCAGCATTCGCCGAGCTCAATACATAGACAGACAAAATTTTATCTAAGTGTTGTGGCATTGAGTGATACCTACTCACTCAACACCTTCGGTTCTAATGATTGAATTTTGTCTAAGTCTAGAGATGCTGAGTCATGATGACGTCAGCAAAGTCAAAAAGTCAACCAAAATTCAAATGTGGTGGAAATGCTGCCAGAGACGTTGGCGGCCAACTATTATCATCTTTTGCACTTTCCAAGGAATATTTTCAATATTAAGTGTTGGGGCCCACACACAGCAAAGAGCCATTGAATCAAGATTAAATGTAAAACATGCGGAGAATGGCTCAATCTTAGCCATCAATCCTTATGGTGGGTGACGAGTCCAAGTTATATACATATTTTTGGACTCATCTGACCTAGTTTTATCCTTGATGCACAACACTTTAGAGCCACAATTGTTCATATTTGTTATTATGTCCATTCCAAGTTAAGTGCACTTTTTGGTCGTTTTCATTGTGATTCTGTAGTTATTATACTTTTGCCCTACTTGGTGTTTTTCTGTGTCTGGAGAATGTGGAATGCCCATTTCAGTGGCTCTTCTATTTTTGCTGCAGGTATAAAGGTCGTGTATGTGTTCCGGGATTCTTTGGGAATGGTTTTTGCCTAAGGGCCAGTAATCGTGCTTTTTTACACGTGCATGGTCGGTGGACTCCTTAGCGCACGATCGTTGGTCGTGCGCGGTCAGTTCATCGAACCCCAAACGGTACAGGAATACTGCGCACGATCATTGGATCTATAGCGCTTGACCACTGGTTGTGAGCCACTGATCGTGCGCACTATTCTCGATTTTTTCAAGTTCTGTCTGGGGCATTCGCACGATCATTTACATAGTACACACGACCTCTGTGAAAGGGGACTAGATCTGATATACTCTAGAGGGGGTGAATAGAGTATATGGTGCTTTTAAAACACAAGAAAAAACTTTTTCAAAGCTTTACAACAATTGTGTAATGAGTGTGAGCAGGGAAGCAGAATAAAACTAATCACGAAACTAAGCTATGCAAGAGCTAAGCATAAGAGAATCTAGGCCAGAAACAAAAAGAAAATAAGCAGAACCAGATGACACAAGGAAACATAGTGGTTCCCCAAACTTGGGTACATCCACTCTTCTACCACCCTAGGTAGGAATCCACTGCAGGATGAGTTGATCAGGTGTCCTGGGCACCAATGAGCTTTTGATAAGGTGCTCAAAAACCAAATCAGATTTTTTGATCAGGTGTCTTGCCACCAATGAGCTTTTGACAAGGTGCTCAAAACCAGATTCAAACTTTTGAAGGAGTTTGAAAAAACCCTTTACAGAGTGGGGGTGAGAGAGTGATGACAGTCTTCTCTTCTCAATCAACTGAGAAGACTACGTGGATTGATGTCAAAGCTCCCCTGAATCCTTGAAATCTTCAGGAAGAAAAGCTTTGCTGAGGGTGATAGGCCTTCAAAGATAGATCTCCAGCAAAAGATGATTTCAGCAAGCTGAAATATTGAGTGTCTGGAGTCTTGAAATGATGTTGGCCTTGAACACTTTTAGAGCTGAAGAGATCTGAAGAATTTTTTGAAAGCTTGATCTCTTATGAGTGTTCTACAGAATTCTCCTTGACAGAAGATTTTGAAAAAGTCTCTATATTCTGAGTTGTGTGTCCTCTTCTTGTCAATCTCTATGTATCTCTCTCTCATTCAAAAACATTCTGTCTTTTATTCTCTGTGCCAGAATAGAATATCACTCTGTCAAAAGATAGCGTTGGTCTGCATTGATTACAGCCTTAATTGCATAATTTCTTCTGAAGGAAAGTCTACTGAATTATTCCTTGAAAAATCCCTTGAGACTTGGTCCAGAAGTAAATGAAAACGGCTAGCAGATCTCTGATTAAATGCAGAATAACTTCTAAATGATTTGAATTTGAATTCTGGAAGATAACTGAAAACGTCGAACTGAGCTCTGCTATCGTCGAGCTGAGCTCAGCGAACTGGAAAATTCAATCAGCAACATAATCGTCGATCTGAGCTCAAAGATCGTCGAACTGAGCT
This sequence comes from Platanthera guangdongensis, assembly GCA_039583875.1. Classification (NCBI taxonomy): domain Eukaryota; kingdom Viridiplantae; phylum Streptophyta; class Magnoliopsida; order Asparagales; family Orchidaceae; genus Platanthera; species Platanthera guangdongensis. Next base: position 161 of record JBBWWR010000216.1, on the reverse strand, counting down.
CAGAGATAAGGATCCAGTGCAGAGTCAAAAATCGTCGACCTGAGCTCACCGATCGTCGAATGGAGTTCGACGATATTGTGAAGTTGAGCTCAGCGATCGTCGAGTGGAGCTCGACGATATTATGAGGTTGAGCTCAGCGATCGTCGAATGGAGCTCAACGA